>CM038355.1:2035594-2530503 GCA_021464625.1 Proterorhinus semilunaris | reverse complement strand
CCTACACAACAGAGAACATTCCACTCCATCACATAAACAACAGAGAACATTCCAATTATCACCTAAAAAACAGAGAATATTCCACTCCGTCACCTAGACAAAAGAGAACAGTCCACTCCATCACCTAGGCAACAGAGAACATTCCACTCCATCACCTAGACAACAGAGAATATTCCACTCCATCACCTAGACAAAAGAGAACAGTCTACTCCACCACCTAGGCAACAGAGAACATTCAACTCCATCACCTAGACAACTGAGAACATTCCACTCAACACCTAAAGAACAGAGAACTTTCCACTCCATCACCAAAACAACAGATAACATTCCACTCCATCACCTAGACAAAAGAGAACATTCAACTCCATCACCTAAAAACAGATAACTTTCCACTCCATCTCCTAAACAACAGTCAACATAACACTCATTTCCTAAACAACAGAGAACTTTCCACTCCATCACCTAAACAACAGTCAACATTACACTCATCTCCTAAACAACAGAGAAATTTCCACTCCATCACCTAAACAACAGAGAACATTCCACTCATCACAAAACCAAAAGATAATATTCCACTCCATCACCAAAACAACAGTCAACATTACACTCATCTCCTAAACAACAGAGAACTTTCCACTCCATCACCCAAACAACAGAGAATATTCAAATCCATCACCTAAACAACAGAGAACATTCAAATCCATCACCTAAACAACAGAGAACATTCAAATCCATCACCTAGACAAAAGAGAACATTCCGCTCCATTACTTAGACAAAAGAGAAAGTTTCACCTCCATCACCTACACAACAGAGAACATTCCACTCCATCACCTAAACAACAGAGAACATTCTAATTATCACCTACACAACAGAGAACATTCCACTCCATCACCTAGGCAAACAGAGAACATTCAATTCCACCACCTAGACAAAAGAGAACATTCCACTCCATCACCTAGACAAAAGAGAACTTTCCACTCCATCACCTAAACAACAGATATTATTCCACTCCATCACCTAGACAACAGAGAACATTCAACTCCATCACCTAGACAAAAGAGAACATTCCACTCCATCACCTAAAAAACAGAGAACTCTCCACTCCATCACCAAAACAACAGATAATATACCACTCCATCTCCTAAACAACAGAGAACATTCCACTCAACACCTAAACAAAAGAGAACTTTCCACTCCATCTCCTAAACAACAGTCAACATTACACTCATCTCCTAAACAACAGAGAACTTTCCACTCCATCACCTAAACAACAGAGAACATTCCACTCATCACCAAACCAACAGATAATGTTCCACTCCATCACCAAAACAACAGTCAACATTACACTCATCTCCTAAACAACAGAGAACATTCCACTCCATCACCCAAACAACAGAGAATATTCAAATCCATCACCAAAACAACAGAGAACATTCAAATCCATCACCTAAACAACAGAGAACATTCAACTCCATCTCCTAAACAACAGAGAACATTCCACTCAACACCTAAACAACAGAGAACTTTCCACTCCATCTCTTAAACAACAGTCAACATTACACTCATCTCCTAAACAACAGAGAACTTTCCACTCCATCACCTAAACAACAGAGAACTTTCCACTCCATCTCCTAAACAACAGTCAACATTACACTCATCTCCTAAACAGCAGAGAACTTTCCACTCCATCTCCTAAACAACAGTCAACATTACACTCATCTCCTAAACAACAGAGAACTTTCCACTCCATCACCTAAATAACAGAGAACATTCCACTCATCACCTAAAAACAGATAACTTTCCACTCCATCACTAAAACAACAGATAATATTCCACTCCATCTCCTAAACAACAGAGAACTTTCCACTCCATCTCCTAAACAACAGTCAACATCACACTCATCTCCTAAACAACAGAGAACATTCCGCTCAACAACTAGACAAAAGAGAACATTCCACTCTATCACCTAGACAAAAGAGAACATTCCACTCCATCACCTAGACAAAAGAGAACATTCAACTCCATCACCTAGACAAAAGAGAACATTCAAATTCATCACCTAGACAACAGAGAACATTCAACTCCAATCACCTAGACAAAAGAGAACATTCCGCTCCATTACTTAGACAAAAGAGAAAGTTTCACCTCCATCACCTACACCACAGAGAACTTTCCACTCCATCACCTAAACAACAGAGAACATTCTAATTACGACCTACACAACAGAGAATATTCCACTCCATCACCTAGAAAAAAGAGAAAATTGCACTCCATCACCTAGGCAACAGAGAACATTCCACTCCATCACCTAGGCAACAGAGAACATTCCACTCCATCACCTTGACAACAGAGAACATTCAACTCCATCACCTTGACAACAGAGAACATTCAAAACCATCACCAAGGCAAAAGAGAATATTCCACTCCATCACCTAGACAACAGAGAACATTCAACTCCATCACCTAGACAAAAGAGAACTTTCCACTCCATCACCTAGACAAAAGAGAACTTTCCACTCCATCACCTAAACAGATAATATTCCACTCCATCATCTAGACAAAAGAGAACACTCCACTCCATCACCAAAAAACAACAGATAATATTCCACTCCATCTCCTAAACAACAGAGAACTTTCCACTCATCACCTAAAAACCGAGAACTTTCCACTCCATCTCCTAAACAACAGAGCACATTCCACTCAACACCTAAACAGAGAACTTTCCACTCCATCACCAAACCAACAGATAATATTCCACTCTATCTCCTAAACAACAGAGAACATTCCACTCAACACCTAGGCAAAAGAGAAATTTCCACTCCATCACCTAAACAACAGATAATATTCCACTACATCACCTAGACAACAGAGAACATTCAACTCCAATCACCTAGACAAAAGAGAACATTCCGCTCCAGTACTTAGACAAAAGAGAAAGTTTCACCTCCATCACCTACACAACAGAGAACATTCCACTCCATCACCTAAAAAACAGAGAACATTCCAATTATCACCTAAACAACAGAGAATATTCCACTCCATCACCTAGACAAAAGAGAACAGTCCACTCCATCACCTAGGCAACAGAGAACATTCAACTCCATCACATAAACAACAGAGAACATTCCAATTATCACCTAAACAACAGAGAATATTCCACTCCATCACCTAGACAAAAGAGAACATTCCAGTCCATCACCTAGACAAAAGAGAACAGTCCACTCCATCACCTAGGCAACAGAGAATATTCAACTCCATCACCTAGACAAAAGAGAACATTCCAGTCCATCACCTAGACAAAAGAGAACAGTCCACTCCATCACCTAGACAAAAGAGAACAGTCCAATCCATCACCTATACAAAATAGAACAGTCCACTCCATCACCTAGGCAACAGAGAACATTCAACTCCATCACCTAGACAAAAGAGAACATTCAACTCCATCACCTAGACAAAAGAGAACATTCCACTCCATCACCTAGACAAAAGAGAACTTTCCACTCCATTACCTAAACAACAGATAATATTCCACTCCATCACCTAGACAAAAGAGAACATTCCACTCCATCACCTAGACAAAAGAGAACATTCCAGTCCATCACCTAGACAAAAGAGAACAGTCCACTCCATCACCTAGGCAACAGAGAATATTCAACTCCATCACCTAGACAAAAGAGAACATTCCAGTCCATCACCTAGACAAAAGAGAACAGTCCACTCCATCACCTATACAAAATAGAACATTCCACTCCATCACCTAGGCAACAGAGAACATTCAACTCCATCGCCTAGACAAAAGAGAACATTCAACTCCATCACCTAGACAAAAGAGAACATTCCACTCCATCACCTAGACAAAAGAGAACTTTCCACTCCATTACCTAAACAACAGATAATATTCCACTCCATCACCTAGACAAAAGAGAACATTCCACTCCATCACCTAGACAAAAGAGAACATTCCAGTCCATCACCTAGACAAAAGAGAACAGTCCACTCCATCACCTAGGCAACAGAGAATATTCAACTCCATCACCTAGACAAAAGAGAACATTCCAGTCCATCACCTAGACAAAAGAGAACATTCCACTCCATCACCTAGACAAAAGAGAACAGTCCACTCCATCACCTATACAAAATAGAACAGTCCACTCCATCACCTAGGCAACAGAGAACATTCAACTCCATCACCTAGACAAAAGAGAACATTCAACTCCATCACCTAGACAAAAGAGAACATTCCACTCCATCACCTAGACAAAAGAGAACTTTCCACTCCATTACCTAAACAACAGATAATATTCCACTCCATCACCTAGACAAAAGAGAACATTCCACTCCATCACCTAGACAAAAGAGAACATTCCACTCCATCACCTAGACAACAGAGAATATTCCACTCCATCACCTAGACAAAAGAGAACAGTCCACTCCACCACCTAGGCAACAGAGAACATTCAACTCCATCACCTAGACAAAAGAGAACATTCCAGTCCATCACCTAGACAACAGAGAACATTCAACTCCATCACCTAGACAAAAGAGAACATTCCACTCTACCACCTAGGCAACAGAGAACATTCAACTCCATCACCTAGACAAAAGAGAACATTCCAGTCCATCACCTAGACAACAGAGAATATTCCACTCCATCACCTAGACAAAAGAGAACAGTCCACTCCACCACCTAGGCAACAGAGAACATTCAACTCCATCACCTAGACAAAAGAGAACATTCCAGTCCATCACCTAGACAACAGAGAACATTCAACTCCATCACCTAGACAAAAGAGAACATTCCACTCCATCACCTAGACAAAAGAGAACTTTCCACTCCATCTCCTAAACAACAGAGCACATCCCACTCAACACCTAAACAGAGAACTTTCCACTCCATCACCAAAACAACAGTCAACATCACACTCATCTCCTAAACATCAGAGAACTTTCCACTCCATCACCTAAACAACAGAGAACTTTCCACTCCATCACCAAAACAACAGATAACATTCCACTCCATCTCCTAAACAACAGTCAACATCACACTCATCTCCTAAACAACAGAGAACATTCCACTCAACACCTAGGCAAAAGAGAAATTTCCACTCCATCACCTAGACAACAGAGAACATTCAACTCCAATCACCTAGACAAAAGAGAACATTCCGCTCCAATACTTAGACAAAAGAGAAAGTTTCACCTCCATCACCTACACAACAGAGAACATTCCAATTATCACCTAAAAACAGATAACTTTCCACTCCATCACTAAAACAACAGATAATATTCCACTCCATCTCCTAAACAACAGAGAACTTTCCACTCCATCTCCTAAACAACAGTCAACATCACACTCATCTCCTAAACAACAGAGAACATTCCGCTCAACAACTAGACAAAAGAGAACATTCCACTCTATCACCTAGACAAAAGAGAACATTCCACTCCATCACCTAGACAAAAGAGAACATTCAACTCCATCACCTAGACAAAAGAGAACATTCAAATTCATGACCTAGACAACAGAGAACATTCAACTCCAATCACCTAGACAAAAGAGAACATTCCGCTCCATTACTTAGACAAAAGAGAAAGTTTCACCTCCATCACCTACACCACAGAGAACATTCCACTCCATCACCTAAACAACAGAGAACATTCTAATTACGACCTACACAACAGAGAATATTCCACTCCACCACCTAGACAAAAGAGAAAATTGCACTCCATCACCTAAGCAACAGAGAACATTCCACTCCATCACCTAGGCAACAGAGAACATTCCACTCCATCACCTTGACAACAGAGAACATTCAACTCCATCACCTTGACAACAGAGAACATACAAAACCATCACCAAGGCAAAAGAGAATATTCCACTCCATCACCTAGACAACAGAGAACATTCAACTCCATCACCTAGACAAAAGAGAACTTTCCACTCCATCACCTAGACAAAAGAGAACTTTCCACTCCATCACCTAAACAGATAATATTCCACTCCATCATCTAGACAAAAGAGAACACTCCACTCCATCACCAAAAAACAACAGATAATATTCCACTCCATCTCCTAAACAACAGAGAACTTTCCACTCATCACCTAAAAACCGAGAACTTTCCACTCCATCTCCTAAACAACAGAGCACATTCCACTCAACACCTAAACAGATAACTTTCCACTCCATCACCAAACCAACAGATAATATTCCACTCTATCTCCTAAACAACAGAGAACATTCCACTCAACACCTAGGCAAAAGAGAAATTTCCACTCCATCACCTAAACAACAGATAATATTCCACTCCATCACCTAGACAACAGAGAACATTCAACTCCAATCACCTAGACAAAAGAGAACATTCCGCTCCAGTACTTAGACAAAAGAGAAAGTTTCACCTCCATCACCTACACAACAGAGAACATTCCACTCCATCACCTAAACAACAGAGAACATTCCAATTATCACCTAAACAACAGAGAATATTCCACTCCATCACCTAGACAAAAGAGAACAGTCCACTCCATCACCTAGGCAACAGAGAACATTCAACTCCATCACATAAACAACAGAGAACATTCCAATTATCACCTAAACAACAGAGAATATTCCACTCCATCACCTAGACAAAAGAGAACATTCCAGTCCATCACCTAGACAAAAGAGAACAGTCCACTCCATCACCTAGGCAACAGAGAATATTCAACTCCATCACCTAGACAAAAGAGAACATTCCAGTCCATCACCTAGACAAAAGAGAACAGTCCACTCCATCACCTAGACAAAAGAGAACAGTCCACTCC
The DNA here is from genome assembly GCA_021464625.1 of Proterorhinus semilunaris. Classification (NCBI taxonomy): domain Eukaryota; kingdom Metazoa; phylum Chordata; class Actinopteri; order Gobiiformes; family Gobiidae; genus Proterorhinus; species Proterorhinus semilunaris. The sequence continues at coordinate 2,523,697 of CM038355.1, read as the reverse complement.
ATCACCTATACAAAAGAGAACAGTCCACTCTATCACCTAGGCAACAGAGAACATTCAACTCCATCACCTAGACAAAAGAGAACATTCAACTCCATCACCTAGACAAAAGAGAACATTCCACTCCATCACCTAGACAAAAGAGAACTTTCCACTCCATTACCTAAACACCAGATAATATTCCACTCCATCACCTAGACAAAAGAGAACATTCCACTCCATCACCTAGACAAAAGAGAACATTCCACTCCATCACCTAGACAACAGAGAATATTCCACTCCATCACCTAGACAAAAGAGAACAGTCCACTCCACCACCTAGGCAACAGAGAACATTCAACTCCATCACCTAGACAAAAGAGAACAGTCCACTCCACCACCTAGGCAACAGAGAACATTCATCTCCATCAACTAGACAAAAGAGAACATTCCACTCCATCACCTAGACAAAAGAGAACTTTCCACTCCATCTCCTAAACAACAGAGCACATCCCACTCAACACCTAAACAGAGAACTTTCCACTCCATCACCAAAACAACAGTCAACATCACACTCATCTCCTAAACATCAGAGAACTTTCCACTCCATCACCTAAACAACAGAGAACTTTCCACTCATCTCCTAAACAACAGAGAACATTCCACTCAACACCTAGGCAAAAGAGAAATTTCCACTCCATCACCTAGACAACAGAGAACATTCAACTCCAATCACCTAGACAAAAGATAACATTCCGCTCCAATACTTAGACAAAAGAGAAAGTTTCACCTCCATCACCTACACAACAGAGAACATTCCAATTATCACCTAAATAACAGAGAATATTCCACTCCATCACCTAGACAAAAGAGAACAGTCCACTCCATCACCTAGGCAACAGAGAACATTCCACTCCATCACCTAGACAACAGAGAATATTCCACTCCATCACCTAGACAAAAGAGAACAGTCCACTCCACCACCTAGGCAACAGAGAACATTCAACTCCATCACCTAGACAAAAGAGAACATTCCAGTCCATCACCTAGACAACAGAGAACATTCAACTCCATCACCTAGACAAAAGAGAACATTCCACTCCATCACCTAGACAAAAGAGAACTTTCCACTCCATCTCCTAAACAACAGAGCACATTCCACTCAACACCTAAACAGAGAACTTTCCACTCCATCACCAAAACAACAGTCAACATCACACTCATCTCCTAAACAACAGAGAACTTTCCACTCCATCACCTAAACAACAGAGAACTTTCCACTCCATCACCAAAACAACAGATAATATTCCACTCTATCTCCTAAACAACAGAGAACATTCCACTCAACACCTAAAGAACAGAGAACTTTCCACTCCATCTCCTAAACAACAGTCAACATCACACTCATCTCCTAAACAACAGAGAACATTCCACTCAACACCTAGGCAAAAGAGAAATTTCCACTCCATCACCTAGACAACAGAGAACATTCAACTCCAATCACCTAGACAAAAGAGAACATTCCGCTCCAATACTTAGACAAAAGAGAAAGTTTCACCTCCATCACCTACACAACAGAGAACATTCCACTCCATCACATAAACAACAGAGAACATTCCAATTATCACCTAAACAACAGAGAATATTCCACTCCATCACCTAGACAAAAGAGAACAGTCCACTCCATCACCTAGGCAACAGAGAACATTCAACTCCATCACCTAGACAAAAGAGAACATTCCAGTCCATCACCTAGACAAAAGAGAACAGTCCACTCCATCACCTAAACAACAGAGAACATTCAAATCCATCACCTAGACAACAGAGAACATTAAACTCTAACTCCTAAACAACATAGAACATTCCACTCAACACCTAAACAACAGAGAACTTTCCACTCCATCTCTTAAACAACAGTCAACATTACACTCATCTCCTAAACAACAGAGAACTTTTCACTCATCACCTAAACAACAGAGAACTTTCCACTCCATCTCCTAAACAACAGTCAACATTACACTCATCTCCTAAACAACAGAGAACTTTCCACTCCATCTCCTAAACAACAGTCAACATTACACTAATCTCCTAAACAACAGAGAACTTTCCACTCCATCACCTAAATAACAGAGAACATTCCACTCATCACCTAAAAACAGATAACTTTCCACTCCATCACTAAAACAACAGATAATATTCCACTCCATCTCCTAAACAACAGAGAACTTTCCACTCCATCTCCTAAACAACAGTCAACATCACACTCATCTCCTAAACAACAGAGAACATTCCCCTCAACAACTAGACAAAAGAGAACATTCCACTCTATCACCTAGACAAAAGAGAACATTCCACTCCATCACCTAGACAAAAGAGAAATTTCCACTCCATCACCTAGACAACAGAGAACATTCAACTCCATCACCTAGACAAAAGAGAACATTCAAATTCATCACCTAGACAACAGAGAACATTCCGCTCCATTACTTAGACAAAAGAGAAAGTTTCACCTCCATCACCTACACCACAGAGAACATTCCAATCCATCACCTAAACAACAGAGAACATTCTAATTACGACCTACACAACAGAGAATATTCCACTCCATCACCTAGACAAAAGAGAAATTAGCACTCCATCACCTAGGCAACAGAGAACATTCCACTACATCACCTAGGCAACAGAGAACATTCCACTCCATCACCTTGACAACAGAGAACATTCAACTCCATCACCTTGACAACAGAGAACATTCAACTCCATCACCAAGGCAAAAGAGAACATTCCACTCCATCACCTATAGGCAAAAGAGAATATTCCACTCCATCACCTATACAACAGAGAACATTCAACTCCATCACCTAGACAAAAGAGAACTTTCCACTCCATCACCTAGACAAAAGAGAACTTTCCACTCCATCACCTAAACAGATAATATTCCACTCCATCATCTAGACAAAAGAGAACACTCCACTCCATCACCAAAAAACAACAGATAATATTCCACTCCATCTCCTAAACAACAGAGAACTTTCCACTCATCACCTAAAAACCGAGAACTTTCCACTCCATCTCCTAAACAACAGAGCACATTCCACTCAACATCTAAACAGAGAACTTTCCACTCCATCACCAAACCAACAGATAATATTCCACTCTATCTCCTAAACAACAGAGAACATTCCACTCAACACCTAGGCAAAGGGAGAAATTTCCACTCCATCACCTAAACAACAGATAATATTCCACTCCATCACCTAGACAACAGAGATTATTCAACTCCAATCACCTAGACAAAAGAGAACATTCCGCTCCAATACTTAGACAAAAGAGAAAGTTTCACCTCCATCACCTACACAACAGAGAACATTCCACTCCATCACATAAACAACAGAGAACATTCCAATTATCACCTAAACAACAGAGAATATTCCACTCCATCACCTAAGCAACAGAGAACATTCAACTCCATCACCTAGACAAAAGAGAACATTCCAGTCCATCACCTAGACAAAAGAGAACAGTCCACTCCATCACCTAGGCAACAGAGAACATTCAACTCCATCACGTAGACAAAAGAGAACATTCCAGTCCATCACCTAGACAACAGAGAACATTCAACTCCATCACCTAGACAAAAGAGAACATTCAACTCCATCACCTAAAAACAGATAACTTTCCACTCCATCTCCTAAACAACAGTCAACATTACACTCATTTCCTAAACAACAGAGAACTTTCCACTCCATCACCTAAACAACAGTCAACATTACACTCATCTCCTAAACAACAGAGAACTTTCCACTCCATCACCTAAACAACAGAGAACATTCCACTCATCACCAAACCAACAGATAATATTCCACTCCATCACCAAAACAACAGTCAACATTACACTCATCTCCTAAACAACAGAGAACTTTCCACTCCATCACCCAAAAAACAGAGAATATTCAAATCCATCACCTAAACAACAGAGAACATTCAAATCCATCACCTAAACAACAGAGAACATTCAAATCCATCACCTAGACAAAAGAGAACATTCCGCTCCATTACTTAGACAAAAGAGAAGGTTTCACCTCCATCACCTACACAACAGAGAACATTCCACTCCATCACCTAAACAACAGAGAACATTCTAATTATCACCTACACAACAGAGAACATTCCACTCCATCACCTAGGCAAACAGAGAACATTCAATTCCATCACCTAGACAAAAGAGAACTTTCCACTCCATCACCTAAACAACAGATACTATTCCACTCCATCACCTAGACAACAGAGAACATTCAACTCCATCACCTAGACAAAAGAGAACATTCCACTCCATCGCCTAAAAAACAGAGAACTCTCCACTCCATCACCAAAACAACAGATAATATACCACTCCATCTCCTAAACAACAGAGAACATTCCACTCAACACCTAAACAAAAGAGAACTTTCCACTCCATCTCCTAAACAACAGTCAACATTACACTCATCTCCTAAACAACAGAGAACTTTCCACTCCATCACCTAAACAACAGAGAACATTCCACTCATCACCAAACCAACAGATAATGTTCCACTCCATCACCAAAACAACAGTCAATATTACACTCATCTCCTAAACAACAGAGAACATTCCACTCCATCACCCAAACAACAGAGAATATTCAAATCCATCACCTAAACAACAGAGAACATTCAAATCCATCACCTAAACAACAGAGAACATTCAAATCCATCACCTAGACAAAAGAGAACATTCCGCTCCATTACTTAGACAAAAGAGAAAGTTTCACCTCCATCACCTACACAACAGAGAACATTCCACTCCATCACCTAAACAACAGAGAACATTCTAATTATCACCTACACACCAGAGAACATTCCACTCCATCACCTAGGCAAACAGAGAACATTCAATTCCATGACCTAGACAAAAGAGAACATTCCACTCCATCACCTAAACAACAGATAATATTCCACTCCATCACCTAGACAACAGAGAACATTCAACTCCATCACCTAGACAAAAGAGAACATTCCACTCCATCACCTAAAAAACAGAGAACTCTCCACTCCATCACCAAAACAACAGATAATATACCACTCCATCTCCTAAATAACAGAGAACATTCCACTTAACACCTAAACAACAGAGAACATTCCACTCTTCACCAAACCAACAGATAACTTTCCACTCCATCTCCTAAACAACAGAGAACATTCCACTCAACACCTAAACAACAGAGAACTTTCCACTCCATCTCCTAAACAACAGTCAACATTACACTCATCTCCTAAACAACAGAGAACTTTCCACTCCATCACCTAAACAACAGAGAACATTCCACTCATCACCAAACCAACAGATAATGTTCCACTCCATCACCAAAACAACAGTCAACATTACACTCATCTCCTAAACAACAGAGAACATTCCACTCCATCACCCAAACAACAGAGAATATTCAAATCCATCACCAAAACAACAGAGAACATTCATATCCATCACCTAGACAACAGAGAACATTCAACTCCATCTCCTAAACAACAGAGAACATTCCACTCAACACCTAAACAACAGAGAACTTTCCACTCCATCTCTTAAACAACAGTCAACATTACACTCATCTCCTAAACAACAGAGAACTTTCCACTCCATCACCTAAACAACAGAGAACTTTCCACTCCATCTCCTAAACAACAGTCAACATTACACTCATCTCCTAAACAACAGAGAACTTTCCACTCCATCTCCTAAACAACAGTCAACATTACACTCATCTCCTAAACAACAGAGAACTTTCCACTCCATCACCTAAATAACAGAGAACATTCCACTCATCACCTAAAAACAGATAACTTTCCACTCCATCACTAAAACAACAGATAATATTCCACTCCATCTCCTAAACAACAGAGAACTTTCCACTCCATCTACTAAACAACAGTCAAAATCACACTCATCTCCTAAACAACAGAGAACATTCCACTCAACAACTAGACAAAAGAGAACATTCCACTCTATCACCTAGACAAAAGAGAACATTACACTCCATCACCTAGACAAAAGAGAAATTTCCACTCCATCACCTAGACAACAGAGAACATTCAACTCCATCACCTAGACAAAAGAGAACATTCAAATTCATCACCTAGACAACAGAGAACATTCAACTCCAATCACCTAGACAAAAGAGAACATTCCGCTCCATTACTTAGACAAAAGAGAAAGTTTCACCTCCATCACCTACACCACAGAGAACATTCCACTCCATCACCTAAACAACAGAGAACATTCTAATTACGACCTACACAACAGAGAATATTCCACTCCATCACCTAGACAAAAGAGAAAATTGCACTCCATCACCTAGGCAACAGAGAACATTCCACTCCATCACCTAGGCAACAAAGAACATTCCACTCCATCACCTTGACAACAGAGAACATTCAACTCCATCACCTTGACAACAAAGAACATTCAACTCCATCACCAAGGCAAAAGAGAACATTCCACTCCATCACCTATAGGCAAAAGAGAATATTTCACTCCATCACCTAGACAACAGAGAACATTCAACTCCATCACCTAAACAGATAATATTCCACTCCATCATCTAGACAAAAGAGAAAACTCCACTCCATCACCAAAAAACAACAGATAATATTCCACTCCATCTCCTAAACAACAGAGAACTTTCCACTCATCACCTAAAAACCGAGAACTTTCCACTCCATCTCCTAAACAACAGAGCACATTCCACTCAACACCTAAACAGAGAACTTTCCACTCCATCACCAAACCAACAGATAATATTCCACTCTATCTCCTAACAACAGAGAACATTCCACTCAACACCTGGGCAAAAGAGAAATTTCCACTCCATCACCTAAACAACAGATAATATTCCACTCCATCACCTAGACAACAGAGAACATTCAACTCCAATCACCTAGACAAAAGAGAACATTCCGCTCCATTACTTAGACAAAAGAGAAAGTTTCACCTCCATCACCTACACAACAGAGAACATTCCACTCCATCACCTAAACAACAGAGAACATTCCAATTATCACCTAAACAACAGAGAATATTCCACTCCATCACCTAGACAAAAGAGAACAGTCCACTCCATCACCTAGGCAACAGAGAACATTCAACTCCATCACATAAACAACAGAGAACATTCCAATTATCACCTAAACAACAGAGAATATTCCACTCCATCACCTAGACAAAAGAGAACATTCCAGTCCATCACCTAGACAAAAGAGAACAGTCCACTCCATCACCTAGGCAACAGAGAATATTCAACTCCATCACCTAGACAAAAGAGAACATTCCAGTCCATCACCTAGACAAAAGAGAACAGTCCACTCCATCACCTAGACAAAAGAGAACAGTCCACTCCATCACCTATACAAAAGAGAACAGTCCACTCCATCACCTAGGCAACAGAGAACATTCAACTCCATCACCTAGACAAAAGAGAACATTCAACTCCATCACCTAGACAAAAGAGAACATTCCACTCCATCACCTAGACAAAAGAGAACTTTCCACTCCATTACCTAAACAACAGATAATATTTCATTCCATCACCTAGACAAAAGAGAACATTCCACTCCATCACCTAGACAAAAGAGAACATTCCACTCCATCACCTAGACAAAAGAGAACAGTCCACTCCACCACCTAGGCAACAGAGAACATTCAACTCCATCACCTAGACAAAAGAGAACATTCCAGTCCATCACCTAGACAACAGAGAACATTCAACTCCATCACCTAGACAAAAGAGAACATTCCACTCCATCACCTAGACAAAAGAGAACTTTCCACTCCATCTCCTAAACAACAGAGCACATTCCACTCAACACCTAAACAGAGAACTTTCCACTCCATCACCTAAACAACAGAGAACTTTCCACTCCATCACCAAAACAACAGATAATATTCCACTCTATCTCCTAAACAACAGAGAACATTCCACTCAACACCTAAAGAAAAGAGAACGTTCCACTCCATCACCAAAACAACAGATAACATTCCACTCCATCTCCTAAACAACAGTCAACATCACACTCATCTCCTAAACAACAGAGAACATTCCACTCAACACCTAGGCAAAAGAGAAATTTCCACTCCATCACCTAGACAACAGAGAACATTCATTTCCAATCACCTAGACAAAAGAGAACATTCCGCTCCATTACTTAGACAAAAGAGAAAGTTTCACCTCCATCACCTACACCACAGAGAACATTCCACTCCATCACCTAAACAACAGAGAACATTCTAATTACGACCTACACAACAGAGAATATTCCACTCCATCACCTAGACAAAAGAGAAAATTGCACTCCATCACCTAGGCAACAGAGAACATTCCACTCCATCACCTAGGCAACAAAGAACATTCCACTCCATCACCTTGACAACAGAGAACATTCAACTCCATCACCTTGACAACAAAGAACATTCAACTCCATCACCAAGGCAAAAGAGAACATTCCACTCCATCACCTATAGGCAAAAGAGAATATTTCACTCCATCACCTAGACAACAGAGAACATTCAACTCCATCACCTAAACAGATAATATTCCACTCCATCATCTAGACAAAAGAGAAAACTCCACTCCATCACCAAAAAACAACAGATAATATTCCACTCCATCTCCTAAACAACAGAGAACTTTCCACTCATCACCTAAAAAACGAGAACTTTCCACTCCATCTCCTAAACAACAGAGCACATTCCACTCAACACCTAAACAGAGAACTTTCCACTCCATCACCAAACCAACAGATAATATTCCACTCTATCTCCTAACAACAGAGAACATTCCACTCAACACCTGGGCAAAAGAGAAATTTCCACTCCATCACCTAAACAACAGATAATATTCCACTCCATCACCTAGACAACAGAGAACATTCAACTCCAATCACCTAGACAAAAGAGAACATTCCGCTCCATTACTTAGACAAAAGAGAAAGTTTCACCTCCATCACCTACACAACAGAGAACATTCCACTCCATCACCTAAACAACAGAGAACATTCCAATTATCACCTAAACAACAGAGAATATTCCACTCCATCACCTAGACAAAAGAGAACAGTCCACTCCATCACCTAGGCAACAGAGAACATTCAACTCCATCACATAAACAACAGAGAACATTCCAATTATCACCTAAACAACAGAGAATATTCCACTCCATCACCTAGACAAAAGAGAACATTCCAGTCCATCACCTAGACAAAAGAGAACAGTCCACTCCATCACCTAGGCAACAGAGAATATTCAACTCCATCACCTAGACAAAAGAGAACATTCCAGTCCATCACCTAGACAAAAGAGAACAGTCCACTCCATCACCTAGACAAAAGAGAACAGTCCACTCCATCACCTATACAAAAGAGAACAGTCCACTCCATCACCTAGGCAACAGAGAACATTCAACTCCATCACCTAGACAAAAGAGAACATTCAACTCCATCACCTAGACAAAAGAGAACATTCCACTCCATCACCTAGACAAAAGAGAACTTTCCACTCCATTACCTAAACAACAGATAATATTTCATTCCATCACCTAGACAAAAGAGAACATTCCACTCCATCACCTAGACAAAAGAGAACATTCCACTCCATCACCTAGACAAAAGAGAACAGTCCACTCCACCACCTAGGCAACAGAGAACATTCAACTCCATCACCTAGACAAAAGAGAACATTCCAGTCCATCACCTAGACAACAGAGAACATTCAACTCCATCACCTAGACAAAAGAGAACATTCCACTCCATCACCTAGACAAAAGAGAACTTTCCACTCCATCTCCTAAACAACAGAGCACATTCCACTCAACACCTAAACAGAGAACTTTCCACTTCATCACCTAAACAACAGAGAACTTTCCACTCCATCACCAAAACAACAGATAATATTCCACTCTATCTCCTAAACAACAGAGAACATTCCACTCAACACCTAAAGAAAAGAGAACGTTCCACTCCATCACCAAAACAACAGATAACATTCCACTCCATCTCCTAAACAACAGTCAACATCACACTCATCTCCTAAACAACAGAGAACATTCCACTCAACACCTAGGCAAAAGAGAAATTTCCACTCCATCACCTAGACAACAGAGAACATTCAACTCCAATCACCTAAACAAAAGAGAACATTCCGCTCCAATACTTAGACAAAAGAGAAAGTTTCACCTCCATCACCTACACAACAGAGAACATTCCACTCCATCACATAAACAACAGAGAACATTCCAATTATCACCTAAACAACAGAGAATATTCCACTCCATCACCTAGCAAAAGAGAACAGTCCACTCCATCACCTAGGCAACAGAGAACATTCAACTCCATCACCTAGACACCATCTGCGATGGTGGCGCAGATGGTAGAGCGGGTCGTCTCATAATCGAAAGGTCGGGGGTTCGAATCCCGCCTCCTGAAGGTGCATGCTGTCGTTGTGTCCTTGGGCAAGACACTTCACCCTCCTTGCCTCCAGTGTCTGCGTACATTGGTGTATGAATGGGTGAGAGGTTCCTTGTTGTAAAGCGCTTTGAGTGCCTAATGTAGGTGGAAAAGCGCTATATAAGTTGAGAACATTTACCATTTTACCATTCCAGTCCATCACCTAGACAAAAGAGAACAGTCCACTCCATCACCTAGGCAACAGAGAACATTCAACTCCATCACCTAGACAAAAGAGAACATTCCAGTCCATCACCTAGACAAAAGAGAACAGTCCACTCCATCACCTACACAAAAGAGAACAGTCCACTCCATCACCTATACAAAAGAGAACAGTCCACTCCATCACCTAGGCAACAGAGAACATTCAACTCCATCACCTAGACAAAAGAGAACATTCAACTCCATCACCTAGACAAAAGAGAACATTCCACTCCATCACCTAGACAAAAGAGAACTTTCCACTCCATTACCTAAACAACAGATAATATTCCACTCCATCACCTAGACAAAAGAGAACATTCCACTCCATCACCTAGACAAAAGAGAACATTCCACTCCATCACCTAGACAACAGAGAATATTCCACTCCATCACCTAGACAAAAGAGAACAGTCCACTCCACCACCTAGGCAACAGAGAACATTCAACTCCATCACCTAGACAAAAGAGAACATTCAACTCCATCACCTAGACAAAAGAGAACATTCCACTCCATCACCTAGACAAAAGAGAACTTTCCACTCCATTACCTAAACAACAGATAATATTCCACTCCATCACCTAGACAAAAGAGAACATTCCACTCCATCACCTAGACAAAAGAGAACATTCCACTCCATCACCTAGACAAAAGAGAACATTCCACTCCATCACCCAAACAACAGAGAATATTCAAATCCATCACCTAAACAACAGAGAACAGTCAAATCCATCACCTAGACAAAAGAGAAAATTCCGCTCCATTACTTAGACAAAAGAGAAAGTTTCACCTCCATCACCTACACAACAGAGAACATTCCACTCCATCACCTAAACAACAGAGAACATTCTAATTATCACCTACACACCAGAGAACATTCCACTCCATCACCTAGGCAAACAGAGAACATTCAATTCCATCACCTAGACAAAAGAGAACATTCCACTCCATCACCTACACAAAAGAGAACTTTCCACTCCATCACCTAAACAACAGATAATATTTCACTCCATCACCTAGACAACAGAGAACATTCAACTCCATCACCTAGACAAAAGAGAACATTCCACTCCATCACCTAAAAAACAGAGAACTCTCCACTCCATCACCAAAACAACAGATAATATACCACTCCATCTCCTAAACAACAGAGAACATTCCACTCAACACCTAAACAACAGAGAACATTCCACTCATCACCAAACCAACAGATAACTTTCCACTCCATCTCCTAAACAACAGAGAACATTCCACTCAACACCTAAACAACAGAGAACTTTCCACTCCATCTCCTAAACAACAGTCAACATTACACTCATCTCCTAAACAACAGAGAACTTTCCACTCCATCACCTAAACAACAGAGAACATTCCACTCATCACCAAACCAACAGATAATGTTCCACTCCATCACCAAAACAACAGTCAACATTACACTCATCTCCTAAACAACAGAGAACATTCCACTCCATCACCCAAACAACAGAGAATATTCAAATCCATCACCAAAACAACAGAGAACATTCAAATCCATCACCTAAACAACAGAGAACATTCAAATCCATCACCTAGACAACAGAGCACATTAAACTCTATCTCCTAAACAACAGATAACATTCCACTCAACACCTAAACAACAGAGAACTTTCCACTCCATCTCTTAAACAACAGTCAACATTACACTCATCTCCTAAACAACAGAGAACTTTTCACTCATCACCTAAACAACAGAGAACTTTCCACTCCATCTCCTAAACAACAGTCAACATTACACTCATCTCCTAAACAACAGAAAACTTTCCACTCCATCTCCTAAACAACAGTCAACATTACACTCATCTCCTAAACAACAGAGAACTTTCCACTCCATCACCTAAATAACAGAGAACATTCCACTCATCACCTAAAAACAGATAACTTTCCACTCCATCACTAAAACAACAGATAATATTCCACTCCATCTCCTAAACAACAGTCAACATTACACTCATCTCCTAAACAACAGAGAACTTTCCACTCCATCACCTAAATAACAGAGAACATTCCACTCATCACCTAAAAACAGATAACTTTCCACTCCATCACTAAAACAACAGATAATATTCCACTCCATCTCCTAAACAACAGTCAACATCACACTCATCTCCTAAACAACAGAGAACATTCCCCTCAACAACTAGACAAAAGAGAACATTCCACTCTATCACCTAGACAAATGAGAACATTCCACTCCATCACCTAGGCAACAGAGAACATTCCACTCCATCACCTAGGCAACAGAGAACATTCCACTCCATCACCTTGACAACAGAGAACATTCAACTCCATCACCTTGACAACAGAGAACATTCAACTCCATCACCAAGGCAAAAGAGAACATTCCACTCCATCACCTATAGGCAAAAGAGAATATTCCACTCCATCACCTAGACAACAGAGAACATTCAACTCCATCACCTAGACAAAAGAGAACTTTCCACTCCATCACCTAGACAAAAGAGCACTTTCCACTCCATCACCTAAACAGATAATATTCCACTCCATCATCTAGACAAAAGAGAACACTCCACTCCATCACCAAAAAACAACAGATAATATTCCACTCCATCTCCTAAACAACAGAGAACTTTCCACTCATCACCTAAAAACCGAGAACTTTCCACTCAATCTCCTAAACAACAGAGCACATTCCACTCAACATCTAAACAGAGAACTTTCCACTCCATCACCAAACCAACAGATAATATTCCACTCTATCTCCTAAACAACAGAGAACATTCCACTCAACACCTAGGCAAAAGAGAAATTTCCACTCCATCACCTAAACAACAGATAATATTCCACTCCATCACCTAGACAACAGAGAACATTCAACTCCAATCACCTAGACAAAAGAGAACATTCCGCTCCATTACTTAGACAAAAGAGAAAGTTTCACCTCCATCACCTACACAACAGAGAACATTCCACTCCATCACCTAAACAACAGAGAATATTCCACTCCATCACCTAGACAAAAGAGAACAGTCCACTCCATCACCTAGGCAACAGAGAACATTCAACTCCATCACATAAACAACAGAGAACATTCCAATTATCACCTAAACAACAGAGAATATTCCACTCCATCACCTAGACAAAAGAGAACATTCCAGTCCATCACCTAGACAAAAGAGAACAGTCCACTCCATCACCTAGGCAACAGAGTATATTCAACTCCATCACCTAGACAAAAGAGAACATTCCAGTCCATCACCTAGACAAAAGAGAACAGTCCACTCCATCACCTAGACAAAAGAGAACAGTCCACTCCATCACCTAGACAAAAGAGAACAGTCCACTCCATCACCTATACAAAAGAGAACAGTCCACTCCATCACATAAACAAAAGAGAACATTCCAATTATCACCTAAACAACAGAGAATATTCCACTCCATCACCTAGACAAAAGAGAACAGTCCACTCCATCACCTAGGCAACAGAGAACATTCAACTCCATCACATAAACAACAGAGAACATTCCAATTATCACCTAAACAACAGAGAATATTCCACTCCATCACCTAGACAAAAGAGAACATTCCAGTCCATCACCTAGACAAAAGAGAACAGTCCACTCCATCACCTAGGCAACAGAGTATATTCAACTCCATCACCTAGACAAAAGAGAACATTCCAGTCCATCACCTAGACAAAAGAGAACATTCCAGTCCATCACCTAGACAACAGAGAACATTCAACTCCATCACCTAGACAAAAGAGAACATTCCACTCCATCACCTAGACAAAAGAGAACTTTCCACTCCATCTCCTACACAACAGAGCACATTCCACTCAACACCTAAACAGAGAACTTTCCACTCCATCACCAAAACAACAGTCAACATCACACTCATCTCCTAAACAACAGAGAACTTTCCACTCCATCACCTAAACAACAGAGAACTTTCCACTCCATCACCAAAACAACAGATAATATTCCACTCTATCTCCTAAACAACAGAGAACATTCCACTCAACACCTAAAGAACAGAGAACTTTCCACTCCATCACCAAAACAACAGATAACATTCCACTCCATCTCCTAAACAACAGTCAACATCACACTCATCTCCTAAACAACAGAGAACATTCCACTCAACACCTAGGCAAAAGAGAAATTTCCACTCCATCACCTAGACAACAGAGAACATTCCACTCCATCATCTAGACAAAAGAGAAAACTCCACTCCATCACCAAAAAACAACAGATAATATTCCACTCCATCTCCTAAACAACAGAGAACTTTCCACTCATCACCTAAAAACCGAGAACTTTCCACTCCATCTCCTAAACAACAGAGCACATTCCACTCAACACCTAAACAGAGAACTTTCCACTCCATCACCAAACCAACAGATAATATTCCACTCTATCTCCTAACAACAGAGAACATTCCACTCAACACCTGGGCAAAAGAGAAATTTCCACTCCATCACCTAAACAACAGATAATATTCCACTCCATCACCTAGACAACAGAGAACATTCAACTCCAATCACCTAGACAAAAGAGAACATTCCGCTCCATTACTTAGACAAAAGAGAAAGTTTCACCTCCATCACCTACACAACAGAGAACATTCCACTCCATCACCTAAACAACAGAGAACATTCCAATTATCACCTAAACAACAGAGAATATTCCACTCCATCACCTAGACAAAAGAGAACAGTCCACTCCATCACCTAGGCAACAGAGAACATTCAACTCCATCACATAAACAACAGAGAACATTCCAATTATCACCTAAACAACAGAGAATATTCCACTCCATCACCTAGACAAAAGAGAACATTCCAGTCCATCACCTAGACAAAAGAGAACAGTCCACTCCATCACCTAGGCAACAGAGAATATTCAACTCCATCACCTAGACAAAAGAGAACATTCCAGTCCATCACCTAGACAAAAGAGAACAGTCCACTCCATCACCTAGACAAAAGAGAACAGTCCACTCAATCACCTATACAAAAGAGAACAGTCCACTCCATCACCTAGGCAACAGAGAACATTCAACTCCATCACCTAGACAAAAGAGAACATTCAACTCCATCACCTAGACAAAAGAGAACATTCCACTCCATCACCTAGACAAAAGAGAACTTTCCACTCCATTACCTAAACAACAGATAATATTTCACTCCATCACCTAGACAAAAGAGAACATTCCACTCCATCACCTAGACAAAAGAGAACATTCCACTCCATCACCTAGACAAAAGAGAACAGTCCACTCCACCACCTAGGCAACAGAGAACATTCAACTCCATCACCTAGACAAAAGAGAACATTCCAGTCCATCACCTAGACAACAGAGAACATTCAACTCCATCACCTAGACAAAAGAGAACATTCCACTCCATCACCTAGACAAAAGAGAACTTTCCACTCCATCTCCTAAACAACAGAGCACATTCCACTCAACACCTAAACAGAGAACTTTCCACTCCATCACCTAAACAACAGAGAACTTTCCACTCCATCACCAAAACAACAGATAATATTCCACTCTATCTCATAAACAACAGAGAACATTCCACTCAACACCTAAAGAACAGAGAACTTTCCACTCCATCACCAAAACAACAGATAACATTCCACTCCATCTCCTAAACAACAGTCAACATCACACTCATCTCCTAAACAACAGAGAACATTCCACTCAACACCTAGGCAAAAGATAAATTTCCACTCCATCACCTAGACAACAGAGAACATTCAACTCCAATCACCTAAACAAAAGAGAACATTCCGCTCCAATACTTAGACAAAAGAGAAAGTTTCACCTCCATCACCTACACAACAGAGAACATTCCACTCCATCACATAAACAACAGAGAACATTCCAATTATCACCTAAACAACAGAGAATATTCCACTCCATCACCTAGCAAAAGAGAACAGTCCACTCCATCACCTAGGCAACAGAGAACATTCAACTCCATCACCTAGACAAAAGAGAACATTCCAGTCCATCACCTAGACAAAAGAGAACAGTCCACTCCATCACCTAGGCAACAGAGAACATTCAACTCCATCACCTAGACAAAAGAGAACATTCCAGTCCATCACCTAGACAAAAGAGAACAGTCCACTCCATCACCTACACAAAAGAGAACAGTCCACTCCATCACCTATACAAAAGAGAACAGTCCACTCCATCACCTAGGCAACAGAGAACATTCAACTCCATCACCTAGACAAAAGAGAACATTCAACTCCATCACCTACACAAAAGAGAACATTCCACTCCATCACCTAGACAAAAGAGAACTTTCCACTCCATTACCTAAACAACAGATAATATTCCACTCCATCACCTAGACAAAAGAGAACATTCCACTCCATCACCTAGACAAAAGAGAACATTCCACTCCATCACCTAGACAACAGAGAATATTCCACTCCATCACCTAGACAAAAGAGAACAGTCCACTCCACCACCTAGGCAACAGAGAACATTCAACTCCATCACCTAGACAAAAGAGAACATTCAACTCCATCACCTAGACAAAAGAGAACATTCCACTCCATCACCTAGACAAAAGAGAACTTTCCACTCCATTACCTAAACAACAGATAATATTCCACTCCATCACCTAGACAAAAGAGAACATTCCACTCCATCACCTAGACAAAAGAGAACATTCCACTCCATCACCTAGACAAAAGAGAACATTCCACTCCATCACCCAAACAACAGAGAATATTCAAATCCATCACCTAAACAACAGAGAACAGTAAAATCCATCACCTAGACAAAAGAGAAAATTCCGCTCCATTACTTAGACAAAAGAGAAAGTTTCACCTCCATCACCTACACAACAGAGAACATTCCAATTATCACCTAAACAACAGAGAATATTCCACTCCATCACCTAGACAAAAGAGAACATTCCAGTCCATCACCTAGACAAAAGAGAACAGTCCACTCCATCACCTAGGCAACAGAGAATATTCAACTCCATCACCTAGACAAAAGAGAACATTCCAGTCCATCACCTAGACAAAAGAGAACAGTCCACTCCATCACCTAGACAAAAGAGAACAGTCCACTCAATCACCTATACAAAAGAGAACAGTCCACTCCATCACCTAGGCAACAGAGAACATTCAACTCCATCACCTAGACAAAAGAGAACATTCAACTCCATCACCTAGACAAAAGAGAACATTCCACTCCATCACCTAGACAAAAGAGAACTTTCCACTCCATTACCTAAACAACAGATAATATTTCACTCCATCACCTAGACAAAAGAGAACATTCCACTCCATCACCTAGACAAAAGAGAACATTCCACTCCATCACCTAGACAAAAGAGAACAGTCCACTCCACCACCTAGGCAACAGAGAACATTCAACTCCATCACCTAGACAAAAGAGAACATTCCAGTCCATCACCTAGACAACAGAGAACATTCAACTCCATCACCTAGACAAAAGAGAACATTCCACTCCATCACCTAGACAAAAGAGAACTTTCCACTCCATCTCCTAAACAACAGAGCACATTCCACTCAACACCTAAACAGAGAACTTTCCACTCCATCACCTAAACAACAGAGAACTTTCCACTCCATCACCAAAACAACAGATAATATTCCACTCTATCTCATAAACAACAGAGAACATTCCACTCAACACCTAAAGAACAGAGAACTTTCCACTCCATCACCAAAACAACAGATAACATTCCACTCCATCTCCTAAACAACAGTCAACATCACACTCATCTCCTAAACAACAGAGAACATTCCACTCAACACCTAGGCAAAAGATAAATTTCCACTCCATCACCTAGACAACAGAGAACATTCAACTCCAATCACCTAAACAAAAGAGAACATTCCGCTCCAATACTTAGACAAAAGAGAAAGTTTCACCTCCATCACCTACACAACAGAGAACATTCCACTCCATCACATAAACAACAGAGAACATTCCAATTATCACCTAAACAACAGAGAATATTCCACTCCATCACCTAGCAAAAGAGAACAGTCCACTCCATCACCTAGGCAACAGAGAACATTCAACTCCATCACCTAGACAAAAGAGAACATTCCAGTCCATCACCTAGACAAAAGAGAACAGTCCACTCCATCACCTAGGCAACAGAGAACATTCAACTCCATCACCTAGACAAAAGAGAACATTCCAGTCCATCACCTAGACAAAAGAGAACAGTCCACTCCATCACCTACACAAAAGAGAACAGTCCACTCCATCACCTATACAAAAGAGAACAGTCCACTCCATCACCTAGGCAACAGAGAACATTCAACTCCATCACCTAGACAAAAGAGAACATTCAACTCCATCACCTAGACAAAAGAGAACATTCCACTCCATCACCTAGACAAAAGAGAACTTTCCACTCCATTACCTAAACAACAGATAATATTCCACTCCATCACCTAGACAAAAGAGAACATTCCACTCCATCACCTAGACAAAAGAGAACATTCCACTCCATCACCTAGACAACAGAGAATATTCCACTCCATCACCTAGACAAAAGAGAACAGTCCACTCCACCACCTAGGCAACAGAGAACATTCAACTCCATCACCTAGACAAAAGAGAACATTCAACTCCATCACCTAGACAAAAGAGAACATTCAACTCCATCACCTAGACAAAAGAGAACATTCCACTCCATCACCTAGACAAAAGAGAACTTTCCACTCCATTACCTAAACAACAGATAATATTCCACTCCATCACCTAGACAAAAGAGAACATTCCACTCCATCACCTAGACAAAAGAGAACATTCCACTCCATCACCTAGACAAAAGAGAACATTCCACTCCATCACCCAAACAACAGAGAATATTCAAATCCATCACCTAAACAACAGAGAACAGTAAAATCCATCACCTAGACAAAAGAGAAAATTCCGCTCCATTACTTAGACAAAAGAGAAAGTTTCACCTCCATCACCTACACAACAGAGAACATTCCACTCCATCACCTAAACAACAGAGAACATTCTAATTATCACCTACACACCAGAGAACATTCCACTCCATCACCTAGGCAAACAGAGAACATTCAATTCCATCACCTAGACAAAAGAGAACATTCCACTCCATCACCTACACAAAAGAGCACTTTCCACTCCATCACCTAAACAACAGATAATATTTCACTCCATCACCTAGACAACAGAGAACATTCAACTCCATCACCTAGACAAAAGAGAACATTCCACTCCATCACCTAAAAAACAGAGAACTCTCCACTCCATCACCAAAACAACAGATAATATACCACTCCATCTCCTAAACAACAGAGAACATTCCACTCAACACCTAAACAACAGAGAACATTCCACTCATCACCAAACCAACAGATAACTTTCCACTCCATCTCCTAAACAACAGAGAACATTCCACTCAACACCTAAACAACAGAGAACTTTCCACTCCATCTCCTAAACAACAGTCAACATTACACTCATCTCCTAAACAACAGAGAACTTTCCACTCTATCACCTAAACAACAGAGAACATTCCACTCATCACCAAACCAACAGATAATGTTCCACTCCATCACCAAAACAACAGTCAACATTACACTCATCTCCTAAACAACAGAGAACATTCCACTCCATCACCCAAACAACAGAGAATATTCAAATCCATCACCAAAACAACAGAGAACATTCAAATCCATCACCTAAACAACAGAGAACATTCAAATCTATCACCTAGACAACAGAGCACATTAAACTCTATCTCCTAAACAACAGAGAACATTCCACTCAACACCTAAACAACAGAGAACTTTCCACTCCATCTCTTAAACAACAGTCAACATTACACTCATCTCCTAAACAACAGAGAACTTTTCACTCATCACCTAAACAACAGAGAACTTTCCACTCCATCTCCTAAACAACAGTCAACATTACACTCATCTCCTAAACAACAGAAAACTTTCCACTCCATCTCCTAAACAACAGTCAACATTACACTCATCTCCTAAACAACAGAGAACTTTCCACTCCATCACCTAAATAACAGAGAACATTCCACTCATCACCTAAAAACAGATAACTTTCCACTCCATCACTAAAACAACAGATAATATTCCACTCCATCTCCTAAACAACAGAGAACTTTCCACTCCATCTCCTAAACAACAGTCAACATCACACTCATCTCCTAAACAACAGAGAACATTCCCCTCAACAACTAGACAAAAGAGAACATTCCACTCTATCACCTAGACAAATGAGAACATTCCACTCCATCACCTAGGCAACAGAGAACATTCCACTCCATCACCTAGGCAACAGAGAACATTCCACTCCATCACCTTGACAACAGAGAACATTCAACTCCATCACCTTGACAACAGAGAACATTCAACTCCATCACCAAGGCAAAAGAGAACATTCCACTCCATCACCTATAGGCAAAAGAGAATATTCCACTCCATCACCTAGACAACAGAGAACATTCAACTCCATCACCTAGACAAAAGAGAACTTTCCACTCCATCACCTAGACAAAAGAGAACTTTCCACTCCATCACCTAAACAGATAATATTCCACTCCATCATCTAGACAAAAGAGAACACTCCACTCCATCACCAAAAAACAACAGATAATATTCCACTCCATCTCCTAAACAACAGAGAACTTTCCACTCATCACCTAAAAACCGAGAACTTTCCACTCCATCTCCTAAACAACAGAGCACATTCCACTCAACATCTAAACAGAGAACTTTCCACTCCATCACCAAACCAACAGATAATATTCCACTCTATCTCCTAAACAACAGAGAACATTCCACTCAACACCTAGGCAAAAGAGAAATTTCCACTCCATCACCTAAACAACAGATAATATTCCACTCCATCACCTAGACAACAGAGAACATTCAACTCCAATCACCTAGACAAAAGAGAACATTCCGCTCCATTACTTAGACAAAAGAGAAAGTTTCACCTCCATCACCTACACAACAGAGAACATTCCACTCCATCACCTAAACAACAGAGAACATTCCAATTATCACCTAAACAACAGAGAATATTCCACTCCATCACCTAGACAAAAGAGAACAGTCCACTCCATCACCTAGGCAACAGAGAACATTCAACTCCATCACATAAACAACAGAGAACATTCCAATTATCACCTAAACAACAGAGAATATTCCACTCCATCACCTACACAAAAGAGAACATTCCAGTCCATCACCTAGACAAAAGAGAACAGTCCACTCCATCACCTAGGCAACAGAGAATATTCAACTCCATCACCTAGACAAAAGAGAACATTCCAGTCCATCACCTAGACAAAAGAGAACAGTCCACTCCATCACCTAGACAAAAGAGAACAGTCCACTCCATCACCTATACAAAAGAGAACAGTCCACTCCATCACCTAGGCAACAGAGAACATTCAACTCCATCACCTAGACAAAAGAGAACATTCAACTCCATCACCTAGACAAAAGAGAACATTCCACTCCATCACCTAGACAAAAGAGAACTTTCCACTCCATTACCTAAACAACAGATAATATTCCACTCCATCACCTAGACAAAAGAGAACATTCCACTCCATCACCTAGACAACAGAGAATATTCCACTCCATCACCTAGACAAAAGAGAACAGTCCACTCCACCACCTAGGCAACAGAGAACATTCAACTCCATCACCTAGACAAAAGAGAACATTCCAGTCCATCACCTAGACAACAGAGAACATTCAACTCCATCACCTAGACAAAAGAGAACATTCCACTCCATCACCTAGACAAAAGAGAACTTTCCACTCCATCTCCTAAATAACAGAGAACATTCCACTCATCACCTAAAAACAGATAACTTTCCACTCCATCACTAAAACAACAGATAATATTCCACTCCATCTCCTAAACAACAGAGAACTTTCCACTCCATCACCTAAACAACAGAGAACTTTCCACTCCATCACCAAAACAACAGATAATATTCCACTCTATCTCCTAAACAACAGAGAACATTCCACTCAACACCTAAAGAACAGAGAACTTTCCACTCCATCACCAAAACAACAGATAATATTCCACTCTATCTCCTAAACAACAGAGCACATTCCACTCAACACCTAAACAGAGAACTTTCCACTCCATCACCAAAACAACAGTCAACATCACACTCATCTCCTAAACAACAGAGAACTTTCCACTCCATCACCAAAACAACAGATAATATTCCACTCTATCTCCTAAACAACAGAGAACATTCCACTCAACACCTAAAGAACAGAGAACTTTCCACTCCATCACCAAAACAACAGATAACATTCCACTCCATCTCCTAAACAACAGTCAACATCACACTCATCTCCTAAACAACAGAGAACATCCACTCAACACCCAGGCAAAAGGGAAATTTCCACTCCATCACCTAGACAACAGAGAACATTCCACTCCATCACCTAGGCAACAGAGAACATTCCACTCCATCACCTTGACAACAGAGAACATTCAACTCCATCACCTTGACAACAGAGAACATTCAACTCCATCACCAAGGCAAAAGAGAACATTCCACTCCATCACCTATAGGCAAAAGAGAATATTCCACTCCATCACCTAGACAACAGAGAACATTCAACTCCATCACCTAGACAAAAGAGAACTTTCCACTCCATCACCTAGACAAAAGAGAACTTTCCACTCCATCACCTAAACAGATAATATTCCACTCCATCATCTAGACAAAAGAGAACACTCCACTCCATCACCAAAAAACAACAGATAATATTCCACTCCATCTCCTAAACAACAGAGAACTTTCCACTCATCACCTAAAAACCGAGAACTTTCCACTCCATCTCCTAAACAACAGAGCACATTCCACTCAACATCTAAACAGAGAACTTTCCACTCCATCACCAAACCAACAGATAATATTCCACTCTATCTCCTAAACAACAGAGAACATTCCACTCAACACCTAGGCAAAAGAGAAATTTCCACTCCATCACCTAAACAACAGATAATATTCCACTCCATCACCTAGACAACAGAGAACATTCAACTCCAATCACCTAGACAAAAGAGAACATTCCGCTCCATTACTTAGACAAAAGAGAAAGTTTCACCTCCATCACCTACACAACAGAGAACATTCCACTCCATCACCTAAACAACAGAGAACATTCCAATTATCACCTAAACAACAGAGAATATTCCACTCCATCACCTAGACAAAAGAGAACAGTCCACTCCATCACCTAGGCAACAGAGAACATTCAACTCCATCACATAAACAACAGAGAACATTCCAATTATCACCTAAACAACAGAGAATATTCCACTCCATCACCTACACAAAAGAGAACATTCCAGTCCATCACCTAGACAAAAGAGAACAGTCCACTCCATCACCTAGGCAACAGAGAATATTCAACTCCATCACCTAGACAAAAGAGAACATTCCAGTCCATCACCTAGACAAAAGAGAACAGTCCACTCCATCACCTAGACAAAAGAGAACAGTCCACTCCATCACCTATACAAAAGAGAACAGTCCACTCCATCACCTAGGCAACAGAGAACATTCAACTCCATCACCTAGACAAAAGAGAACATTCAACTCCATCACCTAGACAAAAGAGAACATTCCACTCCATCACCTAGACAAAAGAGAACTTTCCACTCCATTACCTAAACAACAGATAATATTCCACTCCATCACCTAGACAAAAGAGAACATTCCACTCCATCACCTAGACAACAGAGAATATTCCACTCCATCACCTAGACAAAAGAGAACAGTCCACTCCACCACCTAGGCAACAGAGAACATTCAACTCCATCACCTAGACAAAAGAGAACATTCCAGTCCATCACCTAGACAACAGAGAACATTCAACTCCATCACCTAGACAAAAGAGAACATTCCACTCCATCACCTAGACAAAAGAGAACTTTCCACTCCATCTCCTAAATAACAGAGAACATTCCACTCATCACCTAAAAACAGATAACTTTCCACTCCATCACTAAAACAACAGATAATATTCCACTCCATCTCCTAAACAACAGAGAACTTTCCACTCCATCACCTAAACAACAGAGAACTTTCCACTCCATCACCAAAACAACAGATAATATTCCACTCTATCTCCTAAACAACAGAGAACATTCCACTCAACACCTAAAGAACAGAGAACTTTCCACTCCATCACCAAAACAACAGATAATATTCCACTCTATCTCCTAAACAACAGAGCACATTCCACTCAACACCTAAACAGAGAACTTTCCACTCCATCACCAAAACAACAGTCAACATCACACTCATCTCCTAAACAACAGAGAACTTTCCACTCCATCACCAAAACAACAGATAATATTCCACTCTATCTCCTAAACAACAGAGAACATTCCACTCAACACCTAAAGAACAGAGAACTTTCCACTCCATCACCAAAACAACAGATAACATTCCACTCCATCTCCTAAACAACAGTCAACATCACACTCATCTCCTAAACAACAGAGAACATCCACTCAACACCCAGGCAAAAGGGAAATTTCCACTCCATCACCTAGACAACAGAGAACATTCAACTCCAATCACCTAAACAAAAGAGAACATTCCGCTCCAATACTTAGACAAAAGAGAAAGTTTCACCTCCATCACCTACACAACAGAGAACATTCCACTCCATCACATAAACAACAGAGAACATTCCAATTATCACCTAAACAACAGAGAATATTCCACTCCATCACCTAAACAAAAGAGAACAGTCCACTCCATCACCTAGGCAACAGAGAACATTCAACTCCATCACCTAGACAAAAGAGAACATTCAACTCCATCACCTAGACAAAAGAGAACATTCCACTCCATCACCTAGACAAAAGAGAACTTTCCACTCCATTACCTAAACAACAGATAATATTCCACTCCATCACCTAGACAAAAGAGAACATTCCACTCCATCACCTAGACAAAAGAGAACATTCCACTCCATCACCTAGACAACAGAGAATATTCCACTCCATCACCTAGACAAAAGAGAACAGTCCACTCCATCACCTAGGCAACAGAGAACATTCAACTCCATCACCTAGACAAAAGAGAACATTCAACTCCATCACCTAGACAAAAGAGAACATTCCACTCCATCACCTAGACAAAAGAGAACTTTCCACTCCATTACCTAAACAACAGATAATATTCCACTCCATCACCTAGACAAAAGAGAACATTCCACTCCATCACCTAGACAAAAGAGAACTTTCCACTCCATCACCAAAACAACAGATAACATTCCACTCCATCTCCTAAACAACAGTCAACATCACACTCATCTCCTAAACAACAGAGAACATTCCACTCAACACCTAGGCAAAAGAGAAATTTCCACTCCATCACCTAGACAAAAGAGAACATTCCACTCCATCACCTAGACAAAAGAGAACATTCCACTCCATCACCTAGACAACAGAGAATATTCCACTCCATCACCAAGACAAAAGAGAACAGTCCACTCCACCACCTAGGCAACAGAGAACATTCAACTCCATCACCTAGACAAAAGAGAACATTCCAGTCCATCACCTAGACAAAAGAGAACTTTCCGGAGTTCCTGTTAGTGACTAATGGCGTAAGACGTGTCTCCGGGGGCTCCTGCAAAAACTTTTTCTAAAGACTATCAGGGTGTTTTTTACCGACGTGGTGTGTACAGATTTCAATATTACAAAGCCTTTTTGGTTGTTTTGAGTACCGATATGCGTCCAAAAACCAGAAATACGGACAACCAGACGACATCGAAAACGCGGCCTGCTCAAGAGGCTACATCCCCAGCCCAGCGTGATCCTGTCGGACCGCCTCCTCGTGAGGGTGCTGGCGTTAGCGCCGCTAGCGCAGTCCCGGCTTCGAGTATGGCTTCTGCAGACTTTAAAGCCGAACTTCTGGTTGCTCTCCGTGAAGAGATGGTAGGCATTTTCAAGTCGGAATTACAGATGGCTATGACTGAAAACCTATCTCAAATAAAGTCAGAATTGCAAAGTGTGAAGACGGAGCTGACGGCTAACCTAGCCACTACAAAGTCTGACGTGGGTGAATTAAGGGGGACTGTGAGTGAGATGGAGGAATCGCTGTCAACCTGTACAGACGACATCGTGTACCTCAAGGGTAAAGTGGAGACCCTTTCTACTAAAGTTCTAGCTCTTGAGAACAAATGTGAAGATCTAGAAGGTAGATCTCGTCGCAATAACATCCGTATAATTGGACTATCTGAGCAAAGTGACACGGTTACCGCCGCATCTACGTCTGATCTGCTTAAAGAAATGTTTAACCTGGAGAAAGCGCCTCTTATTGACCGAGCTCATCGATCCTCAATACCCAAACCCAAACCCGGAGAGCGACCGCGTCCCATAATAGCACGTTTACATTATTATGCAGACTGTGTTGACATCCTACAACGTGCTAGGGCCCAGCAACGGATCAAGATTGGGGACTCAACAATCTCCGTCTTCCCGGATCACACAGCCCGGACGGCGAAAGCGCGCGCTGCTTTTAACGACATCAGGCGGCAACTCAGGGACATTCCAGGTATAAGGTATGGTCTGATGTATCCTGCTCTCCTACGGATCACAACGAGTGGAGGGGTCACAAAGGATTTCACATCCCCTGGAGAGGCTGCTGTTTTTGTCAAAACTCTTAAATAGGTAAAGCTGATTTTAAGTGCCACCTGCCTACAAAATGACTTTGAACGTTGCATTATAGATGTAATATCAATGTAAATTTGACTTTGAGACATAAGTAGTAGTGGCACAAATGTTTATTGTTTTGACAAACAAATATCTTTCTTAGATTCACACAAGTTGCAATGTTTTTGTTGGATGTACACCGTTTAATTTAATTTAAGTTACACAATTGTTGAGCAGGAGCTCCTGTTGAGTTTGGAGAAGTATGAAGACGACTGTCAGGTCTAATACACGGAATTTACTTAGTCTGTTAATGACTCCTAGTGGAGTCTGCACCGGTATCCTATCGTTTGGGGATGGGGTAGTGGTAGGTGCGGGGGGAGGGGGGTTTGGGTTTACTTACTGTTTCTGTCCTTTCTCCATTTATTATTTTATTTATGTCCCCCTTTTTTTTTTTTTTTTTTTTTTATTATTATTATTTTTATTTTATTTTTTTTCTCCTTGGGTGTTGGAGGTCCAAATGTGGTTGCAGGTTCTGTTGTGATACGAACTGAACATGGCCAGTATTAAAGCTTCAAATGTGAGATTTGTTAGTTGGAATATCAAGGGTTTGGGGAGTGCGGTCAAACGGTCAAAGGTGTTCTCTCACTTGAAGCGTCTAAAACCTGATATTGTTTTTTTACAGGAGACCCACATGCGAAATAACGACCAGGCACGGTTGAGATGCCCCTGGGTTGCAGAGGTTTTTCATTCTAGCTTCAATTCTAAGGCCAGAGGGGTCGCCATTCTGATTAATAAATCAGTCCCATTTACACAGACTAAAATCATCTCGGATAAGGACGGCAGGTATTTGATTATTTTAGGGACTATACACCAGATTCCTGTTCTACTAGTCAATGTATATGCGCCAAATTTTGATAACCCTAGTTTTTTAAATAATTTGTTTAGGAATTTACCATCACTAAATGATGTATTTTTTATATTTGGCGGGGACATGAATTGTGTCGTTAATTCGCAGCTAGACCGCTCTAAAGCTAGCTTAAATCAGTCTCAAATGGCTAAAACTCTTTGCAGTTTTATGTCCAATAATGGCTACATTGACCCCTGGAGGGTTCGTAATCCTACTGACAGACGATACTCCTTCTATTCACATGTTCACCAGACATTCTCCCGTATTGACTATTTTTTTATTGATGCCAGACTGATGCCCAAGGTGACAGATACTTCTTATCATCCTATTATTATTTCAGATCATTCGCCTGTAACCTTGGACATTCAGATCTCATCTGAACCTCGTTACCCAACCCATTGGAGATTCAACACATCTCTTTTGTCTGATGACAAATTTCACAAATTTATTATAAGTACAATTGAAGACTTTGTATCTCTTAACCAATCCGAATCAGAACCTATTTCTAAGGCGCTCCTGTGGGAATCTTTAAAGGCATACCTACGGGGTCAGATTATTTCTTATTCTGCTCATGTGAAGAAATTGAGACTGTTAACTATTCAAAAATTATCAGACGATCTGGAATCAGTGGATCAACAGCTTGCTTCCTCCCCAAATCCTGATTTATTAAAGCGGCGTGTGGTATTGAAAACAGAGTTGGACTTGATCACAACTAATGAAGCGGAGCGGCTACTTCTACATTCTCGGTCCAAATACTACGAATATGGAGACAAATCTGGAAGATTACTAGCTCACCAACTACGTCGACAAGCAGCCTCGCGTTTAATACCTCGTGTTAAAGATGAGTTGGGAATGTTGGTTGAGGAACCGGCCCTTATTAATTCGGTATTTTCATCTTTTTATAAATCCCTGTATAGTTCTGAATCTCCAGTGGACTTGACTGATATGGACGCGTTTTTGCAAGATCTGGATTTCCCAAATATGGGCACAGATGCAATTAATAATTTAGACTCTTCATTGACTACGCAGGAACTTATATTGGCTGTTCAAAATATGCAAAATAACAAGGCACCTGGGCCAGATGGGTTCCCGGTTGAATTTTTCAAGGCATTTCACAATCAACTCATCCCGCTGTTACATGCTGTTTATCTGGAATCTTTGTCGAATGGCGCTCTTCCGTTTACTTTGAGACAGGCTTCTATTAGTGTCCTTCTGAAAAAGGGCAAGGATCCCGAACTTTGCACCTCTTATAGACCTATCTCTTTGATGAATGTCGATACCAAGATTCTCGCAAAAGCTTTGGCACGTCGTCTAGAGAAGGTGCTTCCAAAAATAATTTCTCAGGAGCAAACGGGCTTCATAAAAGGACGTCAGCTTTTTTATAATGTCCGTACCTTATTAGATGTTATCTACTCGAAAGGAAGCGCTACCACTCCAGAAGTTGTCATCTCTATTGACGCAGAAAAGGCGTTCGATAGAGTCGAATGGAGCTACTTGCTTTCGGTTTTAACGAAATTTGGATTTGGTCAAGTTTTCATGTCATGGATACGCCTCCTCTATACATCACCCTGTGTCAGTATTACAACTAATAAGGTTCAATCTAGTTATTTCTCCTTAAATCGCGGCTGTAGACAAGGTTGTCCTCTGTCTCCTCTCCTCTTCGCTCTTGCAATAGAGCCTTTGTCCATTTATTTGAGGTCTTTCCCCATTTTTAACGGCATTACACGTTCCCGTGTCGAATTCAAACTTTCTTTATATGCTGACGATCTGCTACTGTATGTCACAAATCCAGTAGGGGCATGTCCCGTTATTCTTTCCTTTTTTCATAGATTCGGTTTGTTTTCGGGATACAAGATTAATGTCTCGAAGAGTGAATGTTATCCGATCAATGCCCTAGCAATGCAAATATCTCAATCTGATATCCCCTTCAAACTGAGTTCTACAGGATTTAAGTATCTGGGGGTTCATGTGGCCAGGTCCTATAAATCGCTTTATTCTGTAAATTTTACTCCCCTATTGACTGAGATTAAGGCTGATTTCCAAAGATGGGGTTCCCTTCCTCTTTCTCTGATCGGTAGAATTAATGTGGTTAAAATGAATGTCCTCCCAAAATTCTTGTTTCTGTTCCAATGCCTACCTATATTTCTATCCAAAGGTTTTTTCAGAAGCATTGATTCGATTATATCTCATTTTCTGTGGAATGGTAAGACTCCCAGAGTTAGGCTAAAAGTACTTCAGAATTGCAAATTTGAGGGTGGTCTTTCTCTACCAAATTTCAAATTTTATTATTGGGCTACGAATATAACAAAAACTACATTTTGGCTTAGACTGGTCAATATACCTTGGTGTCAGTTGGAAATACATTCATGTCCCTCGTCCTCTTTGTTGGCGATACTGTCTGGCGCAGCTTCAGTCAACCCCTCTGGCTTTACTAGTAACCCAGTGGTCACTTCCACATTAAAGATATGGTTTCAGTTTAGGAAACAGTTTAAATTTCTCACTCCCACCACATCGAGTCCATTATTGAGGAATTATGCGTTCAAACCTGCATTTACTGACTCTACTTTCACCTTATGGCATGATAAGGGTCTAAAATGTTTTCAAGATTTTTATAAAGAGGGGGTTTTCTATTCCTTTACAGACCTAGCTAACGAGTTTGGCCTCCCACCATCACATCTTTTTAGATACTTTCAAATTAGGAACTGTGTAAAAGTTTTATTTCCTAGTTTCCCACAACTTCCACCTGAGCAGACATGGGATGATCTTTTACAATTAAATCTTTCACAAAGATCTTTAATTTCAAAAGTCTATGGTACTATCCAGTCCTACGATGATCATTTAAACTCTGGGACGAAGGAGGCTTGGGAAAAAGAGCTGGGTCTGACCTTCGATGTTGATTGGTGGGACTTGGTTTTAGGCCGTATTCACAAAACCTCCATTTGTGCCCGCTTGACCTTAATACAATTCAAAGTAGTGTTCCGATGTCACTATTCGAAAACCCGACTATCAAAAATTTTCCCAAATACAATTGATGTCTGCGACAGATGTTCTGGTTCACCCTGTAATCTTGCACATATGTTTTTCTCTTGTCCAACTCTAGGAAATATTTGGCAAACTTATTTTGACACCATGTCTAAAGTGCTCCTCAAGACCATTGATATCTCTCCACGTGTAGCTGTTTTTGGTATGCCTCAAGATTACCACCGTTTTTCATCAGTTCAGTTAGAGGTCCTGGCTTTCACTTCTTTGATAGTGAGACGCCATCTTCTTCTTAATTGGAAAGCAACAAATGCCCCATCCAATACACTTTGGACCACGGAGGTCATGTCTTTTCTAAAACTAGAAAAAATAAGATATTCTAAACAAGGTAATCTTGTCAAATTTCATAAGAAGTGGCAACCATTTATGCAATTTTTTCAGGCTAACTAGGCCTAATCCCAACACACACCCTTTTTGTTTTTGTTTATTGCTTGCTTATTTTTATTTATTTATTTTTTTTATTATTATTTTTGGACGGTAAAGTTTTATATTAGTGCAATATATAGTGAGTTCATTATGTTGAATGTGTATGTGTGTGTGTGTGTGTAGGCACACATACATTTATTTAAATAACATACCAATTACTGTATTTTCTTTTTTCTGCACATACTTTGAATATATCCATTTATATTGGAATAATTTGTATTTCTTTTTATTCTTTTTTTATTTTTGTATATAAAAATTGAAAAGTTGTATACAAATATGTTTGTTATTGTTACCCAAGTGCCTTCACGGTTTTGTTGTATGCATACCAATAAACATATGAAACAGAAAAGAGAACTTTCCACTCCATCTACTAAACAACAGATAATATTCCACTCTATCTCCTAAACAACAGAGAACATTCCACTCAACACCTAAAGAACAGAGAACTTTCCACTCCATCACCAAAACAACAGATAACATTCCACTCCATCTCCTAAACAACAGTCAACATCACACTCATCTCCTAAACAACAGAGAACATCCACTCAACACCCAGGCAAAAGAGAAATTTCCACTCCATCACCTAGACAACAGAGAACATTCAACTCCAATCACCTAAACAAAAGAGAACATTCCGCTCCAATACTTAGACAAAAGAGAAAGTTTCACCTCCATCACCTACACAACAGAGAACATTCCACTCCATCACATAAACAACAGAGAACATTCCAATTATCACCTAAACAACAGAGAATATTCCACTCCATCACCTAAACAAAAGAGAACAGTCCACTCCATCACCTAGGCAACAGAGAACATTCAACTCCATCACCTAGACAAAAGAGAACATTCAACTCCATCACCTAGACAAAAGAGAACATTCCACTCCATCACCTAGACAAAAGAGAACTTTCCACTCCATTACCTAAACAACAGATAATATTCCACTCCATCACCTAGACAAAAGAGAACATTCCACTCCATCACCTAGACAAAAGAGAACATTCCACTCCATCACCTAGACAACAGAGAATATTCCACTCCATCACCTAGACAAAAGAGAACAGTCCACTCCACCACCTAGGCAACAGAGAACATTCAACTCCATCACCTAGACAAAAGAGAACATTCAACTCCATCACCTAGACAAAAGAGAACATTCCACTCCATCACCTAGACAAAAGAGAACTTTCCACTCCATTACCTAAATAACAGATAATATTCCATTCCATCACCTAGACAAAAGAGAACATTCCACTCCATCACCTAGACAAAAGAGAACATTCCACTCCATCACCAAAACAACAGTCAACATCACACTCATCTCATAAACAACAGAGAACTTTCCACTCCATCACCTAAACAACAGAGAACTTTCCACTCCATCACCAAAACAACAGATAATATTCCACTCCATCTCCTAAACAACAGTCAACATCACACTCATCTCCTAAACAACAGAGAACATCCACTCAACACCCAGGCAAAAGAGAAATTTCCACTCCATCACCTAGACAACAGAGAACATTCAACTCCAATCACCTAAACAAAAGAGAACATTCCGCTCCAATACTTAGACAAAAGAGAAAGTTTCACCTCCATCACCTACACAACAGAGAACATTCCACTCCATCACATAAACAACAGAGAACATTCCAATTATCACCTAAACAACAGAGAATATTCCACTCCATCACCTAAACAAAAGAGAACAGTCCACTCCATCACCTAGGCAACAGAGAACATTCAACTCCATCACCTAGACAAAAGAGAACATTCAACTCCATCACCTAGACAAAAGAGAACATTCCACTCCATCACCTAGACAAAAGAGAACTTTCCACTCCATTACCTAAACAACAGATAATATTCCACTCCATCACCTAGACAAAAGAGAACATTCCACTCCATCACCTAGACAAAAGAGAACATTCCACTCCATCACCTAGACAAAAGAGAACAGTCCACTCCACCACCTAGGCAACAGAGAACATTCAACTCCATCACCTAGACAAAAGAGAACATTCAACTCCATCACCTAGACAAAAGAGAACATTCCACTCCATCACCTAGACAAAAGAGAACTTTCCACTCCATTACCTAAACAACAGATAATATTCCATTCCATCACCTAGACAAAATAGAACATTCCACTCCATCACCTAGACAAAAGAGAACATTCCACTCGATCACCTAGACAAAAGAGAACATTCCACTCCAACACCCAAACAACAGAGAATATTCAAATCCATCACCTAAACAACAGAGAACATTCAAATCCATCACCTAAACAACAGAGAACATTCAAATCCATCACCTAGACAAAAGAGAACATTCCGCCCCATTACTTAGACAAAAGAGAAAGTTTCACCTCCATCACCTACACAACAGAGAACATTCCACTCCATCACCTAAACAACAGAGAACATTCAATTCCATCACCTAGACAAAAGAGAACATTCCACTCCATCACCTAGACAAAAGAGAACTTTCCACTCCATCACCTAGACAACAGAGAACATTCAACTCCATCACCTAGACAAAAGAGAACATTCAAATTCATCACCTAGACAACAGAGAACATTCAACTCCAATCACCTAGACAAAAGAGAACATTTCGCTCCATTACTTAGACAAAAGAGAAAGTTTCACCTACATCACCTAAACAACAGAGAACATTCTAATTACGACCTACACAACAGAGAATATTCCACTCCATCAACTAGACAATAGAGAAAATTGCACTCCATCACCTAGGCAACAGAGAACATTCCACTCCATCACCTAGGCAACAGAGAACATTCCACTCCATCACCTTGACAACAGAGAACATTCAACTCCATCACCTTGACAACAGAGAACATTCAACTCCATCACCAAGGCAAAAGAGAACATTCCACTCCATCACCTATAGGCAAAAGAGAATATTCCACTCCATCACCTAGACAACAGAGAACATTCAACTCCATCACCTAGACAACAGAGAACTTTCCACTCCATCACCTAGACAAAAGAGAACTTTCCACTCCATCACCTAAACAGATAATATTCCACTCCATCATCTAGACAAAAGAAAACACTCCACTCCATCACCAAAAAACAACAGATAATATTCCACTCCATCTCCTAAACAACAGAGAACTTTCCACTCATCACCTAAAAACCGAGAACTTTCCACTCCATCTCCTAAACAACAGAGCACATTCCACTCAACACCTAAACAGAGAACTTTCCACTCCATCACCAAACCAACAGATAATATTCCACTCCATCACCTAGACAACAGAGAACATTCAACTCCATCACCTAGACAAAAGAGAACTTTCCACTCCATTACCTAAACAACAGATAATATTCCACTCCATCACCTAGACAAAAGAGAACATTCCACTCCATCACCTAGACAAAAGAGAACATTCCACTCCATCACCTAGACAACAGAGAATATTCCACTCCATCACGTAGACAAAAGAGAACAGTCCACTCCACCACCTAGGCAACAGAGAACATTCAACTCCATCACCTAGACAAAAGAGAACATTCCAGTCCATCACTTAGACAACAGAGAACATTCAACTCCATCACCTAGACAAAAGAGAACATTCCACTCCATCACCTAGACAAAAGAGAACTTTCCACTCCATCTCCTAAACAACAGAGCACATTCCACTCAACACCTAAACAGAGAACTTTCCACTCCATCACCAAAACAACAGTCAACATCACACTCATCTCCTAAACAACAGAGAACTTTCCACTCCATCACCTAAACAACAGAGAACTTTCCACTCCATCACCAAAACAACAGATAATATTCCACTCTATCTCCAAAACAACAGAGAACATTCCACTCAACACCTAAAGAACAGAGAACTTTCCACTCCATCACCAAAACAACAGATAACATTCCACTCCATCTCCTAAACAACAGTCAACATCACACTCATCTCCTAAACAACAGAGAACATTCCACTCAACACCTAGGCAAAAGAGAAATTTCCACTCCATCACCTAGACAACAGAGAACATTCCACTCCATCACCTAGACAAAAGAGAACATTCCACTCAACACCTAAAGAACAGAGAACTTTCCACTCCATCACCAAAACAACAGATAACATTCCACTCCATCTCCTAAACAACAGTCAACATCACACTCATCTCCTAAACAACAGAGAACATTCCACTCCATCACCTAGACAAAAGAGAACATTCCACTCCATCACCTAGACAACAGAGAATATTCCACTCCATCACCTAGACAAAAGAGAACAGTCCACTCCACCACCTAGGCAACAGAGAACATTCAACTCCATCACCTAGACAAAAGAGAACATTCCAGTCCATCACCTAGACAACAGAGAACATTCAACTCCATCACCTAGACAAAAGAGAACATTCCACTCCATCACCTAGACAAAAGAGAACTTTCCACTCCATCTCCTAAACAACAGAGCACATTCCACTCAACACCTAAACAGAGAACTTTCCACTCCATCACCAAAACAACAGTCAACATCACACTCATCTCCTAAACAACAGAGAACTTTCCACTCCATCACCTAAACAACAGAGAACTTTCCACTCCATCACCAAAACAACAGATAATATTCCACTCTATCTCCAAAACAACAGAGAACATTCCACTCAACACCTAAAGAACAGAGAACTTTCCACTCCATCACTAAAACAACAGATAACATTCCACTCCATCTCCTAAACAACAGTCAACATCACACTCATCTCCTAAACAACAGAGAACATTCCACTCAACACCTAGGCAAAAGAGAAATTTCCACTCCATCACCTAGACAACAGAGAACATTCCACTCCATCACCTAGACAAAAGAGAACATTCCACTCAACACCTGAAGAACAGAGAACTTTCCACTCCATCACCAAAACAACAGATAACATTCCACTCCATCTCCTAAACAACAGTCAACATCACACTCATCTCCTAAACAACAGAGAACATTCCACTCCATCACCTAGACAAAAGAGAACATTCCACTCCATCACCTAGACAACAGAGAATATTCCACTCCATCTCCTAAACAACAGTCAACATCACACTCATCTCCTAAACAAAAGAGAACTTTCCACTCCATCACCTAAACAACAGAGAACTTTCCACTCCATCACCAAAACAACAGATAATATTCCACTCTATCTCCAAAACAACAGAGAACATTCCACTCAACACCTAAAGAACAGAGAACTTTCCACTCCATCACCAAAACAACAGATAACATTCCACTCCATCTCCTAAACAACAGTCAACATCACACTCATCTCCTAAACAACAGAGAACATTCCACTCAACACCTAGGCAAAAGAGAAATTTCCACTCCATCACCTAGACAACAGAGAACATTCCACTCCATCACCTAGACAAAAGAGAACATTCCACTCAACACCTAAAGAACAGAGAACTTTCCACTCCATCACCAAAACAACAGATAACATTCCACTCCATCTCCTAAACAACAGTCAACATCACACTCATCTCCTAAACAACAGAGAACATTCCACTCCATCACCTAGACAAAAGAGAACATTCCACTCCATCACCTAGACAACAGAGAATATTCCACTCCATCACCTAGACAAAAGAGAACAGTCCACTCCACCACCAAAAAACAACAGATAATATTCCACTCCATCTCCTAAACAACAGAGAACTTTCCACTCATCACCTAAAAACCGAGAACTTTCCACTCCATCTCCTAAACAACAGAGCACATTCCACTCAACACCTAAACAGAGAACTTTCCACTCCATCACCAAACCAACAGATAATATTCCACTCTATCTCCTAAACAACAGAGAACATTCCACTCAACACCTAGGCAAAAGAGAAATTTCCACTCCATCACCTAAACAACAGATAATATTCCACTCCATCACCTAGACAACAGAGAACATTCAACTCCATCACCTAGACAAAAGAGAACATTTCACTCCATCACCTAGACAAAAGAGAACTTTCCACTCCATTACCTAAACAACAGATAATATTCCACTCCATCACCTAGACAAAAGAGAACATTCCACTCCATCACCTAGACAAAAGAGAACATTCCACTCCATCACCTAGACAACAGAGAATATTCCACTCCATCACGTAGACAAAAGA
Organism: Proterorhinus semilunaris; assembly: GCA_021464625.1. NCBI lineage: Eukaryota > Metazoa > Chordata > Actinopteri > Gobiiformes > Gobiidae > Proterorhinus > Proterorhinus semilunaris. The sequence goes on along the minus strand of CM038355.1, from coordinate 2,485,766 downwards.
GAACAGTCCACTCCACCACCTAGGCAACAGAGAACATTCAACTCCATCACCTAGACAAAAGAGAACATTCCAGTCCATCACTTAGACAACAGAGAACATTCAACTCCATCACCTAGACAAAAGAGAACATTCCACTCCATCACCTAGACAAAAGAGAACTTTCCACTCCATCTCCTAAACAACAGAGCACATTCCACTCAACACCTAAACAGAGAACTTTCCACTCCATCACCAAAACAACAGTCAACATCACACTCATCTCCTAAACAACAGAGAACTTTCCACTCCATCACCTAAACAACAGAGAACTTTCCACTCCATCACCAAAACAACAGATAATATTCCACTCTATCTCCAAAACAACAGAGAACATTCCACTCAACACCTAAAGAACAGAGAACTTTCCACTCCATCACCAAAACAACAGATAACATTCCACTCCATCTCCTAAACAACAGTCAACATCACACTCATCTCCTAAACAACAGAGAACATTCCACTCAACACCTAGGCAAAAGAGAAATTTCCACTCCATCACCTAGACAACAGAGAACATTCCACTCCATCACCTAGACAAAAGAGAACATTCCACTCAACACCTAAAGAACAGAGAACTTTCCACTCCATCACCAAAACAACAGATAACATTCCACTCCATCTCCTAAACAACAGTCAACATCACACTCATCTCCTAAACAACAGAGAACATTCCACTCCATCACCTAGACAAAAGAGAACATTCCACTCCATCACCTAGACAACAGAGAATATTCCACTCCATCACCTAGACAAAAGAGAACAGTCCACTCCACCACCTAGGCAACAGAGAACATTCAACTCCATCACCTAGACAAAAGAGAACATTCCACTCCATCACCTAGACAAAAGAGAACTTTCCACTCCATCTCCTAAACAACAGAGCACATTCCACTCAACACCTAAACAGAGAACTTTCCACTCCATCACCAAAACAACAGTCAACATCACACTCATCTCCTAAACAACAGAGAACTTTCCACTCCATCACCTAAACAACAGAGAACTTTCCACTCCATCACCAAAACAACAGATAATATTCCACTCTATCTCCAAAACAACAGAGAACATTCCACTCAACACCTAAAGAACAGAGAACTTTCCACTCCATCACCAAAACAACAGATAACATTCCACTCCATCTCCTAAACAACAGTCAACATCACACTCATCTCCTAAACAACAGAGAACATTCCACTCAACACCTAGGCAAAAGAGAAATTTCCACTCCATCACCTAGACAACAGAGAACATTCCACTCCATCACCTAGACAAAAGAGAACATTCCACTCAACACCTAAAGAACAGAGAACTTTCCACTCCATCACCAAAACAACAGATAACATTCCACTCCATCTCCTAAACAACAGTCAACATCACACTCATCTCCTAAACAACAGAGAACATTCCACTCCATCACCTAGACAAAAGAGAACATTCCACTCCATCACCTAGACAACAGAGAATATTCCACTCCATCACCTAGACAAAAGAGAACAGTCCACTCCACCACCTAGGCAACAGAGAACATTCAACTCCATCACCTAGACAAAAGAGAACATTCCAGTCCATCACCTAGACAACAGAGAACATTCAACTCCATCACCTAGACAAAAGAGAACATTCCACTCCATCACCTAGACGAAAGAGAACTTTCCACTCCATCTCCTAAACAACAGAGCACATTCCACTCAACACCTAAACAGAGAACTTTCCACTCCATCACCAAAACAACAGTCAACATCACACTCATCTCCTAAACAACAGAGAACTTTCCACTCCATCACCTAAACAACAGAGAACTTTCCACTCCATCACCAAAACAACAGATAATATTCCACTCTATCTCCTAAACAACAGAGAACATTCCACTCAACACCTAAAGAACAGAGAACTTTCCACTCCATCACCAAAACAACAGATAACATTCCACTCCATCTCCTAAACAACAGTCAACATCACACTCATCTCCTAAACAACAGAGAACATTCCACTCAACACCTAGGCAAAAGAGAAATTCCCACTCCATCACCTAGACAACAGAGAACATTCAACTCCAATCACCTAAACAAAAGAGAACATTCCGCTCCAATACTTAGACAAAAGAGAAAGTTTCACCTCCATCACCTACACAACAGAGAACATTCCACTCCATCACATAAACAACAGAGAACATTCCAATTATCACCTAAACAACAGAGAATATTCCACTCCATCACCTAGACAAAAGAGAACAGTCCACTCCATCACCTAGGCAACAGAGAACATTCAACTCCATCACCTAGGCAAAAGAGAACATTCAACTCCATCACCTAGACAAAAGAGAACATTCCACTCCATCACCTAGACAAAAGAGAACTTTCCACTCCTTTACCTAAACAACAGATAATATTCCACTCCATCACCTAGACAAAAGAGAACATTCCACTCCATCACCTAGACAAAAGAGAACATTCCACTCCATCACCTAGACAACAGAGAATATTCCACTCCATCACCTAGACAAAAGAGAACAGTCCACTCCACCACCTAGGCAACAGAGAACATTCAACTCCATCACCTAAACAAAAGAGAACATTCAACTCCATCACCTAGACAAAAGAGAACATTCCACTCCATCACCTAGACAAAAGAGAACTTTCCACTCCATTACCTAAACAACAGATAATATTCCATTCCATCACCTAGACAAAAGAGAACATTCCACTCCATCACCTAGACAAAAGAGAACATTCCACTCCATCACCTAGACAAAAGAGAACATTCCACTCCAACACCCAAACAACAGAGAATATTCAAATCCATCACCTAAACAACAGAGAACATTCAAATCCATCACCTAAACAACAGAGAACATTCAAATCCATCACCTAGACAAAAGAGAACATTCCGCTCCATTACTTAGACAAAAGAGAAAGTTTCACCTCCATCACCTACACAACAGAGAACATTCCACTCCATCACCTAAACAACAGAGAACATTCTAATTATCACCTACACACCAGAGAACATTCCACTCCATCACCTAGGCAAACAGAGAACATTCAATTCCATCACCTAGACAAAAGAGAACATTCCACTCCATCACCAAGACAAAAGAGAACTTTCCACTCCATCACCTAAACAACAGATAATATTCCACTCCATCACCTAGACAACAGAGAACATTCAACTCCATCACCTAGACAAAAGAGAACATTCCACTCCATCACCCAAAAAACAGAGAACATTCCACTCATCACAAAACCAACAGATAACTTTCCACTCCATCTCCTAAACAACAGAGAACTTTCCACTCAACACCTAAACAACAGAGAACTTTCCACTCCATCACCTAAACAACAGAGAACATTCCACTCATCACCAAACCAACAGATAATGTTCCACTCCATCACCAAAACAACAGTCAACATTACACTCATCTCCTAAACAACAGAGAACATTCCACTCCATCACCCAAACAACAGAGAATATTCAAATCCATCACCAAAACAACAGAGAACATTCAAATCCATCACCTAAAAAACAGAGAACATTCAAATCCATCACCTAGACAACAGAGAACATTCAACTCTATCTCCTAAACAACAGAGAACATTCCACTCAACACCTAAACAACAGAGAACTTTCCACTCCATCTCTTAAACAACAGTCAACATTACACTCATCTCCTAAACAACAGAGAACTTTCCACTCCATCACCTAAACAACAGAGAACTTTCAACTCCATCTCCTAAACAACAGTCAACATTACACTCATCTCCTAAACAACAGAGAACTTTCCACTCCATCTCCTAAACAACAGTCAACATTACACTCATCTCCTAAACAACAGAGAACTTTCCACTCCATCACCTAAATAACAGAGAACATTCCACTCATCACCTAAAAACAGATAACTTTCCACTCCATCACTAAAACAACAGATAATATTCCACTCCATCTCCTAAACAACAGAGAACTTTCCACTCCATCTCCTAAACAACAGTCAACATCACACTCATCTCCTAAACAACAGAGAACATTCCACTCAACAACTAGACAAAAGAGAACATTCCACTCTATCACCTAGACAAAAGAGAACATTCCACTCCATCACCTAGACAAAAGTGAAATTTCCACTCCATCACCTAGTCAACAGAGAACATTCAACTCCATCACCTAGACAAAAGAGAACATTCAAATTCATCACCTAGACAACAGAGAACATTCAACTCCAATCACCTAGACAAAAGAGAACATTTCGCTCCATTACTTAGACAAAAGAGAAAGTTTCACCTCCATCACCTAAACAACAGAGAACATTCTAATTACGACCTACACAACAGAGAATATTCCACTCCATCAACTAGACAAAAGAGAAAATTGCACTCCATCACCTAGGCAACAGAGAACATTCCACTCCATCACCTAGGCAACACAGAACATTCCACTCCATCACCTTGACAACAGAGAACATTCAACTCCATCACCTTGACAACAGAGAACATTCAACTCCATCACCATGGCAAAAGAGAATATTCCACTCCATCACCTATAGGCAAAAGAGAATATTCCACTCCATCACCTAGACAACAGAGAACATTCAACTCCATCACCTAGACAACAGAGAACTTTCCACTCCATCACCTAGACAAAAGAGAACTTTCCACTCCATCACCTAAACAGATAATATTCCACTCCATCATCTAGACAAAAGAAAACACTCCACTCCATCACCAAAAAACAACAGATAATATTCCACTCCATCTCCTAAACAACAGAGAACTTTCCACTCATCACCTAAAAACCGAGAACTTTCCACTCCATCTCCTAAACAACAGAGCACATTCCACTCAACACCTAAACAGAGAACTTTCCACTCCATCACCAAACCAACAGATAATATTCCACTCTATCTCCTAAACAACAGAGAACATTCCACTCAACACCTAGGCAAAAGAGAAATTTCCACTCCATCACCTAAACAACAGATAATATTCCACTCCATCACCTAGACAACAGAGAACATTCAACTCCAATCACCTAGACAAAAGAGAACATTCCGCTCCATTACTTAGACAAAAGAGAAAGTTTCACCTCCATCACCTACACAACAGAGAACAATCCAATTATCACCTAAACAACAGAGAATATTCCACTCCATCACCTAGACAAAAGAGAACAGTCCACTCCATCACCTAGGCAACAGAGAACATTCAACTCCATCACATAAACAACAGAGAACATTCCAATTATCACCTAAACAACAGAGAATATTCCACTCCATCACCTAGACAAAAGAGAACATTCCAGTCCATCACCTAGACAAAAGAGAACAGTCCACTCCATCACCTAGGCAACAGAGAATATTCAACTCCATCACCTAGACAAAAGAGAACATTCCAGTCCATCACCTAGACAAAAGAGAACAGTCCACTCCATCACCTAGACAAAAGAGAACAGTCCACTCCATCACCTATACAAAAGAGAACAGTCCACTCCATCACCTAGGCAACAGAGAACATTCAACTCCATCACCTAGACAAAAGAGAACATTCAACTCCATCACCTAGACAAAAGAGAACATTTCACTCCATCACCTAGACAAAAGAGAACTTTCCACTCCATTACCTAAACAACAGATAATATTCCACTCCATCACCTAGACAAAAGAGAACATTCCACTCCATCACCTAGACAAAAGAGAACATTCCACTCCATCACCTAGACAACAGAGAATATTCCACTCCATCACCTAGACAAAAGAGAACAGTCAACTCCACCACCTAGGCAACAGAGAACATTCAACTCCATCACCTAGACAAAAGAGAACATTCCAGTCCATCACCTAGACAACAGAGAACATTCAACTCCATCACCTAGACAAAAGAGAACATTCCACTCCATCACCTAGACAAAAGAGAACTTTCCACTCCATCTCCTAAACAACAGAGCACATTCCACTCAACACCTAAACAGAGAACTTTCCACTCCATCACCAAAACAACAGTCAACATCACACTCATCTCCTAAACAACAGAGAACTTTCCACTCCATCACCTAAACAACAGAGAACTTTCCACTCCATCACCAAAACAACAGATAATATTCCACTCTATCTCCTAAACAACAGAGAACATTCCACTCAACACCTAAAGAACAGAGAACTTTCCACTCCATCACCAAAACAACAGATAACATTCCACTCCATCTCCTAAACAACAGTCAACATCACACTCATCTCCTAAACAACAGAGAACATTCCACTCAACACCTAGGCAAAAGAGAAATTTCCGCTCCATCACCTAGACAACAGAGAACATTCCACTCCATCACCTAGACAAAAGAGAACATTCCACTCAACACCTAAAGAACAGAGAACTTTCCACTCCATCACCAAAACAACAGATAACATTCCACTCCATCTCCTAAACAACAGTCAACATCACACTCATCTCCTAAACAACAGAGAACATTCCACTCAACACCTAGGCAAAAGAGAAATTTCCACTCCATCACCTAGACAAAAGAGAACATTCCACTCCATCACCTAGACAAGAGAGAACATTCCACTCCATCACCTAGACAACAGAGAATATTCCACTCCATCACCTAGACAAAAGAGAACAGTCCACTCCACCACCTAGGCAACAGAGAACATTCAACTCCATCACCTAGACAAAAGAGAACATTCCAGTCCATCACCTAGACAACAGAGAACATTCAACTCCATCACCTAGACAAAAGAGAACATTCCACTCCATCACCTAGACAAAAGAGAACTTTCCACTCCATCTCCTAAACAACAGAGCACATTCCACTCAACACCTAAACAGAGAACTTTCCACTCCATCACCAAAACAACAGTCAACATCACACTCATCTCCTAAACAACAGAGAACGTTCCACTCCATCACCTAAACAACAGAGAACTTTCCACTCCATCACCAAAACAACAGATAATATTCCACTCTATCTCCAAAACAACAGAGAACATTCCACTCAACACCTAAAGAACAGAGAACTTTCCACTCCATCACCAAAACAACAGATAACATTCCACTCCATCTCCTAAACAACAGTCAACATCACACTCATCTCCTAAACAACAGAGAACATTCCACTCAACACCTAGGCAAAAGAGAAATTTCCACTCCATCACCTAGACAACAGAGAACATTCCACTCCATCACCTAGACAAAAGAGAACATTCCACTCAACACCTAAAGAACAGAGAACTTTCCACTCCATCACCAAAACAACAGATAACATTCCACTCCATCTCCTAAACAACAGTCAACATCACACTCATCTCCTAAACAACAGAGAACATTCCACTCCATCACCTAGACAAAAGAAAACATTCCACTCCATCACCTAGACAACAGAGAATATTCCACTCCATCACCTAGACAAAAGAGAACAGTCCACTCCACCACCTAGGCAACAGAGAACATTCAACTCCATCACCTAGACAAAAGAGAACTTTCCACTCCATCACCTAAACAGATAATATTCCACTCCATCATCTAGACAAAAGAAAACACTCCACTCCATCACCAAAAAACAACAGATAATATTCCACTCCATCTCCTAAACAACAGAGAACTTTCCACTCATCACCTAAAAACCGAGAACTTTCCACTCCATCTCCTAAACAACAGAGCACATTCCACTCAACACCTAAACAGAGAACTTTCCACTCCATCACCAAACCAACAGATAATATTCCACTCTATCTCCTAAACAACAGAGAACATTCCACTCAACACCTAGGCAAAAGAGAAATTTCCACTCCATCACCTAAACAACAGATAATATTCCACTCCATCACCTAGACAACAGAGAACATTCAACTCCAATCACCTAGACAAAAGAGAACATTCCGCTCCATTACTTAGACAAAAGAGAAAGTTTCACCTCCATCACCTACACAACAGAGAACAATCCAATTATCACCTAAACAACAGAGAATATTCCACTCCATCACCTAGACAAAAGAGAACAGTCCACTCCATCACCTAGGCAACAGAGAACATTCAACTCCATCACATAAACAACAGAGAACATTCCAATTATCACCTAAACAACAGAGAATATTCCACTCCATCACCTAGACAAAAGAGAACATTCCAGTCCATCACCTAGACAAAAGAGAACAGTCCACTCCATCACCTAGGCAACAGAGAATATTCAACTCCATCACCTAGACAAAAGAGAACATTCCAGTCCATCACCTAGACAAAAGAGAACATTTCACTCCATCACCTAGACAAAAGAGAACTTTCCACTCCATTACCTAAACAACAGATAATATTCCACTCCATCACCTAGACAAAAGAGAACATTCCACTCCATCACCTAGACAAAAGAGAACATTCCACTCCATCACCTAGACAACAGAGAATATTCCACTCCATCACCTAGACAAAAGAGAACAGTCAACTCCACCACCTAGGCAACAGAGAACATTCAACTCCATCACCTAGACAAAAGAGAACATTCCAGTCCATCACCTAGACAACAGAGAACATTCAACTCCATCACCTAGACAAAAGAGAACATTCCACTCCATCACCTAGACAAAAGAGAACTTTCCACTCCATCTCCTAAACAACAGAGCACATTCCACTCAACACCTAAACAGAGAACTTTCAACTCCATCACCAAAACAACAGTCAACATCACACTCATCTCCTAAACAACAGAGAACTTTCCACTCCATCACCTAAACAACAGAGAACTTTCCACTCCATCACCAAAACAACAGATAATATTCCACTCTATCTCCTAAACAACAGAGAACATTCCACTCAACACCTAAAGAACAGAGAACTTTCCACTCCATCACCAAAACAACAGATAACATTCCACTCCATCTCCTAAACAACAGTCAACATCACACTCATCTCCTAAACAACAGAGAACATTCCACTCAACACCTAGGCAAAAGAGAAATTTCCGCTCCATCACCTAGACAACAGAGAACATTCCACTCCATCACCTAGACAAAAGAGAACATTCCACTCAACACCTAAAGAACAGAGAACTTTCCACTCCATCACCAAAACAACAGATAACATTCCACTCCATCTCCTAAACAACAGTCAACATCACACTCATCTCCTAAACAACAGAGAACATTCCACTCAACACCTAGGCAAAAGAGAAATTTCCACTCCATCACCTAGACAAAAGAGAACATTCCACTCCATCACCTAGACAAAAGAGAACATCCCACTCCATCACCTAGACAACAGAGAATATTCCACTCCATTACCTAGACAAAAGAGAACAGTCCACTCCACCACCTAGGCAACAGAGAACATTCAACTCCATCACCTAGACAAAAGAGAACATTCCAGTCCATCACCTAGACAACAGAGAACATTCAACTCCATCACCTAGACAAAAGAGAACATTCCACTCCATCACCTAGACAAAAGAGAACTTTCCACTCCATCTCCTAAACAACAGAGCACATTCCACTCAACACCTAAACAGAGAACTTTCCACTCCATCACCAAAACAACAGTCAACATCACACTCATCTCCTAAACAACAGAGAACGTTCCACTCCATCACCTAAACAACAGAGAACTTTCCACTCCATCACCAAAACAACAGATAATATTCCACTCTATCTCCAAAACAACAGAGAACATTCCACTCAACACCTAAAGAACAGAGAACTTTCCACTCCATCACCAAAACAACAGATAACATTCCACTCCATCTCCTAAACAACAGTCAACATCACACTCATCTCCTAAACAACAGAGAACATTCCACTCAACACCTAGGCAAAAGAGAAATTTCCACTCCATCACCTAGACAACAGAGAACATTCCACTCCATCACCTAGACAAAAGAGAACATTCCACTCAACACCTAAAGAACAGAGAACTTTCCACTCCATCACCAAAACAACAGATAACATTCCACTCCATCTCCTAAACAACAGTCAACATCACACTCATCTCCTAAACAACAGAGAACATTCCACTCCATCACCTAGACAAAAGAAAACATTCCACTCCATCACCTAGACAACAGAGAATATTCCACTCCATCACCTAGACAAAAGAGAACAGTCCACTCCACCACCTAGGCAACAGAGAACATTCAACTCCATCACCTAGACAAAAGAGAACATTCAAGTCCATCACCTAGACAACAGAGAACATTCAACTCCATCACCTAGACAAAAGAGAACATTCCACTCCATCACCTAGACAAAAGAGAACTTTTCACTCCATCTCCTAAACAACAGAGCACATTCCACTCAACACCTAAACAGAGAACTTTCCACTCCATCACCAAAACAACAGTCAACATCACACTCATCTCCTAAACAACAGAGAACTTTCCACTCCATCACCTAAACAACAGAGAACTTTCCACTCCATCACCAAAACAACAGATAATATTCCACTCTATCTCCTAAACAACAGAGAACATTCCACTCAACACCAAAACAACAGATAACATTCCACTCCATCTCCTAAACAACAGTCAACATCACACTCATCTCCTAAACAACAGAGAACATTCCACTCAACACCTAGGCAAAAGAGAAATTTCCACTCCATCACCTAGACAACAGAGAACATTCCACTCCATCACCTAGACAAAAGAGAACATTCCACTCAACACCTAAAGAACAGAGAACTTTCCACTCCATCACCAAAACAACAGATAACATTCCACTCCATCTCCTAAACAACAGTCAACATCACACTCATCTCCTAAACAACAGAGAACATTCCACTCCATCACCTAGACAAAAGAAAACATTCCACTCCATCACCTAGACAACAGAGAATATTCCACTCCATCACCTAGACAAAAGAGAACAGTCCACTCCACCACCTAGGCAACAGAGAACATTCAACTCCATCACCTAGACAAAAGAGAACATTCCAGTCCATCACCTAGACAACAGAGAACATTCAACTCCATCACCTAGACAAAAGAGAACATTCCACTCCATCACCTAGACAAAAGAGAACTTTCCACTCCATCACCAAAACAACAGTCAACATCACACTCATCTCCTAAACAACAGAGAACTTTCCACTCCATCACCTAAACAACAGAGAACTTTCCACTCCATCACCAAAACAACAGATAATATTCCACTCTATCTCCTAAACAACAGAGAACTTTCCACTCAACACCTAAAGAACAGAGAACTTTCCACTCCATCACCAAAACAACAGATAACATTCCACTCCATCTCCTAAACAACAGTCAACATCACACTCATCTCCTAAACAACAGAGAACATTCCACTCAACACCTAGGCAAAAGAGAAATTTCCACTCCATCACCTAGACAACAGAGAACATTCAACTCCAATCACCTAAACAAAAGAGAACATTCCGCTCCAATACTTAGACAAAAGAGAAGGTTTCACCTCCATCACCTACACAACAGAGAACATTCCACTCCATCACATAAACAACAGAGAACATTCCAATTATCACCTAAACAACAGAGAATATTCCACTCCATCACCTAGACAAAAGAGAACAGTCCACTCCATCACCTAGGCAACAGAGAACATTCAACTCCATCACCTAGACAAAAGAGAACATTCCAGTCCATCACTTAGACAAAAGAGAACAGTCCACTCCATCACCTAGGCAACAGAGAACATTCAACTCCATCACCTAGACAAAAGAGAACATTCCAGTCCATCACCTAGACAAAAGAGAACAGTCCACTCCATCACCTAGACAAAAGAGAACAGTCCACTCCATCACCTATACAAAAGAGAACAGTCCACTCCATCACCTAGGCAACAGAGAACATTCAACTCCATCACCTAGACAAAAGAGAACATTCAACTCCATCACCTAGACAAAAGAGAAAATTCCACTCCATCACCTAGACAAAAGAGAACTTTCCACTCCATTACCTAAACAACAGATAATATTCCACTCCATCACCTAGACAAAAGAGAACATTCCACTCCATCACCTAGACAACAGAGAATATTCCACTCCATCACCTAGACAAAAGAGAACAGTCCACTCCACCACCTAGGCAACAGAGAACATTCAACTCCATCACCTAGACAAAAGAGAACATTCCAGTCCATCACCTAGACAACAGAGAACATTCAACTCCATCACCTAGACAAAAGAGAACTTTCCACTCCATCTCCTAAACAACAGAGCACATCCCACTCAACACCTAAACAGAGAACTTTCCACTCCATCACCAAAACAACAGTCAACATCACACTCATCTCCTAAACAACAGAGAACTTTCCACTCCATCACCTAAACAACAGAGAACATTCCACTCCATCTCCTAAACAACAGTCAACATCACACTCATCTCCTAAACAACAGAGAACTTTCCACTCCATCACCTAAACAACAGAGAACTTTCCACTCCATCACCAAAACAACAGATAATATTCCACTCTATCTCCTAAACAACAGAGAACATTCCACTCAACACCTAAAGAACAGAGAACTTTCCACTCCATCACCAAAACAACAGATAACATTCCACTCCATCTCCTAAACAACAGTCAACATCACACTCATCTCCTAAACAACAGAGAACATTCCACTCAACACCTAGGCAAAAGAGAAATTTCCACTCCATCACCTAGACAACAGAGAACATTCAACTCCAATCACCTAAACAAAAGAGAACATTCCGCTCCAATACTTAGACAAAAGAGAAGGTTTCACCTCCATCACCTACACAACAGAGAACATTCCACTCCATCACATAAACAACAGAGAACATTCCAATTATCACCTAAACAACAGAGAATATTCCACTCCATCACCTAGACAAAAGAGAACAGTCCACTCCATCACCTAGGCAACAGAGAACATTCAACTCCATCACCTAGACAAAAGAGAACATTCCAGTCCATCACTTAGACAAAAGAGAACAGTCCACTCCATCACCTAGGCAACAGAGAACATTCAACTCCATCACCTAGACAAAAGAGAACATTCCAGTCCATCACCTAGACAAAAGAGAACAGTCCACTCCATCACCTAGACAAAAGAGAACAGTTCACTCCATCACCTATACAAAAGAGAACAGTCCACTCCATCACCTAGGCAACAGAGAACATTCAACTCCATCACCTAGACAAAAGAGAACATTCAACTCCATCACCTAGACAAAAGAGAACATTCCACTCCATCACCTAGACAAAAGAGAACTTTCCACTCCATTACCTAAACAACAGATAATATTCCACTCCATCACCTAGACAAAAGAGAACATTCCACTCCATCACCTAGACAACAGAGAATATTCCACTCCATCACCTAGACAAAAGAGAACAGTCCACTCCACCACCTAGGCAACAGAGAACATTCAACTCCATCACCTAGACAAAAGAGAACATTCCAGTCCATCACCTAGACAACAGAGAACATTCAACTCCATCACCTAGACAAAAGAGAACATTCCACTCCATCACCTAGACAAAAGAGAACTTTCCACTCCATTTACTAAACAACAGAGCACATTCCACTCAACACCTAAACAGAGAACTTTCCACTCCATCACCAAAACAACAGTCAACATCACACTCATCTCCTAAACAACAGAGAACTTTCCACTCCATCACCTAAACAACAGAGAACATTCCACTCCATCTCCTAAACAACAGTCAACATCACACTCATCTCCTAAACAACAGATAACATTCCACTCAACACCTAGGCAAAAGAGAAATTTCCACTCCATCACCTAGACAACAGAGAACATTCAACTCCAATCACCTAGACAAAAGAGAACATTCCGCTCCAATACTTAGACAAAAGAGAAAGTTTCACCTCCATCACCTACACAACAGAGAACATTCCACTCCATCACATAAACAACAGAGAACATTCCAATTATCACCTAAACAACAGAGAATATTCCACTCCATCACCTAGACAAAAGAGAACAGTCCACTCCATCACCTAGGCAACAGAGAACATTCAACTCCATCACATAAACAACAGAGAACATTCCAATTATCACCTAAACAACAGAGAATATTCCACTCCATCACCTAGACAACAGAGAACAGTCCACTCCATCACCTAGGCAACAGAGAACATTCAACTCCATCACATAAACAACAGAGAACATTCCAGTCCATCACCTAGACAACAGAGAACTTTCAACTCCATCACCTAGACAAAAGAGAACATTCAACTCCATCACCTAAAAACAGATAACTTTCCACTCCATCTCCTAAACAACAGTCAACATTACACTCATCTCCTAAACAACAGAGAACTTTCCACTCCATCACCTAAACAACAGTCAACATTACACTCATCTCCTAAACAACAGAGAACATTCCACTCATCACCAAACCAACAGATAATATTCCACTCCATCACCAAAACAACAGTCAACATTACACTCATCTCCTAAACAACAGAGAACATTCCACTTCATCACCCAAACAACAGAGAATATTCAAATCCATCACCTAAACAACAGAGAACATTCAAATCCATCACCTAAACAACAGAGAACATTCAAATCCATCACCTAGACAAAAGAGAATATTCCGCTCCATTACTTAGACAAAAGAGAAAGTTTCACCTCCATCACCTACACAACAGAGAACATTCCACTCCATCACCTAGACAAAAGAGAACATTCCGCTCCATTACTTAGACAAAATAGAAAGTTTCACCTCCATCACCTACACAACAGAGAACATTCCACTCCATCACCTAAACAACAGAGAACATTCTAATTATCACCTACACAACAGAAAACATTCCACTCCATCACCTAGGCAAACAGAGAACATTCAATTCCATCACCTAGACAATTCAACCTGATAAGACTCACACAGACAGAAAAGCGTTTTAGACGTTTTATTGAATGAATGCAAAACATAATTTGGGGCTCAGACCCCGCGGAAGATTGGATGAACGATAAATCCGAAGGCGTAGAACGATAGCCAGGATCTTCCCCCGGAGCCTGGACACTGGTGGTGGTAGAAGACCCAGGGTGACCAGACGTTCGAGCAGCGCCGAGAGAGCCCAGGTGGAGAATAGGGGTGGAGGAGGGTTGCAGCACGGCTGGGAAACTCGGAGTGATGGGCCATGGTGCTTATGAAGGAATCTTGGAGCGATGATTGGTTGATGTGGAGAAGCTGAATGGCTGGACTGTGATTGATGAGTGGAAGCAGCTGCCGGTGATGAGCGGTGGTTTAAACAGCTGTTGAGTCTTCCTTGTTGAATTTGCGCATAAGCTTCATTTCAACCTGATAAGACTCACACAGACAGAAAAGCGTTTTAGACGTTTTATTGAATAAATGCAAAACATAATTTGGGGCTCAGACCCCGGCGGAAGATTGGATGAACGATAAATCCGCACGGCGTAGAACGATAGCCAGGATCTTCCCCCAAAAATTACCCGGGGTCTGAGCCGAGACAATGACATGATGACGATTGCTTGTGTTTTTGATGGAGCTGAGCTTACCACGTTTGACATGGCGAGTGACTGCGCTTAAAATGAGCGCGCAGGCCGAGACAAAACTGCTGAGATAATGACAGCCTTTGAGCTGTAGAAATGACGATGCGGGTGAAGCTTAAAATCCCTCCGGCGAGGGCATCAGGCAGAAACGGAAACCCTCCGACGAGGGTAGCCGAGCAGCGCAGAGCGGGAACCCTCCGGCGAGGGCAGCAGGCAGAAACCCTCCGACGAGGGCAGCAGGCAGAAACCCTCCGACGAGGGTAGCCGAGCAGCGCAGAGCGGGAACCCTCCGACGAGGGTAGCAGAAACAGAAACCCTCCGACGAGGGTAGCAGAAACAGAAACCCTCCGACGAGGGGAGCAGAAACGGGAACCCTCCGACGAGGGGAGCAGAAACGGGAACCCTCCGACGAGGGGAGCCGAGCAGCGCAGAACGGGAACCTCCGGCGAGGGTAGCAGAACAGAGCAGAAGCCCTCTAGAGAGCGGCAGACGGGGAGGAGAAGCCTCCGGCGGCGAGCCTATGTTTGTGTATCTGACGAGAATGAGAGCCGAGCGAGATGGGTCTAGACCACCACCAGTTATTTGCACGAAACTTATAGTTATGAAGGGAACGTTGAACTGAAAGGAAGGAGTTCGACTCAGGGCGGATGTAAGAGATGTAGCCGAGGAAGACCAGCGCCCCAGCTGTTGGAGTGTTGCTGCGGGAGACCTTGAGCGGCAGCGATGTAGCGGCGCCGATTCTGAATGAGTGGGCTGAATAGTTGTGTGGGGATAGATCCCAGATAAGAGCGCCGACCGAAGGTGTTTTGAAACCTGGATGCCGTCATAGTTAACCTTCAGGGGTTAGAAACAGCGCTTGAGTGGGCGGACCGAGCTTCAACGTTTGAGCAAATTTCGCATGGTTAGAAAAGGCAGAAAGCCCCCCCTGTGTGGCAATGACTGTTACAGGCGCCTTGCCTTTGGATCTCTTGAGGAACGATTGAAGAATTCGGATGAAAACTCGAATCGGAGAAGGAAGGAGGCCATGTCTCAGCGAACCATTTACCCTGATTACAAAGCGTCCGCGGAACGTACGACGTCATCGTAGGAGAACGACACCTGTGCGTCGTTTAGCAGCAGGACCAGAAACGCGGGTCGGAGCGACGCCCTTCGTTCAGGAAGACCGAGTCGAACAGCGATGTAACGGAGTGAGCTGCGACGAGCAGCCGCGAGATGAAAGAACGCCCCTGGGGAACGATATGCATGGCAAAATGAGGAGGCCCAGCCGGGACAGGAGCTGCTGCTTTGTGATATCGCGGGTGGAAGCTGCTTTCTGAATCACGTCGGAAATGCGGCCAGCGTATCGGGCGGAAGAGAAGCGACCATGGCGACATAGTCCAGTTTGATCCCCAAAAACTCCAGCTCCGTGGCTGGAACGACTGTCTTTGACCGACAGGGGCACGCCCAGAAGGCCGAAGAGGAGCTTGAGTTTAGACGAGGACAGGCCGGGCACGAGCGAGTGGAGTACGGACTAAACCCCGACGTATTGAGTAGGATCCAGCACAGCGCCTCCGAAACCATGTTAACAAGCAACGGGCTGCTCCTACAACTGAACGTCAGCCGAACCGCGAAATAAAATCTAGACTCCCACTGCAAAGGTGCCACAGAAACGGATGAATGGGGACGATTTTTAAAGCGTCTGCGACGTCGGCCTTGCGAGCCTAGCGCCACGACCCGGCTGCTTTATCTGCGCGATAGCGTGGTCCACCGTAGCGTAGTGAGCGAAAAAAGGGCGGGTATGATGCTATTGAGCTGGGAACTGGGCCCGAGTGGGGCGCAGAATGGTCCAGTATCAAACGCTTCTTGCCAGAATACTTGCGAGTGGCCACACCCAGGGACTAGTGCGGACCGGCGAAAATGGGGAAGACTTGAACGGGCCGATCATGCACCCCTTAGAACCTCCCTCTGAAGTAATTGAGAAACGACCGCCGGTTCCCTCAATGCGGATTGCGAGTTCTTAGAAACGAAAGACGCGGGCAACAAACGAAACGCCCACGTGAAAACCCTGGGAAAGGCCCGTGAGCAAGAATGAACAAAACCGGGATCCGGGTGGAAACGAGGTTTGAAAGCCGGTGCAGAGACGTTGATTGGGGTAGATAGGTGACGAGAAATCAGCGCTTGAAACCAACGCGACTCGAGCTGGCAGGGCGCATGCGACGGGGCAGACGACTTCGGATGGGCATCCTTGCAGGAACTACAAATGAGAAAGCGGCAATTACCATGGTGCAAAACCGCCTCGTTGAAGTTGTTGCTTAATATCTCGATTTTTATTTATTTATTTATTTATTTATCTGCCACGGCGATCTAATGGGGATGAGGGGCCCTTGAGAACGTGCAGCTGTTGCGCGGGCTGCGAGCAGTGAAAGAAATGATGGGCAAAGAGGGCGGAATTACCGACGGAACCGCACAGCGAACAGATACAGCCTACGTGAGCAACAATGACTAGCGTTCACGTGACATCACAACATTCCGAAGATCCTATAGTATAACATTGGGGTGGAGAAAACTGAAAATTCAAACTGTAACCATAGTGACGCTCAAAATGCAGATGTCTAATCTTAGATCATTGCTAACTCCTCTGTAATTCCGGGGCCAATTCACATGAAACAGCTGTCAAAGTTCAAAGTCATATCCTCCAGCACATGTGTCTAATTATTTCTTCACACGCGTCCGGAAGTGGAGACAATATTCGAAAACATGCGCTTGATGTTGGCCGGTAGAAAGACCTTCAGCCATAAAATTCACATGTCAGTTTTGTGAATCCAATACTATCACATGACGATCAGAGAAAACATTTGGACATCTTTTTGGAAATTTTTCGAAACTGTTTCTCTCCCATAGAGTTGTATTGACACCTGCCCTCCAACTGAAATAGAATTCTATAACGTGAACGCCACCTATTCTGTATCAAGGACGGCCCAGTCCAGACGCACGTTAGCTTGAGCGAGTAGCGACACTGATTTGGCCGCGAAAGCCTTGTGTTCTTTATTCTCTTTTGGTCCACCGTAGCGTAGTAGAGCGACCCCCTAGTGGGGATGAGAGGCCCGAGAGCGTGTGGCTGGTGCACGGGCTGCGAGCGGTGAAAGAAACGATCGGACTGACTGAACCGCACAGCGAACTGAGACAGCCTGAGTGAGCGTGAGCAACAACTCTGTATCGAGAACGGACCAGTCCAGATGCACGTTAGCATGAGTGATTAGCGACGCTGATTTGGCTGCGAAAGCCTTGTGATATTGGTAGAACGCGACCGACTGCATTTTAAATTCAGATCCCCGATCAGACATAGGTAATAGTCAAACTCGGGCGGCGATCCGGATACACGAGGACGCGATCTGGTCCTCGACCTCGGAGAGGGGAGAATGGGCAAGACCAGGTTCACGTAATCGCCCCGCAAGATTTTCGAACGCAGCCTTGACGAGATATTAGCGTGCAACGGAGAATACGGCCTACCCAGAGACGGCCCAGGACGGGCGCTGGCGAGGGCGAAGAGTGGGGGATCCGGCTGAGTCACCGCGGCGAGAGAAGCGTGGAGCGCACCGAGCGCAGGCTGAGTGGAGACGGCAGGACGAGCGGCGTTGAGCAGGAGATGGGCCGACAGCCCGGAGACGGAGTGGCGAAGAGCGTCCATGGAGGCAGACATCAGACGACGGTCTTCCGCGGACATGGGTGGGGTCGCGGCAAAAGACGAGGAATCCCCGGAGAACACGGACGGAACCGGAGGAGCTGAGACAGACCGGGAGTCCAACGCCGCGCGGCAGACGTGGAGGCGGCGGTAGTTGAGCCCGGCGCGGCAGTGGCAAGCGCTGCGCCTGCAGTTCTGGAGCCCAGCGCGGCAGTGGCAGACGCGGAGCCCGCAGATGTGGAGCCCCGCACGCCAGCGGCGGCAGTCATGGAGCCCGGAGCAGCAGCGAAAACAGGCCAAGGCGAAGACGAGACATGGGCCGGAGCCACGGATGGAGGACGACGCCGGCGGCGTTTGGCGGGGGGAACAGAAGACTTCCTGGACCGTTTCCCTCCCGGGAGAACGAAAGGAGGCGGCGAAGCGGGCGGAGACGGAGATGAATCACCGGACGGCAAGACAGCGGTAAGTTGAGCCAGTGGAGTAGGACCGAGACCGGTTCCGGGAAGAATCCTCTTGGACAGAAGGGCCGAGCGTGGGGAGACGTGAGCTGCGCAAGCAGCGATGCGGGCACTTTTCCGGGAAGTGCGCAGAACGGTGGGACCCGTGTCCCGCTGGAGGGGGGCAAGGGCCCGGCAGTAGAATCAGAGTCAGACATTCAGTTTCCCTTAAGCGACGAGGTTGCAGCACGGCTGGGAAACTCGGAGTGATGGGCCATGGTGCTTATGAAGGAATCTTGGAGCGATGATTGGTTGATGTGGAGAAGCTGAATGGCTGGACTGTGATTGATGAGTGGAAGCAGCTGCCGGTGATGAGCGGTGGTTTAAACAGCTGTTGAGTCTTCCTTGTTGAATTTGCGCATAAGCTTCATAAGAGAACATTCCACTCCATCACCTAGGCAACAGAGAACATTCAACTCCATCACATAAACAACAGAGAACATTCCAATTATCACCTAAACAACAGAGAATATTCCACTCCATCACCTAGACAAAAGAGAACAGTCCACTCCATCACCTAGGCAACAGAGAACATTCAACTCCATCACATAAACAACAGAGAACATTCCAGTCCATCACCTAGACAACAGAGAACATTCAACTCCATCACCTAGACAAAAGAGAACATTCAACTCCATCACCTAAAAACAGATAACTTTCCACTCCATCTCCTAAACAACAGTCAACATTACACTCATCTCCTAAACAAGAGAACTTTCCACTCCATCACCTAAAAACAGAGAACATTCCACTCATCACCAAACCAACAGATAATATTCCACTCCATCACCAAAACAACAGTCAACATTACACTCATCTCCTAAACAACAGAGAACATTCCACTCCATCACCCAAACAACAGAGAATATTCAAATCCATCACCTAAACAACAGAGAACATTCAAATCCATCACCTAAACAACAGAGAACATTCAAATCCATCACCTAGACAAAAGAGAACATTCCGCTCCATTACTTAGACAAAAGAGAAAGTTTCACCTCCATCACCTACACAACAGAGAACATTCCACCCCATCACCTAAACAACAGAGAACATTCTAATTATCACCTACACAACAGAGAACATTCCACTCCATCACCTAGGCAAACAGAGAACATTCAATTCCATCACCTAGACAAAAGAGAACATTCCACTCCATCAACTAGACAAAAGAGAACTTTCCACTCCATCACCTAAACAACAGATAATATTCCACTCCATCACCTAGACAACAGAGAACATTCAACTCCATCACCTAGACAAAAGAGAACATTCAACTCCATCACCTAAAAACAGATAACTTTCCACTCCATCTCCTAAACAACAGTCAACATTACACTCATCTCCTAAACAAGAGAACTTTCCACTCCATCACCTAAAAAACAGAGAACATTCCACTCATCACCAAACCAACAGATAATATTCCACTCCATCACCAAAACAACAGTCAACATTACACTCATCTCCTAAACAACAGAGAACATTCCACTCCATCACCCAAACAACAGAGAATATTCAAATCCATCACCTAAACAACAGAGAACATTCAAATCCATCACCTAAACAACAGAGAACATTCAAATCCATCACCTAGACAAAAGAGAACATTCCGCTCCATTACTTAGACAAAAGAGAAAGTTTCACCTCCATCACCTACACAACAGAGAACATTCCACCCCATCACCTAAACAACAGAGAACATTCTAATTATCACCTACACAACAGAGAACATTCCACTCCATCACCTAGGCAAACAGAGAACATTCAATTCCATCACCTAGACAAAAGAGAACATTCCACTCCATCAACTAGACAAAAGAGAACTTTCCACTCCATCACCTAAACAACAGATAATATTCCACTCCATCTCCTAAACAACAGAGAACTTTCCACTCCATCTCCTAAACAACAGTCAACAATACACTCATCTCCTAAACAACAGAGAACTTTCCACTCCATCACCTAAACAACAGAGAACATTCCACTCATCACCAAACCAACAGATAATGTTCCACTCCATCACCAAAACAACAGTCAATATTACACTCATCTCCTAAACAACAGAGAACATTCCACTCCATCACCCAAACAACAGATAATATTCAAATCCATCACCAAAACAACAGAGAACATTCAAATCCATCACCTAAACAACAGATAACATTCCACTCAACACCTAAACAACAGAGAACTTTCCACTCCATCTCTTAAACAACAGTCAACATTACACTCATCTCCTAAACAACAGAGAACTTTCCACTCCATCACCTAAACAACAGAGAACTTTCCACTCCATCTCCTAAACAACAGTCAACATTACACTCATCTCCTAAACAACAGAGAACTTTCCACTCCATCTCCTAAACAACAGTCAACATTACACTCATCTCCTAAACAACAGAGAACTTTCCACTCCATCACCTAAATAACAGAGAACATTCCACTCATCACCTAAAAACAGATAACTTTCCACTCCATCACTAAAACAACAGATAATATTCCACTCCATCTCCTAAACAACAGAGAACTTTCCACTCCATCTCCTAAACAACAGTCAACATCACACTCATCTCCTAAACAACAGAGAACATTCCACTCAACAACTAGACAAAAGAGAACATTCCACTCTATCACCTAGACAACAGAGAACATTCAACTCCATCACCTAGACAAAAGAGAACATTCAAATTCATCACCTAGACAACAGAGAACATTCAACTCCAATCACCTAGACAAAAGAGAACATTCCGCTCCAATACTTAGACAAAAGAGAAAGTTTCACCTCCATCACCTACACCACAGAGAACATTCCACTCCATCACCTAAACAACAGAGAACATTCTAATTACGACCTACACAACAGAGAATATTCCACTCCATCACCTAGACAAAAGAGAAAATTGCACTCCATCACCTAGGCAACAGAGAACATTCCACTCCATCACCTAGGCAACAGAGAACATTCCACTCCATCACCTTGACAACAGAGAACATTCAACTCCATTACCTAGGCAAATGAGAACATTCCACTCCATCACCTAGGCAACAGAGAACATTCCACTCCATCACCTAGGCAACTGAGAACATTCAACTCCATCACTTAGACAAAAGAGAACATTCCGTCCATCACCTAGCCAACAAAGAACATTCCACTTCATCACCAAAACAACAGATAATGGCAAGGCAAGTTTATTTGTAGAGCACAATTCATACACAAGGCAATTCAAAGTGCTTTCACAGTTGCATAAAGTTACAAGAAAACAGATCAAATCAATAAAACATCAACATAAAAATGTATCAATTACAGTAAAAGGCAAGAGTGCAGATAAAATACTTTCAGTTTTCATCTGCTCGGGTAAAAAGAGCTGTTTTCAGCCTAGATTTGAACATTGTCAGAGTTGAGGCCTATTGCAGTATAAGCCCAAATACGGACGGACAATCAGAAGTATCTTTTAGTTCCTTTTATTTTACATTTCCCTCTGCAGACACATATTCAAGACAGAGACAACACACACATGAATAAAATGCACTTTTTAAAAGGTAGAAGGACTCCACCCAGAGCAGCTCATTGGAAGCGCCGTCTGGCAGGAGCGCTCGCTTTGTGCAACTGAGGATGAGAAGCTGCAACAAACTCCCCGCCGATGAGCATGACTCCGGTCAGCTCATCACTGATAAGGCTACAGTTCTAGGGGATACAAAAGTTGTATGGGTCTTCTCAAACAAGTCCTTGAAGGCAGCATCATTAAACATGAACGAACCTTTCCATCTCTATCATAATAAACCTCAGTGATTCTTGCCATTTTCCATGTGTCGTGACATCTTATCTTCATTTATTAAACGACACCTCCGTGGTTTAAAAGTCTTTGGTCATTTATCTTGAGAACAGGAATGAGCAGAATGCAGCTCCAACAAATAATTTCTCCAACGAGTCCCAAATTGGTTTACAAGTCGTTTTCTGTATTTCCATTGCTTCAGCATGTGATAAGAGCATTTAAATCCAGTTGTGAAAGGCGATGAAAATCGGATAGGACAAAAGATTCGTGCAGTTTCTTGCACGCCACTTTTAGTGTTTTTGGTTTCTTGCAAACGCTCCATTAGATCACTCAGATCATACGTGAATACGTCATTCTTTGTTTGCCAATTTAGTCTCAATATTTTTTGTTCAGTGCCTTTTACTTCAGCATTTTTGTTTCCTGAGATTTGCGTTGTTTCTTTGTAAACGCACACATTAGGTTGGAACCCTTTTAGCAGTTGGTCAAGACGTATTTTTCCAACATGATCATTTGAAGACAATTCATTTTTTTTGTTCCAATTTCCTTTGAATTCGTGAATTTCGCGCAACGAACAGTTTGCGACTACTACATTCGGGACGTTGCAGATCAACTCGTCTTTTTCCTTAACAATGCCAGTCGACTGCGGCTCCCAAAAAGAACACAGGGTACAGTTAATTTCCTCTTCGTGTCCCAAGATTGCATGCAATGTTTCAATTTCAATGGGTTCAGAGAACACTGCATTTACCGTAACCGTGCCTTGGATGAGCCATCCGAATTTACTTTCAAGCGCAACCATTGACTTTGACAATCTTTCAACTTTTCCTGAAACAATGTCCCAATAATTGTCACCACCAATTAATACTCCCAGCTCTTCTGTCTCCATTCCACTCACCGCAGTATCTGCCAAGTGCATGCCTTTTTCCTCAAGCTCCATGCGCAACTCGTCACCTGCAACTCGCATCATGGAAGTGCAAACACGGGGGATTTCAAGCACACTCATTTCAACGCTGTGGCCATTTCGTATGTTGCTCAGTTTTAATTTCACAACATTACATTTCACTTGCTTAGGGCCATCAGAGCCAAAAGTGTGTAGTTTCAGAGTCTCTTCCCCGATTTTTGGCAGGTTTAGTGCATGAGAAATGTCTTTACGCACGAAACTGCGTTGACTCCCTCCGTCGAAAAGGCAGCGAGTTAATTGTCTTTTGACAGGTGTTTCAATCCAGACGGTGGCGGTTTGCAGCAATATTGTTTTTCGTTTTGATTCACTTGGGGAGATTGAGATGATAGTGTCAGTGGGATCATTGAAATTTAGATTTTCGTCACTTGTGCACATTGACTTAAAGTGACGTCGACTGCATTTTTCATAGCTGATATTTTTAGTGCGACAGTCAGTGCTTAATTTGATCCCCCGTTTGGGGGAACGCATTCCCCCAATTATCAGTTTTCCAGGGTAAAGGATCCGGGAAATATTTAGGAGGATCCGGCAAAGATTTGATCTGTTCCCCAAATCCATCACATTAGACCAAAAGTGTTCCTGAAACTACTAATTTACAAATTAAGCACTGGCGACAGTCTTTGGCCAAGTGTCTCGATCCAAAAGAGACAAAACATCTTCCTTTTCTCCTTAATTTTTCGCGTTTTTCAGGCACACTTATTTCTTCACATTCTTTGGACACATGATCATTTTTATCGCAAAAAAGGCACATATTTAGTTCATAATTGTGCAAAGTATAAAGTGTAGACGCAGTCATCATTTGAATAGGTTTTTTGCGCATTTCCCAGTGACTTTGTGAGTCATTTCCTCGTTCTTTGTTCGTGCGCTCTCGTGTGTTTCTTGTCATGTTCATTGTGCGCTCTCGGCTGTCCACTTCTTTTTTCAGCAAATCCATTAGCGCATCAATTTTCCAAACATCGTCATTTTCAACACCTTTACTGAATTCTAAAATCATTTCGTCAGGAATCAGTTTAATTAAAACAGTAAATTACCGTAAGTTTCAGAGGCAACGCCCAAAGAGGTAAGGCTACGGATTTGAATTTCACAATCATCATAGAGCATTCGGAGCGCTTTGACATCATTTACATTTTTAACTGGATTCAGGTTCAGCAATTTGGTCATATGTGCATTGATAATTAAATCTTTTCTGCCAAATCTATTTTGAAGCAGTTGGATTGCGTTGTCATAATTTGTATCTGACAAGGCCAGCCCAGCAATTGTATTTGCTGCAGCACCTGAAAGGTATGATCTTAAATAGCTGAATTTGTCGGTCTTTGTCAAACTTTGATTTTTGTGAACTGCGCTGTCGTATTGTTCCAAAAAGAATTGCCATGTGCTCACATCTCCAAAGAATTTTTCAATTACAAGTTTGGGTAGTTTTACGTTGTGATATATTGGTTCTCCTTCGTAATACATCGAATGTCCTTCTTCTGGTGGGGATACTTTGAGCGCTCGTTTAATCTTTGTCTTTGTGCGTATTATTTGCTCTCTGTACTCAAGTGCTTGTGATATTTCGTTTTCCAAATCTTCTGTTTTTGTTACTTCTTCAATGTCAGCGTCAATCTTCGTTAACATTTGTTCTTTGTCAACCATTAGTTCAAACATTTCCTCCAATTTAGCAATATCTGGCCTTTCTTTGCCAATTACGTCTTCTACTTTAGTTATTACTTTGCTGATGGAGGCTCGGATTGACGACCTCTTTTTCCTCAGACGCTCCAGATTTTCTGCCATTGTGTCCTTTGTCTGTCCGCGTGGTCCTCTTGCTAACGTATTCTTCTTTTCCCGTATCCCGGGTCTTCGGCACCAAAATGTTGCAGTATAAGCCCAAATACGGACGGACAATCAGAAGTATCTTTTAGTTCCTTTTATTTTACATTTCCTTCTGCAGACACATATTCAAGACAGAGACAACACACACATGAATAAAATGCACTTTTTAAAAGGTAGAAGGACTCCACCCAGAGCAGCTCATTGGAGCGCTCGCTTTGCGCAACTGAGGATGAGAAGCTGCAACAAGATGGCTGCCCGGGTGCAGACACACAGCAGGACATGTGGTGAATGTTTGCCTAAAAAGTCATCTAAAAAACAAATTGGACCTTGGATTGCGCTGTCAATGCACTTTGTTGTTTGGACAACTTTTTATCTCCTGTTAATATCAACCTGTCCAAGAAAAAGGGATATTTTACCCCTTAATCCAATCAAGTGTTCCCAGCACTTGTTGTTCACAAAGATATTGGACTATGGCAAAGCCAGACTACCTTCAGGTGAGCAGGAGAAGACTGTTACAGGCAAAACACCACTTCTGGGTGTTTTTAATCTATTGCTGATACTTCTTTTGGCTGGTGATGTTGAACTAAACCCCGGGCCAGAGCCAGCTGGGCCTACACCTCTGTCACCTCAGCTAGCACCACGGCTAGCTGGGCTTCCATCACTGCTAGCTGAGCTTCCACCACTGCTAACTGGGCCTCAAACACTGCTAGCTGGGCTTCCACCACTGCTGGCTGGGCCTCCACCACTGCTGGCTGGGCCTCCACCACTGCTAGCTGGGCTTCCACCACTGCTGGCTGGACCTCCACCACTGCTAGCTGAGCCTCCACCTCTGCTAACCGGGGTTCCACTACAGCTGGCTGGGCCTCTTCTATTGCCAGTTGGGACCCCACCACGGCCAGCTGGGATCCCACCACGGCCAGCTGGGACCCCACCACTGCTAGCTGGGACCCCACTACTGCCAGCTGGGACCTCACCACTGCCAGCTGAGACCCCACCACTGCCAGCTTGGACCCCACCACTGCCAGTTTGGACCCTACCACTGCCAGCTGGGACCCTACCACTGCCAGCTGGGACCCCACCACTGCCAGTTGGGACCCCACCACCGCCGCCTGGGAAGCTTCCACCGCTGGCCGGTTCTGCTCCAAGTAACATCAACAAAGGACACAGGAAACAGCTGAATCCTGCCATATTAAAGCACAGGAAAAGGAATGTATTTCGGACAGTCAATAACTCTAAATTAATATGGGACCCAAAATTGAAACCAAAGGGCATCTTATGTGGACATTTAAATATTCGTAGTTTTAAATCAAAAAGCGATGAAGTCCATCATCTTCTTACTAACTCTAATATTGATTTTCTTTGCCTTTCTGAAACGTGGCTTCATAAATTCTCCCCCACTGCAATGTTATCTGTACCTGGATATAAAATGTTTCGTAAAGACAGGCAAAATGCTAAGGGTGGGGGTGTAATGATTTATGCAAAGGAGTCCTTTAACTGTAATGAAATACAAATTAATTATGGAAATGATTTGGAATTTCTTAGCCTAAATGTAACTTTGTCACAACAAATGTCCTTCACCCTTGCTGTTATCTATAGACCTCCTTCCTCAAATGTGGACTTTTATGATAAGCTGGCTTCGGTAATGAAACAATTAAATTTTGCTAAAGAGGTCATAATCATGGGGGACCTTAACATAAATTGGGATGTTAATCAAGTCAGGAAAAATTTGAAAAAGATTATGGATGAAAAGGATATGATCCAGATTATCAGTGGCCCCACAAGACTCACAAATTCCACCAGCACTCAAATTGATCTAGCCTTCACTAACAGGCCTGAGAGAATTTTTAAATCATTCAATATCCTGACGGGGCTGTCGGATCACAATTTCATTATGGTAAACAGAAAGCTAAATAATAAGCGCTTTAAGCCTTTGGCTGCTACAGAAATTTATGCAATACCAAAAAACCAACAACAAAATTTTAAAACTGAAATCGAACAGTTAGATTGGGATGAATTACTCCATGGAATGGATTTAGACAAAGACTGTCAGAACTTCTTGAATAAAATTAAACAAATTATTGCAAAATTCATGAGGAAAGTTAAATTAAAATCTAAGAAGAATGCTCTTCCCTGGCTAAATGATTCAATTCTAAAACTAATGAAAGATCGAGACCATGTCCTAAAGTTGGCTGTTAAAAATTCACAAATCGGTGCAAATAGACACCAATTTGTATCACTTAGAAATAAAGTGGTGAAAGAAATTAGAAAATCTAGAGCCAACTTTTTTATCACGGCATTAAATAGTGCCCGTGGAAATTCAAAGAAGATCTGGAATCACATTAAAAAAATGACAGGTAACCATGATATGAATAAATATAAACCAAAAGAGATCATCTTTAATGGAATTAGCTTAACAAAGCCTAAATTAATAGCAGAGGCCTTCAATGATTATTTTATTGATTCTGTTGATGAAATTTCAAAAAACTTTACCTCAGATTTGACAATGGAAAACCAAGCATCGTCTACAACACAATCCTTTGCCATTTCAAATATCAATGAATTGCAAGTTCTTAACATCATAAGGGCTCTGAGTTCCTCCAAAGCGACAGATGTTTTTGGAATGGACACATGCATGCTCAAGGATCTTGGCTCAGCGCTTGCCGCGCCAATTACCTTCATCGTTAACTTTTCTATCTCTAGTGGCAATTTTCCAAATGCCTGGAAATCTGCAGTTGTTACCCCAATTTTCAAATCTGGTAATGCAAGATGTTTGCAGAATTTTAGACCAATAAGTATTCTTCCAGCTGTTTCAAAAGTCCTTGAAAAATGGGTCTCCAAACAGATCATCCAACATCTAGACAATAGTTCCCCTTCTCTCCATCCAATGCAGTTTGGCTTTAGAGCAAAACATTCAACAGAGACGGCTACGTGCCTCTTTATTGAAAAAATAAGATCTTCTCTGGACAAGGGTGGCGTTGTAGGGGCAGTTTTCCTTGACCTTAAAAAAGCTTTTGATACAGTAAGCCACGCCGTTCTCTGTTCGAAGCTTCTACACTTCAACTTTTCTGTGACAACTGTGAACTGGATCCGGTCATATTTAAGTGGCCGCTCACAATCTGTATCAATTGAAAATTGCCAATCAGTGTCTCGTACAGTTGCCACAGGGGTCCCGCAGGGATCAATTTTGGGCCCTATACTGTTTAGCCTGTATATAAATGATTTACCAACTGTCTGTCCGGAAGTTGAGTGCATCATGTATGCAGACGACA
This sequence comes from Proterorhinus semilunaris, assembly GCA_021464625.1. Classification (NCBI taxonomy): domain Eukaryota; kingdom Metazoa; phylum Chordata; class Actinopteri; order Gobiiformes; family Gobiidae; genus Proterorhinus; species Proterorhinus semilunaris. The sequence goes on along the minus strand of CM038355.1, from coordinate 2,456,307 downwards.
CAGTTTTATTTGTGCATGGGCGCTCTAGAGACATTGTTGCAGCAAGGCTCACCAAAGCGATGAAAGAAGTTGCATCCTGGTTGCATGGGCACTGCTTGCAGCTGAATGTTGCAAAGACTAGGGGCATGTTTTTTAGTAAAACCCCCAATGCATCTCCAGATCCTGAAATATTCGTTGCAGGAGAAAAGCTGGAGATTGTAACCCAGTACAAATATCTCGGCCTCTTGATTGATCCGCAACTCACTTTTAAAGCGCATGTCGATAAACTGTGTAAAAAAGTTAAATTTAATCTTTCAAATTTCCGAATAATAAGGAATGATATGTCTACAGATGCAGCAAAAATGTTTTTACATACTATGATTTTTAGCCATTTTAATTATTGTATAACGAGCTGGTCGTACGCTAATTTAAGCACATTAAAACCCCTGGAGAGTCTGTACAAACAGTCCATTAAAGTTTTAGATAAAAAACCAAGGCAATATCACCATTGTGGACTTTTAAGAAAGTATTGTTTTTTAAGTTGGACAGATCTCCCCAAATTTTTTAATTTGTGCCTCATTTACAAAGCCCTACATGATCTGGCCCCTGCTCCTCTGGCCGCTCTCATCACCCAAAGAAACATCTTGGGTCGTGTCACCCGAGGCTCAATGAGAGGTGACTGTGTAATCCCTCTCAGAAAGAGCAGCTTCAGTCAGGCGGCCTGGTCTGTGAGAGCTCCCAGAGAGTGGAACTGTGTACCCGACACCATCAAACATTTATCCTCTTACAAACCATTTAAGAAACATTTGCATGAGTGGCTGGTGAACCAATTTACATGCACACACTAAAACCTGTCCATTTGGCCGCTCACTGTACATTTTTGTAAATATTGTATTATATATGTTGTGTTTTATTAACAATGTCTGTTTTTGTCCGTTTTATTGCCATTTTGACATCATGGCCGGGGGACTACAGATGAAAAATAGCCTCTTTGGCTAATTCTGGCTGTTTTACTCATGTTTTAATCATGTGTTTTATGAAATTGCGCTGTCCCCTTTTGAAAAATAAACTAATCTAATCTAAAGGCCTGTCTCACATCCTCATGAAGACTGTTCCAGATTTTAGCTGCATGAAACTGAAACGCAGCCTCACCGTGTTTATTATTGACTCTGGGAACCACCAGAAGACCCCTCTCTGAAGTTCTCAGGGCCCGAGATGGTTCATACGGCTCTAACATGTCAGAGATGGACTTTGGTGCTAAACCATGAAAAGACTTGTACACAAGCAGAGCTGTTTTAAATTCTATTCTCTGAGTGACAGGAAGCCATTGCAGGGACCGGAGCACTGGACTAATATGGTCGTATTTCCTGGTTCTTGTCAGGACTCGAGCAGCAGCGTTCTCGATGTACTGCAGCTCTAACAGCTTGTTTAGAAAGGCCAGTGAGCAGCCGTTACAGTAGTCTAACCTGCTGGAGACAAATGCATGGATGAGTGTCTCTAAGTCTGGTTTTGACACTATTCCTCTGATCTTAATGTTTTTCAGATGGTACAAAGCTGATGATGTTATTGCTTTGATGTGGCTGTTTAAGTTCAGGTCTGAGTCCATGATTACTCCTAGATTTCTAACCTGATTTTTTGGTTTTAGAGAGAGAGACTCAAGGTGACTGATAACACTTTGTCTTTGTGTCTGTGGGCCAAAAACAATGATCTCAGTTTTGTCTGAGTTTAGTTGAAGAAAGTTGTTTTGCATCCACAAACTGATCTGTTCGATTCAGTGACAGAGTGTATCTACAGGCCCATGTTCACCTGCCGTCAGTGACAGAGAGTATCTACAGGCCCCTGTTCACCTGCCGTCAGTGACACCTAGATCTGAGTGTCATCTGCGTAGTTGTGGTACGACACATTGTTGCTGTTTATTAGCTGACCCAATGGAAGCATGTACAAGTTGAAAAAGTGGGGTCCCAAGATTGACCCCTGGGGGACTCCACAGGTCATGGAAATTTGGTCTGAGACACAGTTGCCAATTTCGACAAAGTACGTCCTATCCTCCAGATAGGACTTGAACCAGTTTAGCGCAGTACCAGAGATTCCCACCCAGTTTTCTAACCTGTGAAGTAAAATCCCGTGGTCCACTGTGTCAAAGGCAGCGCTCAGGTCCAGCAGAACTAAAACTGAGACCTTACCTGCTGTTAGAGAAATAACAATTGATGTTCGAGAGGACCGATGAAGAAGAGGCGGTAGTCAGGATGTCTTATACAGGAGAAGTTTATTTACCATCGTTACGGGACCCGGAGACATGAACTCAAGACATTGCGCTAGTCCTACCATTCAAGTCTGCCTATGCTTCCACAGAAGAGGGATAAAATACCATCTAATTATGTCATACTGATACGTAAGCAAAACATTTGGTGGCGCCCGAGCACCACAGTCAAGGCCGTGACAGAGATAGTACGACTGTACAGTTTGACCCACGGATAATACGAGTTTACAGCTTGACCCAGTATGATAAATAGTGATTTAATATTATCCTTCAACACCTGCGTTGGTGTTCATACGGATATCATTTGTCACCTTGATCAGAGCTGTCTCAGTGCTGTGGTGGGGCCTAAAACCTGACTGGAAAGTATCAAACACATTGTTAGATAGGAGAAAGTAAGTGAGCTGTTGATATATTACTTTCTCCAGGACTTTTCCTAAGAATGGTAGGTTTGATATGGGCCGGTAGTTGTTCAGTATCTTGGGATCAAGGCTGCTCTTCTTTAGAAGAGGCTTAATGACCGCGGTTTTCAAAGCCTTTGGAAATGCTCCTGTCTCAAATGAAATGTTGACTAACTGAACAAGTTGTGGTAACAAGCTGGTCAGCACAGACTTCAGAAATCTAGTTGGTAATTCATCAAGGCAGCATGTGCATGAACTCAGACCGGAGATAACATCTTCCATTGTTCTGTCAGTAACAGGTGTGAGATGTGTCAGCTCAAGGTGTTTATCTGGTGGCAGGGTTGATATTTGTGTTGTTGAAATTATGGCATTTTTAATGCCTTGGACTTTGTCATAAAAAAATATTGTAAACTCATTGCACTTAGATGTAGAGATTAGTTCCAAGGGCAGTGAAACTGGAGGGTTAGTTAATCTGTTTACTAAAACAGAACACGAGAATTGTTTCTGCAGTTTGGGATGATTTTAGAGAAGTACTTCTCAATTTCTCCACGCAAAATCTGGTTGAACTCACAAAGCACTTCTTTGTATATCTCAAAATGAACCTGGAGCTTTGACTTGCGCCATTTCCGTTCGGCTTTTCGGCACTCCCTTTTCTGTGCCCTGACCGAATCTTCACTTCTCCAAGGTGCCTTTTGTCTATTGTTAACCATTTTAACCTTGACAGGAGCAATAGTATCCAACACATTTAAGACGCTTGATGTGTAAGAGTCCAACAGATTATCAACATTAGAACATGGAGGATTTTCAAATCTGATCATTTCCATAAACTGTGTCCTTGTCGTATCATTTATGTGTCTTCTTTGAATAACTCCAGGCCCAGCCTCTGGTTTGGGTGTAACAGACAGGTCAAAGAAGACACAAAAATGATCAGACAAAGCAACATTAACAACATTCACATTTGATATATTAACACCTTTTGTAATAACTAGATCTAGAGTGTGGCCTTTGTTGTGAGTCGCTTCACTCACGTGCTGAGTTAAACCAAACATTTCAAGAACATCTCTAAGTTCTTTTGCATGCCTGTCATTGGTCACATCCACGTGCACATTAAAATCACCTGAAATGACTAAATAATCCAAATCAGTGCATGTAAATGAAAGTAATTCAATAAAATGTTCGATAAAACAATTCTGTGGTGGTTTGTAAATAGTCATATAAGGAATGGAAGATTGTTTTATCTCCATTTTGAAAGACACATACTCAAATGATTGAAAAACCCCAAATGACAATTTGTGGGTGACTATATTGTCCCTGAATATGGCACAGACACCCCCGCCCTTTGGTTTTGGCGTGTTTCAGACGCAAAATTGAAATTTGATGGACTACACTCAATCAAAACTGCGTTTCCAGTGTTTTTGTCAAGCCATGTTTCAGTTAAAAACATAAAGTCTAGATTATAAGAGGAAATAAAACTATTTCTTAAAAAGGACTTGTTTTTTAATGATCTGACATTGAGTACAGCATGTTTGAGATTTATCTGTGTTTGAGTGGATGGAATCTTTTTGCAAGGGATATGGATTAGAGTTGTTTGATTGGACGGTCTGACTGTCCCTCTCTTATCTAATCTAAGTTGTTTGACAGTACTAATAGTTTCAGAAGAACACACTCCCTCTGTGGACCTCTGGTTGGTTTTGAGATTGCTGTGCATGGTAGCAACGCAGAGGCCCCTAATGTCCTAGACAGCAGCAGTGACGCTGCTGGAGATAACAGCTGTGGGCACCGGTGGTGGGGGCCGAGCTGGGGAGACCTTGGGTGAAAAAGGCGGAGGTGGAAGAGGGGCATGATACTTCTTTAGGGATGAAAGCCTTGGTCTTGACATGACTGGAGTGCGGGGAGTCATTTGAATCCCTTGTTTTATTAATGCTTACAGGAATGGGGATCTCAATTTTTTGGAACTTGTCAATGCTGAATTGTGTCTTTAAAATCAAATGGTTCAATCCAATCCAATCCACTTTATTTATATAGCACATTTAAACAACAAAACGTTTCCAAAGTGCTGAACAACAATAACAATAACAACAATAAAACAAAAACAATACAAATGAGCTCCACCAAATAAATAGAAATAAAACAATTTAAAAGACTGAATAGAAATAAAAACACATTAAAAACTACAAATAAAAATAAAATTCAATAAAATAGATAAAAAGACACAGGGGGACCACACAACTTACGCGGTGCTAAAAGCCAAAGAATAAAAGTGAGTCTTAAGACGGGATTTAAAACACTCCACGGTGGGGGCCGTACGGATGTGGAGGGGCAGAGCGTTCCACAGCTTAGGGCCGACAATGGAGAACGCTCTGTCCCCTCTGGTTTTACGTTTCGTCTTCAGAACCACGAGCTGGAGCTGGCCCTCAGACCTCAAAGCGCGAGAGGGCCGGTAAATTTGGATGAGGTCTGTAATATACTGAGGGGCCAGTCCATTCAAAGCTTTAAAAACAAACAATAACATTTTAAAATCAATTCTAAAATTAACAGGGAGCCAGTGCAAGGACGCAAGGATTGGGGTAATATGTTCGCGTTTTTTGGTCCCTGTTAAGAGTCGTGCCGCAGCGTTCTGGACTCACTGCAAACGAGAGAGTGCTTTCTGGCTAATTCCCGAGTAAAGTGCGTTACAGTAGTCCAGGCGGCTTGAAATAAAAGCGTGCACGACTTGCTCAAAAAGATTGAAAGATAAAAAGGGCTTAACTTTAGATAAAAGAGGAAGATGATAAAAACCCGATTTTAAAACGCCATTAATCTGTTTATCAAATTTAAAATCACTGTCTATGGTGACGCCAAGGCTGGTGACCTTGGGATGCAAATAGTTTTGGAGTGATCCCAAGTCCGTGAGGTTACATCCAAATGTCATTACTTCTGTTTTTCCCTCGTTCAGTTTTTAAAAAATTCTGGGCTAACCAAGCCTTGACGTCACCTAGACAGTCGAGCAGGGGTGTCAGGGGGCTGTGGTCATTCTTAGCAATGGGCATGTACATTTGACAGTCATCTGCATAAAAGTGGTAAGACATGCCATGTTTCTTAAAAATCTCTCCAAGTGGGAGGAGATATATTGCAAACAAAATGGGTCCCAGGATAGATCCCTGGGGGACTCCACAGTGAAGCGGAGCAGAAGATGAAGTGGAGTCCCCCAGCCTGACGGAGAATGACCTCTCCGACAGGTAGGACCTAAACCACTCTAACGCGGTCCCCCTGACACCCACGCAATCTCTAAGGCGGTCTAAAAGAATTGTGTGGTCGACTGTGTCAAAAGCAGCCGTTAGGTCTAAAAGCACTAAAATGGCAGAGCCTCCAGAATCAGTCATTAAAAACAGGTCATTAAAAACCTTTAAAAGTGCAGATTCAGTACTGTGCAAAGCTTTGTAGCCTGAGTGATATGGGTCTAAAGTGCCATTTTCATCTAAAAAAGGTTGCAACTGTGCAAAAACGCATTTCTCTAAAATTTTCGATACCATGGGTAGTTTGGAAATTGGCCGATAATTTGCCAAATTTGCAGGGTCAAGACCAGGTTTTTTAATCAAAGGCTCAACTACAGCTTTTTTACAAAAAGAGGGCACTATGCCAGAAGCCAAGCTGCTGTTGTTGATCTCTTTAACAGAAGAGCCAATGGTGTCCCAAACCTCTTTAAAAAAGCGAGGAGGGACCGGATCTGTGGGACAGGAGGAGGGTTTAAGTTTTTTAACAATCCCTGTGAGCACAGACAATGACACAGACTCAAACTGACAAAAAACAGCTGAACATTGCGTGGATACCAAACTCCACAATGAAGAGGGAGAAATGTTGGCCCTAATAGCAGCAACCTTCTCATTAAAAAAGGAGAGGAATTGTTCACAAGTTTCATTTGTCATCTCCAATGAAGTGGACGGACTTGGATTAAAAACAGAACCAATTGTTTTAAAAAGAACCCAAGGTTTACCGATATTATTCAAAATCAAATTTGAGAAATATTGATTTTTTTCAGCTTTAACAGTACTTTGATAATTTCTCCAACACTCTCTAAGAATCTCGTGCGAAACCTCCAAATGGTCCTTCTTCCACGTACGCTCCGCTCTCCGACACTCACGCCGAGCTGTGCGCGTAGTGTCATTGAGCCACGGTTCCTGCTTTGGCTTAGGACATATGGCTCTAAGAGGAGCAACACTGTCCAGGACTTCAGAGCAGGTGGAAATAAAAGAGTTCATCAATTGCTCCGTGTCCATAAATGCAGTGGAGTTTAGATGATCCAGAGGCGATGCAGTAAAAAGCGGACAAAAAGCAGCGGCCGTGTCGGGCTTAATAACACGACCATGGCGCGCGCAAGACAGCTTCAGCTCCAAGTCCAAAATAAAATCAAACATGACAGGGCTGTGGTCGGAAAACACGGCATCTCCCACAACGACATTGTTGACAGGAAAACCACACGACAACACAATGTCAAGCGTGTGCCCGTGCACTTGTGTTGGGCCAGAGACATGTTGTGTCAGATTAAAAGCTTCCACCAAGTCCAAAAACTCTCTGACCATGGGCTTAGAAGGACAACATACATGCACGTTAAAATCTCCGACAATTAAAACCCTTTCATAACGCGTAAGCACACAAGCAACAAATTCATAAAAATCTCTAATCAAATCCTTGTTGTGCTTCGGTGGTCTGTAAACGACAGCGCACAGTACTGGGTCAGCCTGTCGCAGCTCAAAACAGCTCAGTTCAAATGAACAAAAAGACCACTCAGATACCACTTTGTGATTAACACAATTCTTTAAAACAGTAGCTATACCTCCGCCACGACCAGTGGTTCTCGGTGCGTTGATAAAAGTTCAGTCCGGAGGTAATAACTCAGAGAAAGCAGTAGACTCCCCGCTGTTGATCCAAGTCTCTGTTAAAAACAGTACATCCAAAGCGCGCGATGTAAAGAAATCCTGCAGGATGAAAGTTTCATTCGCCACAGACCTCGCGTTGACCAGTGCGCACCTCGTAGAAGCTGTAGTAGCCGCCTGAGCTACCTGGCTCAGCGTCCTGAGGTTAGCCGGGGACACACCGCCAGAAACCCGGAAAGAAGAGCGGCGAGGGCGCAACGCGCAGAGATCCTCCCGTTGTCCGGTAATGAGCACCAACCAAGCACCAACTGGAGCGAGCGTGCGTCGCGAGACATAGCGGTGAAAACAGTCTCTGTAATCCCGTGGAAGATCCGAGGACCACACCGCGGTGAGAGAAAGAGCCAACCAGGCTTTCAGCTTCACGAGCCGGCCGGATCGGACTCCTCGGCGTTTACGCTTCCTGGGCAGCGGCGCATACACCCTGAGGAGGTGCTCAGGCAGGTCGGCCAGGTAGAATGAACCTGACTTGTTGTTTGCCTCACGTATAGTACACAATTGCACCGTTTCTTTTAGATTGAGCAATTCTTGACGATTATACACCAGCAGTGAGTCGATGGTCCTTGTGACAGATGTTAAAATCAACATAAAACAAATAGAGCTGAGCAGAGCCAAGCGGCGTACCAGACACACCGGCGCCATCTTGGTGTACTGTAAAATGCAAATGGTTAAAATACATTCTCAAAAACGATTCATTTTTGTGGAACTTTATTCCAAAATATATCTTCAATCAAATTGGGGGACTCCCATTCCTGCTAGTATGCAACTATCAAATAAACAAGATACCGCTGAAACTGTCAGAATACCACAAACAGGCTTTGTTGTCATGGATGCTGATTTACAAACACAACTTTTCTTCTCACCGTTATTACATCTGGAACAACGGAGACATTCTGCATCATAGCCACTGATGGACATCTAATAAACTACCAACAATTTAGTGATAAATTTCCTCTATCTGTTCCCTTAAAAGAATATAATCGCGTTATTAAAGCCATTCCATTTGGTGCAATTAGCTGCATTATTATGCAGAGGTGTTTCAGAGAGAGATGCAAACAGAGCCTTACACTGTTTTTTTTCTGGAACACCTGTGTGAATAACCCCCCATGGTCAAAAATGTTGTTGCTTCCAAATAAGTACATGTTAACTAATAAAGATCTATCCAGTGAAACATTATATGCAAAAATTCTAATCGTTTTTGCTCTGTGAAGCCAGAAACTGTACCACATCACTACTCATTTACAAAAAAGCTCTGAAAAGACTTTTCTAGTGTTATAAAAGAAAAGTTAAATGTACAACAGCATTTGTTTATCAAGCATATGGTCTTTGGCCTTATCCATACAAAAAATGAACACAAAATATTTCTAATTAACCTTTTATTATTTTTTGGACCCACTGACGCGCTCACCTCCCATCCTATTGTAAACCTTTTATTATTATGAATTTTACATCCATAAATGTAAATTCAGTAACCATAAACCATCCTTTCTAGTTCTTGATAAAGAATTTGATCTATATGTAAAAACTATCATCCCGTCAGATAATCCAAAAGTCATCAAAACTGTCAATATTTGTAAAAAGTTTAATTTGTTATAAAATGTGTTGATGTCCTGTTTTCAAATGGAATAACGTAAATATTACGTATACATGTTGTGGAGTTTTCGTTCAGTTGGAGGGCGGGTGCCAATGAGGCTCTATTAAAGCCACACACTTTTTGAGTGTAAATGTCCACTTGTCACGTTGGTTTTTGTGGTTGACAGTCTTTTCATTGCTGGCCTACACGCAGAGAGATCCACACTCTTGACTGTTACCTTGGAGTTTTCAGCTACTCCACATGAATCGGAACTATAGTAAACTGCTTGGTGTACTGATTATTTTAATATTTATTTATTATTTAAGGCTGTCGATTGGTCAATTAATCGACGGCTGGTTTGGTGATTGATTAATCGTTTTCTGGTGAACACAGACACATAGAGCGGAGGTGACATGAAGGTTGTGTATTTTTTTTATATAAGACCTACTTTGTTTTTGGAATTGATGTCTGTGGTGTCTTGTGCATTAGAGACTTGGTGGGGCTTCTGAACCGCACTTTGTCTGACCCGTCACCTAGGACCTGTTTGCCATGGGAGACCCTACCAGGGGCACCAAGCCCCCGACAACAGAGCTCCAGGGTCATTCGGGCGCTCAAACCCCTCCACCACGTTAAGATGGCGGTTCCAGGAGGGATAGTTACAGCCATATATTTATTAATTTTTATTTTGTTATGTTGTTTAATAACATGTATCTTTTTGTGACCTAAAAAAAAAAAGAAAAGTGAAGTGATTCTAGTGAACAGAAGAGGGCAGCATTACGCTTTGTTAGCGTCAGCGTCCATCCTTCCGTAAACCATTCGAAGAAGAAGAAGAAGAAGAAGAACAAGCTAAAAACAAGAGAAGAGTCGCATTGCTAAAGCCAGACATGTCGGCTCCAAAAACCATCCCTAAAGACGCGCAGGTGAGTTTCCCCCTGAAGAGAGGACCTGAGCCCGTGCAGCTCCGGGTGAACACCAGCTCTGTGCCCAGGGAGGAGCGAAGTCTACCGGCCTTCTGCCCAGCATGGACTCGTTTGCGCGTTAGCATTAGCGGCTAACGTTAGCATTGCGCGTCTGACTTGATTGGAAATGTTTTCACTCATTCACGGCTCAAACAACGCACTTGCTTGTTCAAAAGCTCGTGTTTTCTCTGATACTCAAAGGTAAATCACTTCCGCTGGCTCTCGCGCAAACAAACCTAGTTAAGGAAGTGTTGTGCTCAGCTAACCGCGGTTTGTTTTTAGCTTCTATCCCCGTGCATCCCAACTAATAATGTGTCGAAGAGAAAGTTAAGTTAACGCTGTGGGGACTTCAAGAGTGAAAATATTGACGCATTTTGGACAGGCCCCTCTTGGAGCCGCCACCTTAACGTGGTGGAGGGGTTTGACCTGAATGATCCTGAAGCTCTGTTGTCGGGGGCTGGGTGCCCCTGGTAGGGTCTCCCAGGGCAAACAGGTCCTAGGTGACGGGTCAGACAAAGAGCGGTTCAGAAGCCCCTTATGAGAGGCCAACAGGCCCGGTTAGAGCCATGAGGCCGTCCTCCTGTGGACCCACCACCTGCAGGGGCTGGTGCAGCTCCAACAGCTGCCCCCACGACCCGGCAAGTGGAAGAAAATGGATGGATGGATTTTGGACAGGGTCACGGGGTGAATTGCTGGACTAAGTGCAGTAAGCGGAAGATTATTTTCTTTGTAATTTTTGGGCGGCACGGTAGCGCAGTGGTTAGTGCTCTCGCTTCACAGCTAGAAGGTCCCGGGTTCAATTCCCACCTGGATGGGGCCGTTTATGTGAAGAGCTTTCGGTGCAGTTCAATCAACCTATCACCTTCATCCCCCGTCCTCACCTTCATCCCCCGTCCTCACCTTCATCCCCCGTCCTCACCTTCATCCCCCATCATCACCTTCCCTCCGTAGGGGTGGACGATATGACAAAAATAGAATATCACGATTTTTGAATTATAAACTCCCGATTTCGATTTTATCACAATTTTTTTTTATAATAACTAAATTAACTTAAATTACACACTGAAGAAGAAATTGTTTTAAATTAATACTAATACTAATTTATTGTGATAATCAACACAGCAAAAATAGACTTAGAACTTCAGCAAACTAACTCTATACATTAAAAAACACAATAAAACTCCAGACAATAAAAGTTAAATAGTAACACTAAGTCTGGCAAAGGCTTGTTGTTCGTGTTGCTGTTTGGCATCTTTTCTGAGACGTCTCTCTCATGACGTCAAGCTGCTGTGATACAGAGCTCTGTCGCAGTCTGACCCTTTCACAATAAGAGTCTTACTAAAGCGATAACACACTGTCTTTTATTGTGTATAAGGATAACTGGAAGCAGATAGTTACCATAAGTTATTACTCGACCAAGTAATTCACCAAAGTTGGACAAGTCTTATATTTTCAAAGACATGGATAAACAGCACATTTGTGAACACGGTCCAGGATTTAAATTAAACAAATGAGAAGATGCGGCGCCTACAGAACTGTGAGGACGAAGGACACACTTGCTTCTTCACACATGTGTCGCCAGGTAAATAAATAAACACACGCTGTGAATACCGCTGAAATAGAGACAGAACGCTGGGTTTAAAGCTCCAGATTGAGGAGCCTGTTCGTGTATGTGACAGTAGAGGAGCGGCTCGCTGCTAAACGCTCGCATTAGCGTCCGACATTGCGTAGCAGTAAGAGCGCGGATTGGGTTTGCTTCACTGACGGTGAAAAGAGTCAACTGTGCAGAAGTGCTTAGAACCGTGATAAAACCATCCCCCAAAAATGACAGATCGTCAGCTCTGGAGATCGTAAGACGGTCTTGTATCGTCATATCGCCCAGCCCCATCCCCCCGTCCTCACCATCATCCCACCCAGCATCCCCTCCGGCCTCACCTTCATATCCTCCACCTGTCAGAATCACCAGTGGATCTTTGTTCCCCGTCTGAGGAGGAGGAAGCGAACTGTGAAGACTCGCAGTGTTTATTGAGACAAATGTGTTTTTGTGTCCAGGTGATGATGCAGATCCTCAAAGATATGGGCATCACGGAGTATGAGCCCCGCGTCATCAACCAGATGTTAGAGTTCACCTACAGTAAGTACCATAGTTGATGTGCGTTTATTACGCTGGCCCGTCTCTTTGGCAGGCTGGGTCATATTTGTTTGTTGGTTTATTTGGTTAGGACAGTGCAGATTAATGCCACCCTGGATTGTAGCCATGGGCACCAAAAATGTCGGCCAACAAGAATTACCAGACAAAATAGTTAAATGAATGTTGTGTCATCAGAAACGATGCGCCTACATTTAATCATGGCTAGAGCTCTATAAAAGTGTTTTAATACGAGCGAGTGGGTCCAAAAACACTCACTCGTATCACACAAACAGCCCCAAATCAAAATTTCAGGGTTTTGCGCCCGGAAGATTTGAAAATATGCAAGTCCCCTCCCTTGATGATAATAACTGTTAATTAACTGTTAAACTGACTTGAGCCCTATTCGCACATTAGAATGACCCAGGTAAAAAATAAATACAGTATTATTGACGTGTGAATCCACATTTAGGCTATAGTAATAATATACTGCATCAAAGCATTACTCTGACACAAACACTGTTTACCCATTTAAAAAGTATAAGAGAGAAACTCAAATGTTACCTGTATGTCAACCGGAAGCACAGCCCCATTGTCATGGCAACGTTGGACAGACCAACATGGCGGGTCTGAGGGAAAGTTTGGTGCAAAGTTTAGACGAAGGAGGCTGTTTCAGAGTGAACGGTTAAAGGAGAAAGGAAAGTGCTGTTTTATGGTAAGAGCAAAATCCCACAGACCCGACGCTGATGTCGTGGTGAGAAACGAGTCATTCTAATTCTGTGCGAATATAGCTGTTATTCATTTTTCTTTCTCCAGAATCAAACTAGCCAAAATCCGGCTACAGCCAGCTAACGGAAACCCTGATAATAGGTCAAAAAAAGACACCTCAAACATATGAAAGAGTGACCGTTACTTACAGCGATTCTAAGCGACCCCGTTTTGCTGGTCCGTTATTGTTGCGTTCCCTTATTGCAAGGCAAGGCAAATTTATTTGTAGAGCACAATTCATACACAAGGCAATTCAAAGTGCTTCACAGTTGCATAAAATTACAGGAAAACAGATCAAATCAATCATTAAAACATCAACATAAAGTTAATCAATTACAGTAAAAGGCAAGAGTGCAGATAAAATACTTTCAGTTTTCATATGCTCGGGTAAAAAGAGCTGTTTTCAGCCTGGATTTGAACATTGTCAGAGTTGAGGCCTGTCTCACATCCTCATGAAGACTGTTCCAGATTTTAGCTGCATGAAACTGAAACGCAGCCTCACCGTGTTTAGTCCTGACTCTGGGAACCACCAGGAGACCCCTCCCTGAAGTTCTCAGGGCCCGAGATGGTTCATACGGCTCTAACATGTCAGAGATGTACTTTGGTGCTAAACCATGAAACGACTTGTACACAAGCAGAGCTGTTTTAAATTCTATTCTCTGAGTGACAGGAAGCCAGTGCAGAGACCGGAGCACTGGACTAATATGGTAATATTTCCTGGTTCTTGTCAGGACTCGAGCAGCAGCGTTCTGGATGTTCTGCAGCTCTAACAGCTCGTTTAGAAAGGCCAGTGAGCAGGCCGTTACAGTAGTCTAACCTGCTGGAGACAAATGCATGGATGAGTCCCTCTAAGTCTGGTTTTGACACTATTCCTCTGATCTTAATGTTTTTCAGATGGTAAAAAGCTGATGATGTTATTGCTTTGATGTGGCTGTTTAAGTTCAGGTCTGAGTCCATGATTACTCCTAGATTTCTAACCTGATTTTTTGGTTTTAGAGAGAGAGACTCAAGGTGACCGATAACACTTTGTCTTTGTGTCTGTGGGCCAAAAACAATGATCTCAGTTTTGTCTGAGTTTAGTTGGAGAAAGTTGTTTTGCATCCACAAACTGATCTGTTCGATGCAGTGACAGAGAGTATCTACAGGCCCCTGTTCACCTGTATCAGTGACAGAGAGTATCTACAGGCCCATGTTCACCTGTATCAGTGACAGAGAGTATCTACAGGCCCATGTTCACCTGCCGTCAGTGACACGTAGATCTGAGTGTCATCTGCATAGTTGTGGTACGACACATTGTTGCTGTTTATTAGCTGACCCAATGGAAGCATGTACAAGTTGAATAAGAGGGGTCCCAAGATTGACCCCTGGGGGACTCCACAGGTCATGGAAATTGCGTCGCTAGATGCACCACAATTGCAGACAGCAGCGGACTTTGTGCTGCAGAAGATTTTATTTATGCTGTCTGTGTTTCACACAAGATTATTCACCTGCAACCAAAGAGATTTCCGTATCTCATTGAATGCAATCAAAACCGCGTGTGGTTTATGGTGTGGAGGGGAGTGAGGAGTGTGGGTGACGGGGAGAGCCTGGTGAGGGGAGGGGGGGGTGCAGGGCTTAAAGTAATCCGGCCAGGGGCTGGATTTCTGGCTTCAGGGCAAGCGCGAGCAAAATGTATTAATCAGGCTGCAAATTACAGTCCGAGGCACTTTAATCTGACTTGAATAACCCTTCAACCTACCTGTCACCACTATTGCCATCCGCGAGAACTCCACTGTTATACATTTGTCCCGATTTGCCGCGCGTTTGTGGGAAAAAAAAACTCTCCTTCCCCCAACTTCTTGCGGTACCTGAATGCATCGCATGCGCATCCTCGCTCTTCCGTGGTTCCTCTGAAACCACAACGGCCATGCGGCTACTGTAGCTAGTGCTAATGCTATTTACAACTTTAGACATGTAAAAGAAGCGGCGATGGGCGCAGGGCAGGTGAAGACAGGCCTGTGGTTGTGGATTATGCAAAGCAAGTTTTGTCAAATGGACTGACCAGACGAATCATGGGATAAAGACGCGAAGAGCAGCAGGTTCTACGACTTGAGAACATTCCACTCCATCACCTAGGCAACAGAGAACATTCAACTCCATCACCTAACATTTTTATTTTCCTTTTTAAAGGACCAATAATATTATTGTTAAAGTACCGGATCAACAAGGAGTATCAATAAAAGTCCTGGTTAAGCCACAAAGTTTAGGCTCAGGATTTTGTTTTTATTTTAAGCCCTGGTGGTGGTGGAGCAGAGCAGAGTTCACTACTCCACCTACTGATGAAAGTAATTAAAAAAGACATAACTTAGGGCGGCTTTAATGGTGTGGAATAATCTGTGGAAAGGATTTTGAACTTTTGTTGCTCTGCTCTTAAGATTAACAATTTATTTGATCAAATTACTGACAGAAATGAAATTGAAATGACAAGAGGACTAAACTGACTGTGCTTTACAGAAACAATACATGTGTGTGCTCCTCTAAACTCCGGAGGTTTAGTTCAATATACCTGGGTCACGGGAGGTTCAGCACGAAGGTGGGCATGGCTTAACCCTGCCTTTGCCCTTTCCATCTGGTTTAGTGGAGGACTTGCTTCGAGAATAGAAAACATGCGTCTCTTGTTTGGAAAGTATTTAGAAAATATGTGGTAATCCAAGTATTTTCTTGTAGTAGAGTTAAGTTCATTTGGCACCTCTGATGTAAATTGTAAACACGGCATTTGCAACAGAAAAACAGACCAAGTTTGCTGTTGTGTTTTTTTTCTAAAACCGATTCTGATTCTAAAGAAGTTGTGCTGTGGGGCAAAGCTCAAGCTACAGCTGAGGTACAACAGACCCATCGGCCACAGGGACAGTGGTGCAGATGGAGCATGTCAGCAGTTTGAACCCCCTTCCCTCCAGTACCAGACACTGGTGTATGAATGGGTGAGTGGTTCTTTGATGTAAAGCGTATGAGAGCCTTCTGAAGGTACAAAAGTGCTATATAAATGAAACGCTAGTTTAGCTCTTAGGCCCAAGCCCGACCCTTCAAGATTAATTTTTTACATTTTATACATTTTGTAAATGATCTCTAATAAAAAATATATGCTATAACTTGGTCTATAGCATAAAAAAATGTGATGACACTTATTTAAAATGGAGTTGTCTCGTAATTCAGCCGTGCAGAGAGGCCAGTGCTTTGATACCGGTGCTACAGCGGACATCACTATACGCTCTTTCTCTATGGACAGTGTTAAAACTCTGTGGCTGA
Organism: Proterorhinus semilunaris; assembly: GCA_021464625.1. Classification (NCBI taxonomy): domain Eukaryota; kingdom Metazoa; phylum Chordata; class Actinopteri; order Gobiiformes; family Gobiidae; genus Proterorhinus; species Proterorhinus semilunaris. The sequence continues at coordinate 2,440,047 of CM038355.1, read as the reverse complement.
ATGCTGCAGTTGGGTCCGTCTTGGTGGGTATAACGTATTGTAAATGCAGCGAGACGTTTATATCCGAGGGAGAAGGAGATGAGAAGTGAGACACGGTGGCACCTTGATTGTGCCATAAAACCTCAAATTCTTATTTGGTATATAATGATGATTTGGTTTGTTTTGGGCTCAGGCCTATAATTCAAGTTAAGCTAAAGGCTTTATGTCCGCAGACTGGATTATTTGGTCCCAATCCAAATTCTGCATCAAATGAAACAGATTTTCCACACTTTCCTAACTTTTCCCCGTTTTTCAGGGTATGTGACAACCATCATAGAAGACGCTAAAATCTACTCCACTCACGCCAAAAAGTCCACGGTGGACGCAGATGACATCAAACTGGCCATTCAGTGTCGGATGGACCAGTCCTTCACGTCCCCCCCGCCTCGAGACGTGAGTAGTGGTGTTGTCTTGTGTGTCTCCATGTCCTGCAGAGGACTTGCATATCCGTGTGACTCTATGGAGCCTTATCATGTCTAAAGTGCTAACCCTGTAGTTTCGAGCTCCAGGGCAGTCCATGAGCATTGGATATCTTCGACCTTTTCAACTTCATCTGTTGAAAGTAACTGCTTGTGTTTTGTGTTTTAGTTTCTGTTGGAAGTGGCGCGTCAGAAGAACCAGACTCCTCTTCCTCTGATTAAACCATACACCGGACCCAGACTACCCCCAGATCGATACTGCCTCACTGCACCCAACTACCGCCTCAAATCTGTGCAGAAGAAGGTACCAACCAATAATGACTTGTCACACTTGACATCTGAACCGTGCCATTCTCTGGCCCGTTTGAGAAAAGGCCTGGATGTCCCAAACAGCCCGCACTCACACTTGCACAAAAATGGAACTGTGGCTGATTAGAGAAGCACGAGGAGTTTAATGCGGAAGGGGAAAAAACAGCAGCATATGAAATGATGCAGGTCTATAAGCCCCGTTGTCAAATCTGTTTACTCTACTTTTCATTGCATTTACTGCTTTGGGGGCTATGGTGAATAAAATAGTCACTTAAAGTTGATAGAAATTGAGCTGTGCGTGTCCCCCGCTCTGCTGAGGGAGGGGGCAGGGCAAACAGGGCACCTGTTGCTCTGAGCCTCTCCTCCATGGATTCATGGATAAAATCCAGCCTTGAAAAAGGCTTTGAGGACAGAAGATATGACGCTCAGGTTATGTCATTCATTGCTGCTTCGGCCACTGGTCCATCAGCTTTGTAACTCCTGGAAGTAGGCTACACGTTGCAAGTGCACACAAACATCACAAGCGATCTAAATGAACCCGCAGCTTTTAGCTTATCTGGCAGACAAAAGCCTGTTGCAAAACCAGGGTACAGTAGCAGAGAAATAAATCTCAGACTCGGCACGGAAGAAGCACAGGCCGTTCCCCGTAAAGTCAGCCCCGAGAGTGTGAGACGGTCGGGAACCCGACAGCGAGGCTGTTCGGTTCGTTTTATCAGGAGGTAAACCACTGCCCAGTGGCTCGGACACATGTTGTAAATTACAGCCTTTTCTCTGTTTTACCGTGACAAATGCAGCCGCTCGCTTACACGAGCAACCGAGCAGCTCTGGCCCACCTCCTTCCAGTGGGCCAAAGTCTGGAATCGGTCTCGGGCACGGTTTGAATGCGCTTGCACTACACAAACAAACCTTGTGCGCGGTTCAGATGGACAAGTACTAGTGCGCCCTTAGATACTAAAAAGCTCCAAGCAAACAGCCACACAACAGCTATACTAAAGCCTCCTATCTCTGTACAAGAAGGTCCCTTTAAAAGATCATTATTATGTCATGCTGAAGGGAAACTACTGCAGCCCCATGTATTATCCACAACGTCCTGGGACTCTATTCATCAGATTATACAAAAAAGCATCACACTTATACATCAAATAAGATTATTTATTGTAGGCTTAATTTAACATCTTGCTCTGGTGAGCATATTTCAGTTGTGCGGCTCTTTTTTCCTTTGTACTTTTTGGATCCAGCACACTGGTTCAGTACGGCGGATGTGCGTGTCTTTCCTCCTCAATTGTTAATTTAACCTCTTAACATCCGCCTTAACAAAGGCCATTTTCTCCAGTGGAGCTTTACCCAAATCGAAAAGCTTCTGGACTGGAGCTTATAGCCAGTGCAACACCACATTTGAAACCGAAGCCGTCGCTAAGACCTACACAAGCCAAACTCTGTTCAGGTGGGGGTTAAGAGGCTAATGGCGAGGGAGAAGAGATAATTCATTTAAAAATGTTGCCAAAACAGTCTGTGAAACCACTGGTTTAAATGTTGACACTTGTCTCTCTCTTCACCAAAGGCACTAAAAACATGTACCGTATGAACTACCACGGCTTTCTAGTTTAGTGACTAAGCACAGAGATTGAGTTTTGTCAGTGACACTTTTCTTTGGTTGCAGGTGACGGCCTCTGCTGGTCGAATCTCGGTCCCACGCCTCAGTGTTGGAGCAGTGTCCAGTCGCCCCGCTACCCCCACCATAGGTCTGCAGTCAAACCCACTTTGGGTTTGATTATTTTACTCTATCGACTATCGTTTTTAAGTAGCTCTCCAAAACTCCACATTTACTCCATTATGTTTGTTTCTTTCCTGTAGCTGTAAATTACTGGCATAAGAAAAAAAATAGGAATTGGATATCAACAAATCCTAAAGTTTCAAATGGCTCCAAATATTTCCCATTTACTTGCTTAGTTTATACATTTTGGAAACCTGTAACGTTATTTGATGGTGATTAAAATGTGAATCAATGATCTGTGAAGTCCATCCTGGTATTAAAGTCATGCATATCTTACATCTGTCTACAGGCTGCTCGTCTGTTCCTTCAGTCACCGCCAAAGTGTCCACTCCCGTGTCACTGTCAGCCCAAAGGTTCACCGTCCAAATCCCCACGGCAGTGCAGAGCCACGCCCCCAAAACCAGTAAGAGCTCACCGCACCAACCAGTAACTCACCGCACCGACCGGTAACTCACCGCACCGACCGGTAACTCACCGCACCAACCAGTAACTCACCGCACCGACCGGTAACTCACCGCACCGACCGGTAACTCACCGCACCAACCAGTAACTCACCGCACCGACCGGTAACTCACCGCACCGACCGGTAACTCACAGCACCGACCGGTAACTCACCGCACCGACCGGTAACTCACAGCACCGACCGGTAACTCGCCGCACCGACCGGTAACTCACCGCACCAACCAGTAACTCACCGCACCAACCAGTAACTCACCGCACCGACCAGTAACTCACCGCACCGACCGGTAACTCGCCGCACCGACCGGTAACTCGCCGCACCGACCGGTAACTCGCCGCACCGACCGGTAACTCGCCGCACCGACCGGTAACTCGCCGCACCGACCGGTAACTCGCCGCACCGACCGGTAACTCGCCGCACCGACCGGTAACTCGCCGCACCGACCTGTAACTCGCCGCACCGACCGGTAACTGGCCGCACCGACCGGTAACTCGCCGCACCGACCGGTAACTGGCCGCACCGACCGGTAACTGGCCGCACCGACCGGTAACTGGCCGCACCGACCGGTAACTGGCCGCACCGACCGGTAACTGGCCGCACCGACCGGTAACTGGCCGCACCGACCTGTAACTCACCGCACCGACCGGTAACTGGCCGCACCGACCGGTAACTGGCCGCACCGACCGGTAACTGGCCGCACGCACCGGTAACTGGCCGCACGCACCGGTAACTGGCCGCACGCACCGGTAACTCGCCGCACGCACCGGTAACTCGCCGCACGCACGAGCTCAGGGCTTCCTGCCTTTTTGCCCATTTAAGGAATAGTCTGAGCGGCCATAGGTCTCACAAAATGGAGCTGGATAGGTACTAATCCATCTCTAATGATTATAGCTATGGTTCACCATCTGAGCGCTGTGGCCCGCCCTGTGTGGCGTCCTCCTGGCGGCTTCAGTAGTCTGCACCACTCACAATACGTAGTTACATTATTATTCAAGTGTTCCCGTTCTGAGCAGTGTAGTGTTTTCATCATACACATATTATTAATACACTGTCATTCCTCACTCCTTACCGTTTACCACAATGACCACGTTCAAGGGGGAAATAATGGCGGATTTACAGACTCCTCCTCCCCAGCTCTGACTAAGCATGTTCCTAATAAGGGCATAAGGGCGGGATCTTCACTGTAGACTCCGCCCTTGCGTGACATGTAGCTCGCGCAGCTCCAATGCTAACAGTCCGGCCCTCATTAAGTACGAGATTTCAAAAATGTTTCCTACGACAACCAGCCCGGCGTCTCTGAGTGTGTCTGACCCAGCGGAATCACAGGAGGAACATCCAGCTGTAGGCCAGGCCCGTGCAGAGAGCTACAGCGGGGCAGGGGCTCAAAACTCAAAAGGGCACTACACATTATTTTTTAGATCGTACAAAACTGTCGGCTTGTTGACCTCATTGGTCCACGATTATGAGGCCGACTGATAAAAAATAAAGAGCGACCTGAAGCACAAGGTGTGGAGATTGTTGCTCTGTGCAGGAGAGGCCTCTGCTCTGAGCGCCGCAGAGAGCGCCGCGCGACCAGTGGGCGGGGTATTGGAAACACACGATGAACTAACGAGGGAGTTAATTTATTAATATAAGCTAATACGGGCCTGCTGTAGACGGTTCCAAAAAATTAGGCACCGGGCATTAAAGTTGTTTTTGAACGTGTCTAAAGTGCAATGGATTCCAATGGGGGACTAGTGGCTATACGGCGGTACTGCAGCAATGGCGGCCTCCGGTGTCATCATCGCAGAGCAGCCAGCGGCCATTGGTTTTCATAGTTGATCTTGATATTAACACACAGTAAAAGTTGATATTGTTTGATTTGATCTGTGGCTCCTCCAACAGCAGCGGCCACGCCCCCTGTCCTGTTGAGCTCATCTCTGATTGGTCCGAAGACTCTCCTGATGAGCAGCAGCAGCCTTTCACAGAGCGACAGCCTGAAGCGCAAACATGAAGACGACGAAGACTACGACGCCCTATAGACATTTAGGAAACGCTCTCGTTGGACATTCAAAACAAATTACAGTGGTGGACGACCCTTTTAAAACAGGACACGTCATGCAAATCAGTATTTTATTTTATTTCTTGAATTTAGTTGGGTCATAGACGACATACAAAAAAGGGTTGTACATGTATGACATTTTTACAGTACTTTAATTGATATTTGATCACTGATCTTGTGGGCCTGAGGTTCTTAGCTAGAGGGACGGATTTTGCCCCAAAGCCTGACATTTACTCTCCCATGACCTGGAAGCATATTTCCCATATTTCCAAGTGGGTGTGCCAAGAAAAAGGAGATGCCGATCACGATACAAATAAAGTTGTTCTTCCTAAGACCACGTTATTGAATGCGTCTCGTTGGCAGGTTCCTGAGCCCGCGTGCACTGTAAAGGAACAGCTCACTGAGGTCTGTTCTTACCTGAGCTCAGACGTCTGGTCTTTGTGCCCGTGGAGGAGCGCGGTCGCTTCCAACTTCACCCTCGTTTGGAGCTATAGGAATATACTGGGAGAGGCCAAATGCGAACAACATCTTTGTGCATGTGCTCAGTCACACAAAAAGAACAACGGCCAGACGGGTACATGAGGTAAGATGAGATGATCCTTTATTGATCTCACAACGGAGACGTTCACTTGTTACAGTTAAATAGTAAAAAAAAAATAAAGTATCCTTTTGTACAATAAGTAAAAGCAGAAATCTTAAGGGGCGGAATTAGAACAATAAGGAAATATGAATAAAAATTAGAACAGACTATAAAAAGTATAATATCGAGGTGCAAAGTTACAGTCCTAGTGCAGGTTGTCGTAAGTGACGCTGGTACAGAGATTATTGCACGTAGTTTTGCTAAGGGGTTATTGCACAGTTACTTTACAGTCTGGTTCAGTCTGACAGCAGTGAGGATGAAGGACCTGCTCCTTCTTGCACTGAGGGTGTCTCAGTCTGCCACTGAAAGAGCTGCTCAGCTCCTCTACAGGCTTGTGCAGTGGGTGGGAGGTGTTGTCCATGATGGAGGTGAGCTTGGCTAACACCCTCCTGTCCCTCACCTCCTCCACAGAGTCCAGGGGGCAGCCCAGGACGGAGCTTGTTCAGTCTGCTCTTGTCCCGCTCTGTGCGGCCCGGGGCCCAGCACACGGCAGCGTAGTGGAGAGCAGAGGCCACAGAGTCATAAAGTGTCAACTCGTCTAAGCTCGGGCAAGAACATATCTCAGTACGTTCCTTTAAACAGTCGCTGGTCCGGTGTCACTATATTGGTTTTTTGCTTGTAGTACTGCTCATGTCCACCAGAGAACGCTAACGGACTGAAGTAACTGTTTTTCATAATAAACATTTTGCAAAGATAAAACCAAAATGCTAAAGTCTCATCTTTTCAGCATGGAGTCCGATTATTAAGTTGGTCTTGTCAGTTACTACATTTTTGACACCAAATCACCAACTATGTAACTCTTTCTTAAAAACACACACTTCTCAAATTCCGGATTTAAATTGGCTTGGTTTCTGTTCCTAAAACCACATTCTCACTCTTCCGTTTGTCATTCCTGACGCACACCGTACTAAATCTTTTTGGGCTGACGGAACAGAGTAGATGAACAAAGAAATAATGTTGGAGATGGGGATGTCCTTGTTTTTCCAACTGTGCAAAAAGCAGTTTTAGTACTCATGCACATATTTATTTGATCAGGTTATTCCATTTCAGACCTGTAGTAAAGTGATATTATGTTACTGTTATCTGGCACATGTGAATTATCTTCCTGAAAGGACTGCCCCCCCCACTCCCCCACTACACGAACCCTCTTCAGCCCCAGATTTCATTGGACAGACACATGTCTGGTAACATTCTAAAAAAAACACGTTAAAACGCCAAAAGGGAATGCCAGAGGGTTAAGCCAAGTGTGTTCATGATGAATCGCCGTCATCTGCTTATTCGATGAATAGAAGTGCAAACGATTCATTGTTGGGCTGAAACTGAACGGGAAACAAACAAATGAGACTGGTTTACTGTAAAGGACACCAGCCGATTTGTTTTGAGTTCCACTATTTTGGTAATGGTTCATATAAAACCATGCAATACAGAAATCCAGAGACTGCATTAAAGAAATGACTAATTTCACCTCAAATTTAAAAAAGATATTTTTGATGGAATAAATCAAATGTTTGCTGGTCCTTGAAGTCATATTTTGGTACAGGTATTGGAAAAAGCATCGTTCAGGTATCGGTATCATAAACGGCTCTAATCACATTGGTCAGAAAACTCACCCTTTTATTTATTTTTTATTGCCCAAAGTCTGACTTTTATTACATGGTTTTATATTGGCACGGTATTTTATTGTATTCATGGGAAATAAAGATTATTGCCAATGTAGAATATTACATTATGAGAGACATTAAAGTGCAGTAGGGCTAAAACCATCATATTGTTCTAAAGCCTTCATGGAGTTTTACAGAGTCCTTCAGAGATACTACTGTAGTACTTTTAGAAAGACAATAAAAGCAGGTTTAGTATCACCAAATTTTTTTTTCCATAATAAGATTACTAACTGTAAATCAGGGGTGTCAAAGTCAAATGGACGGAGGGCCAAATAAAAAATTTAGCTACAAGCCGAGGGCCGGACTGTTCGAATGTTCATTGAAAAATGTTTAAATGACGCATATAGTCTAGTGAACCTAATTGAACCTACTGAAAACCTAATGCTGCGTTTACACATAAGCACGATGCGTTACGAATGCCACAAATGCACATTCGTGGCCAAGGATCACGAATTTGATGATTCGGGGTCGAGGTTTCACGCGCCGCCGCTAACTGTTGCGACCTGTTACTACGCGTTACGATTAATGGCACGAATTATTACGCACGGTCGCGAATATGCGTCCCGCGCTGCTGCGTGGTGTTGCGCGCTGCTGCGTGGTGTTGCGCGCTGCTGCGTGGCGTCCCGCGCTGCTGCGTGGTGTTGCGCGCTGCTGCGTGGCGTCCCGCGCTGCTGCGTGGTGTTGCGCGCTCCTGCGTGGTGTCCCGCGCTGCCACGCGCTGTTACGGGTCACTAGGAATATTCGCGTTCTGTCCGAAATCTGTCAAGAATTGGGCGAATGTGGAGTGATCTTCTTCCACCGGGTTGGAGGCGGAGCAGAGGCCGTGCTCTCCCCTGAGTCATTGGGCTCTTCTGGCTCCAACTCCCGAACATCAGGTACGACCCAGGAGGAAGAAAGGTCGGAGGAACACTTTCAGCACCCCGCGGAGCGGCAGCGCCAGGTGCTGTCCGTGACTTGGAGCGCGGATTGGCCGACTTTGTGACACGAACTGATGCGTTCTGTTAAGAATCCCATTGAGATGCGTTAAGTCACGTCACGAACGTCACGAATGACGGAAAAATGACATTCGTAACGCATCGTGCTTATGTGTAAACGCAGCATAACAAATATATTCCAATATGATCAGATAAAGAGGCCTCGTTTTAATTCCTCTGCCTTTTGTAGCCTTTGTTCCATGTCCATATTCTTGTTTTTGTCCGCGTGTTTCGTTTCATAATGTCGTCTCAGATTATACTCTTTCAGTACCGCCACACTTTCTCCACACAGAAGACACACAGGTTTTCCAGCTACCTCCGTGAACATATACTCCGACTCCCACCTTGTTTGAAACCCCCGGTTCTCAGTGTCCACCTTCCGTTTTGCCATTTTTGATGGGTATCTGAAAGTTAATTTTACTGTGATGCTGACGACTGCTGTGCCAATAAATATTGAAATGAAGCAGCCTACTGCTCGGTGCGTCACCGTTGCATTGTGGGAAATGTAGTATTGGTGCGTGCATAGGCGCCGATTTATGTTTTCCCCCGTGGGTGCTCAGTCAGCCGGTACTGTCATGTGACGCACACCGCCTCACATTTACCTAAACAGAAATGCAAGCTACTTGGCAATGTCTACTATCATCTTATAGACTGAGGCTATTTTTTGAGAAAGCAATAAACATGCAACTCACCATTGTTGGCACTAGAAGTAGTTGTAGAGGCCGTCTCATAATGAATGGAGACAGTCTCCTCGCTGGTGGAATCTTCTGATAAATGCAATTTCTTTCTAATTACAAATCTGTCCATTGTTATCTTAGTGCGTTTTATTAGCTTCTTGGTCATTAGCCCATTGGCGGCAAACGAGCTTTGTTTTTGGCCGAAGTTACGTACACGGCGTCGGAGCATCATGTTGATAATGAGATCAAGGATTTGATTGACAGTGAGGATTTTTACCTAGCAACACACTGCCCGCGTGCCCAAATTATATTTTCCCTAGACGTATGAATTGGAATTATAGAAAAACAATATGCCCGATTGAATTCTATTTCTATAAAGTATTAGCAATATAATTTGTAAGAAAGTAAAATCGTCACAGGCGTATCTCGATCCAGGGACCTTTGGCATGAAAGTCAGGCGAGGTTACCGTTCGACCACGCTACACATACTTAGTGCTTAGTGTCACATTCACATTTGTATATGATGGTAGGACCCGCGCCTGACTGTTGCGAGAGAGAGGTACAGTTTTAATTATTCGCTTGTTTTATTCAATGGGACATTTTGTGAATTCAAGGTAAATTCGCCTGGGTGCTCAAAGATTTGGCTGGGTGCTCGAGCACCGGAGCACCCACGGGATCGGCGCCTATGGGTGCGTGTAAAAGGGGCCTTGACTCTGACATATGTGCTGTAAATTGTTTTTTTCTTATACTGATATGAAATTGGGAACTATTTTGCAGTACAAGTCAACATTATTATTATTACAAAAACTGTCCCAGAATTGTAGTGTAAAAACAATTAAAATATAGATGTTCTTCAGTTTCTATAATTGGTACAAAAAAGTCATTTTCCCCAATATTACAATTGCAGTGTAAGAATTCTTTACTTTGCACTTGGGAAATTTAAAATAATTGCATCTAATAATTGGAACTTTTTAACTGGTGAATGTTTGCTCTAACTCGTCTTCTGGTTGGCTCAGTTCTGACTAGTTGCTACTTCTCCTGTCCACAAGGGGGCAGTCCTGGACCACTAAAGCAGGTGTGTAGGAGAGAACCTTTGAGAGAATAACAGCTTTAATAACGTTAGAAAATGGTTTGATTGTATAAATACAATATTATTGTAATTAGGCCCGAGCGGCCTGCCGTAGCAAGGGCCTATTGTAATCGCAACGCAGTGCGCGCAGCGCACTGAACCGAGGTGCGCGGAGCGCACGAAAACAGCGCGAAGCTGTTTTCGTGCGCTCCTCTGGTGTGGGCCCTTATACACCTCTGGTGTGGGCCCTTATACTTATAAGTATATATGCAATTATACTTATAATTGCATGAAAATGAATGGGGGTATATGGCCAACTGTCATACGGAGGTGGATGACGAGCGCGAAGCGCTCGTCATCCACCTCCGAGCCCCACGGGTGTGTGGGGGAAGTCGAAAGCTTTCCAAAAATGTATAATATGTTGTAGTCGCGAAAGCGACTATATTGTTTTTGCAGGAAATATTATTATTATTTCTTTCTTCTGCTCTTTGAGCAGGAATTTGACCTCCTGAACATAGTCAAAAACTCACCAAACTTTGCCCAAAATTCAGATCTGGTGAAAAATTAATTAAAATGTGTGTTTCGTTTTGGGGAGATAAAAAATGGCGCGACAGCGCCACCTACAAAAGTGAAAATACATTGCGCCTATGGGGAGGGGGCCAACATAAACTTCTTCGCAGAGCGACGGGATTCGGTACAGACCTTCGTCCTGTGAGGACAAACAAAATATATTATTGTGGCCACGCCCCCAGACAAACCGGAAGTCCGCCATTTTGACAGGAAGTCGGGAAAATGGTGAGTCAGCGTTTTCGCTGACGTTGCATTTTAACGAACTCCTCCTAGGGCGTTTCACCAAATGAGCCCAAAATCGCTCCACTTCATCTCGAGATGTGGGGCATCAAAAGTTATCCAAATTTTTTGGCTAAGTTTTACGGTTTGTGTGCGGCGAAGCCGCAATCTTTACGAAGATTTTTGCGACTTTCCGAAAACAACTAAATGCTCCCATTTGCACAAACAAACTCCGATTAAAAATCGGAAATATACATTTTATTGACCTTTCACCCCCGGACACAACAAATGTGAAAAAGTGAGATTTGGCGCGATAGCGCCCCCTCTAGGCTGAGAAGAAAAAATGCATTATGGGAAAAAAATTAGTTTCTCGGAAATGGATAAAATTCGGCACAATAATAGCTGATGGCATCCCGATCCAAAAAGCCAATGAGACCCATACCGTATTTTGTACGGTGTTGCCATGGAGACGACCGAGGCTCGCCATGTTATTCCAATGGGACTGACCCGCATATCACACATTATACACATTACAGCGCGTTAGCGCCCTCTGTCAGGAGCTTGTGGACAGTAGTCATTGAAGTACGGCCCATCAGGGCCGTCCGATGCTGCTTGTGAAATAAAAAAGATTTGGGGCGCGCTAGCGCCCTCTGCAGGTTGGAGCCATCATTCACATGGAGACGCTAAAAATCTCGTTTTGATGTTTACTCACAAAGATTAATGGCACATCAGGGCAATAAATAAATAAAATTGGTACACGCGTGCGTCAGGACTGTCCGAACAAAAAAGTACATTACATGGTTTCTAGGCAACCGACAGGAGGTCGGCCATTTTGGGAAAAATAGAGTAATCAGCGCCGAAGGCGCCATTTCTTGCCTTTGCTCTTTTATAAACCCCACCGAGGGTGGCAGCGACATTATAAGCAGGTAGGGCGCGGCAGCGCCTCCCGGTTATTGCGGCGGCGTGCGGGAACCGGCGTCAACCGGCCAACGAACCCCCGCGAGGGCCTCTCGATGCCGCTTGCGGCTTTAATTAGGCCCGAGCGGCCTGCCGTAGCAAGGGCCTATTGTAATCGCAACGCAGTGCGCGCAGCGCACTGAACCTAGGTGCGCGGAGCGCACGAAAACAGCGCGAAGCGCTGTCCCCATGTCAAACGTAAACTCACCGTGTAAAACAGTGACTGCCCACACCTCTGGTGTGGGCCCTTATACTTATAATTGCTGCAAAATGAATGGGGGTATATGGCCAACTGTCATACGGAGGTGGATGACGAGCGCGAAGCGCTCGTCATCCACCTCCGAGCCCCACGGGTGTGTGGGGGAAGTCGAAAGCTTTCCAAAAATGTATAATATGTTGTAGTCGCGAAAGCGACTATATTGTTTTTGCAGGAAATATTATTATTATTTTTTTTCTTCTTCTTCTGCTCTTTGAACAGGAATTTGACCCCCTGAACATAGTTGAAAACTCACCAAACTTTGCCCAAAATTCAGATCCGGCGAAAAATTAATTAAAATATGTGTTTCGTTTTGGGGAAATAAAAAATGGCGCGACAGCGCCACCTACAAAAGTGAAAATACATTGCGCCTATGGGGAGGGGGCCAACATAAACTTTGTCGTAGAGCGACGAGATTTGGTACAGACATTCGTCACGTGACGACAACCAAAAAACATTATTGTGGCCACGCCCCCTGACAAACCGGAAGTCCGCCATTTTGACAGGAAGTCCGGAAAATGCTGAGTCAGCGTTTTCGCTGACGTCGCATTTTAACGAACTCCTCCTAGGGCGTTTCACCAAATGAGCCCAAAATCGCTCCAGTTCATCTCAAGATGTGGGGCATCAAAAGTTATCCAAATTTTTTGGCTAAGTTTTACGGTTTGTGTGCGGCGAAGCCGCAATCTTTATGAAGAATTTTGCGACTTACCGAAAACAACAAAATGCTCCCATTCGCACAAACGAACTCCGATTAAAAATCGGAAATATACATTTTATTGATCGTTCGCCCCCGGACACAACCAATGTGAAAAAGTGAAATTTGGTGCGATAGCGCCCCCTCCAGGCTGAATAGAAAAAATGCATTATGGGAAAAAAATTAGTTTCTCGGAAATTGATCAAATTCGGCACAATAATAGCTGATGGCATCCCGGTCAAAAAAGCCAATGAGACCCATACCATATTTTCTACGGTGTTGCCATGGAGACGACCGAGGCTCGCCATGTTATTCCAATGGGACTGACACACATATCACACATTATACACTATTACAGAGTGTTAGCGCCCCCTGTAAGGAGCTTGTGGACAGTAGTCATTGAAGTACGGCCCGTTAGGGCCGTCCGATGCTGCTTGTGAACTAAAAAAGATTTGGGGCGCGCTAGCGCCCTCTGCAGGTAGAAGCCATCATTCACATGGAGACGCTAAAAATCTCGTTTTGATGTTTACTCACAAAGATTAATGGCTCATCAGGCCAATAAAATGTAGTGTGGCCACGTTGGCACCCTCGGTAGGGTTATGGCACGGCAATGGAGGCAATAAGGGAGGCCTCCATTACATGGTTGCTAGGCGACCAACAGGAGGTCGGCCATTTTGGGAAAAATAGAGTAATCAGCGCCGAAGGCGCCATTTCTTGCCTTTGCCTCTTTTATAATCTCAACCTAGGGTGGCAGCGACATTATAACCACGTAGGGCGCGGCAGCGCCTCCCGGTTATTGCGGCGGCGTGCGATAGCGTGCGGTAACCAGCCCATGAGATCCGCGAGGGCCTCTCGATGCCGCTTGCGGCTTTAATTACGATTGAAATCCCCCTCCTGGAACCCTTAACGTGGTGGAGGGGTTTGAGCCTGAATGATCCTGGAGCTCTGTTGTTGGGAGCTTCGTGCCCCTGGTAGGGTCTCCCAGGGCAAACAGGTCCTATAGGTGACGGGTCAGACAAAGAGCGGTTCAGAAGCCCCTTATGAGAGACCAACAGGCCCGGTTAGAACCTTCTGTGGACCCACCACCTGCAGGGGGCGCTATAGGGGCTGGTGCAGCTCCAACAGCTGCCCCCACGACCCGGCAACGGACAAGTGGAAGAAAATGGATGGATGGATACAGTATTAAACAGTGTTTAAATCTTGAACAGCGTAAAGTCGGCCAGACCAATACTCTTCACATATCCACATATAAGCGACTCGTGAGCATCACTTGCTGCTACAATGCTTTTTGCTCGGTCTTGACCAAATAAAATATATCTGCATATATATATATATATATATATATATGAGGTCTTTAAGCTTGGATAAAATTCACTAGGCAGAGGTTTGAAACAAAGTGTAAAAATAACTAGAAACTTGCAATGGCTGAAGCCATTGCGATTGACTGCGGAACAGATCTAATGTGGAATTTAGCTGAAAAATCCTTGAAATCCTTGAAAAGGCCTTGAAACTGTTAAAATACTTGATAGATATTTGAAACTCCATAAGTCCTTGAAACTGTTGAAACTGTTGAAGTCCTTGAAACTGTTAAATCCTTGAAACTGCTGAAGTCCTTGAAACTGTTGAAACCTTGAAACTGCTGAAGTCCTTGAAACTGTTGAAACCTTGAAACTGCTGAAGTCCTTGAAACTGTTGAATCCTTGAAACTGTAGCATTATACTGGTTTACATGTAAAAAACCCTATTAAGTTGCATTATACTGGTTTACATGTAAAAAACCCTATTAAGTTGCATTATACTGGTTTATATGTAAAAAAAACCTATTAAGTTGCATTATACTGGTTTACATGGAAAAATCCCTATTAAGTTGCATTATACTGGTTTACATGGAAAAAACCCTATTTAGTTGCATTATACTGGTTTACATGGAAAAATCCCTATTAAGTTGCATTACACTGGTTTACATGGAAAAATCCCCATTAAGTTGCATTATACTGGTTTACATGGAAAAATCCCCATTAAGTTGCATTATACTGGTTTACATGGGAAAACCCCTATTAAGTTGCATTATACTGGTTTACATGTAAAAAAAACCTATTAAGTTGCATTATACTGGTTTACATGGAAAAATCCCCATTAAGTTGCATTATACTGGTTTACATGGAAAAATCCCCATTAAGTTGCATTATACTGGTTTACATGGAAAAATCCCCATTAAGTTGCATTATACTGGTTTACATGGAAACATCCCCATTAAGTTGCATTGTACTGGTTTACATGGAAAAATCCCTATTAAGTTGCATTGTACTGGTTTACATGGAAAAATCCCTATTAAGTTGCATTGTACTGGTTTACATGGAAAAATCCCTATTAAGTTGCATTATACTGGTTTACATGGAAAAATCCCTATTAGGTTGCATTATACTGGTTTACATGGAAAAATCCCTATTAAGTTGCATTATACTGGTTTACATGGAAAAATCCCTATTAAGTTGCATTGTACTGGTTTATATGGAAAAATCCCTATTAAGTTGCATTGTACTGGTTTACATGGAAAAATCCCTATTAAGTTGCATTGTACTGGTTTACATGGAAAAATCCCTATTAAGTTGCATTGTACTGGTTTACATGGAAAAATCCCTATTAGGTTACATTATACTGGTTTACGTGGAAAACTCCCTATTAGGTTACATTATACTGGTTTACATGGAAAACTCCCTATTAGGTTACATTATACTGGTTTACATGGAAAAATCCGTATTAGGTTACATTATACTGGTTTACATGGAAAAATCCCTATTAGGTTGCATTATACTGGTTTACATGGAACAATCCCTATTAAGTTGCATTATACTGGTTTACATGGAAAACTCCCTATTAAGTTGCATTATACTGGTTTACATGGAAAAATCCCTATTAAGTTGCATTATACTGGTTTAAATGGAAAAATCCCTATTAAGTTGCATTATACTGGTTTAAATGGAAAAATCCCTATTAAGTTGCATTATACTGGTTTAAATGGAAAAATCCCTATTAAGTTGCATTACACTGGTTTACATGGAAAAATCCCCATTAAGTTGCATTATACTGGTTTACATGTAAAAACCCCAATTAAGTTGCATTATACTGGTTTACATGTAAAAAACCCTATTAAGTAACATTATACTGGTTTACATGGAAAAATCCCCATTAAGTTGCATTATACTGGTTTACATGTAAAAACCCCTATTAAGTTGCATTATACTGGTTTACATGTAAAACCCCCTATTAGGTTGCATTATACTGGTTTACATGTAAAAAACCCTATTAGGTTGCATTATACTGGTTTACATGTAAAACCCCTATTAAGTTGCATTATACTGGTTTATACTGGTTTACATGTAAAAACCCCTATTAAGTTGCATTACACTGGTTTACATGGAAAAATCCCCATTAAGTTGCATTATACTGGTTTACATGTAAAAAACCCCATTAAGTTGCATTATACTGGTTTACATGTAAAAACCCCTATTAGGTTGCATTATACTGGTTTACATGTAAAAACCCCTATTAGGTTGCATTATACTGGTTTACATGTAAAAAAAACCCTATTAAGTTGCATTATACTGGTTTACATGTAAAAAACCCTATTAGGTTGCATTATACTGGTTTACATGTAAAAAACCCTATTAAGTTGCATTATACTGGTTTATACTGGTTTACATGGAAAAATCCCCATTAAGTTGTATTATACTGGTTTACATGTAAAAAACCCTATTAGGTTGCATTATACTGGTTTACATGAAAAAACCCTATTAAGTTGCATTATACTGGTTTACATGTAAAAACCCCTATTAGGTTGCATTATTGCACTGAAGTCCTTGAAACTCCTGGAAACCTTGAAATTCCTGAAAACCTTGAAACTGTTGAATCCTTGAAACTGCTGAATCCTTGAAACTGTTGAAACCTTGAAACTGTTGAAGTCCTTGAAACTGTTTAAATTGCATAAACTGTAGACATGTCTGAAAGACCTGAAGTCCTATTAAATTGCATGGGCCTATTAAAATGCATGGCAGAATTCTCAATGCAAATTAATTGCAGAATTCCCAAGCCCGTATAAAAAAACTGGAAAACTGCAGAACTCGAATTTTTTCTTAAAACTCACAAGTTGTGGAAGCTGAACATGCACAAACTGCAGAAATTGTTGAAAATGTGGAAAAAAATGCTGAAAACTATGAATTTGTTGAAGCCCCATTATACGTCAATGGGAAAAATCGACCGATTTTTGTCCGATTGCGGAAAAAACGGAAATCGCTGAAGTCCCAAAAGTAATAGCAATATTCTCTTGAACATGCTGAACATTTTGATGTATAACTTGTGGAAATTGCTGAAACTGTGAAAGCTGTGAAAGTTACCGAAAAACTGGAAAAAGATATAATTCGGAATAATAATAATAAAGAACATGAAAACCAATTATTGACTGCGGAAAGTTCCGCAGTCAATCAATAAATAACTTGAAAACCAATTATTGACTGCGGAAAGTTCCGCAGTCAATCAATAAACAGGCACTGCAAGCATCCCCGGTGGGGTCTCCCATGAAAGACAAAAAGTCATAGTTGATCCATTGCAGCTCTACAATGGAAGGAAAGGTTAAGTACTGAGAAACTCAATCTGTCAATTGCATCTTAGCCTTTTTTCTATGAGGCGCAAATAATGTCCTCTACTTCAGACGACTTGATTTCAGGGAAGTTTTTCTGACAAGCCACTGTTGGTCATAAGACAAAAAATACAAAAGTGGGAATAAAGCGGCATACAAACAAACACTGTTACAACACAACAAATCATAACACATGCATGATACGGTTTGGAATGTGTGTTCCACGCGGCCCATCTCATGAGCTCCTTTGTGCATTTTCCTCAGCAGGGTTAAAATTTCCCAATGGCTCCAGCTCCAGCTGTACAATTTGTAAAAAACACATTGAGGCTATTTTTGTCAGGAAAATAATTTTTGTCATGAAAGAAAATCCCGCCGTGAACCTGAATGGCGGCCTCAGATTTAATCTCCCGTCACTGTACTCCAATCTCCTTCGGGAGAAACTGACAGGGCACGGCCAGTCCAAGGAGACGGCACCCCAGCCAACAAAAGAACAATAGACAGGTAATTAGCAGCGATCATCTATGAATAGGACAGGACTGACCGATACTGAGGTGAGCAGATCGTTAAAGACGCTCTACTTCAAAGGTGTTTACCCACGGGTGAGAGTAGCTGTGATTAGAGGGGAGGAGCCGGGCCTACCCTAACTCCTCCCCGTTGGTCTATATATTTAGCTGTGGGCTAAGCGGGACTTTAGTCTGCTGATGAAGCCTTTTGGATGAGAGGTGAAACGTTCGAAGACTTCAACTACTGAGTACAGAAGATGAATCAAATACCTTCATTGAAGATGGACAACTCCTGTACGACTGAGAGCTTACACAGACATTTAGGCTTAAGATTTAAAATGTGCAATTATAAAAGAATACACTTGTCAAAGAAACATCTTACTCTGTCATTTGAAGATCAAGCACTACTCATTTTTGTTCAGTATTAAAAAAAGGTATTAAGTGAAATCAATACTCACCATGTCCATGTTGTCCTGCTGGTCTCATTTGAATGCAATAAATCTGTAGCTGCTAAAGATAAGTCATGTTGATCATGCATAATGTTGAATGCACATTTGATACTGAACCTTCAGAACCTTCAGATCTTTGTACAGGAGAACGATGCACTGGAGACGGGGAATTTAACAGTGAACTAAATCGTTCTGTGTGGAGTGGACGGTGAACGTTGCAGCCGTCCCCGGTGGGACATTGGCCTGTCCGCTCATCTGAACCGTATTTTCAGAATGTTACAAATGACAAAATATAAAACCAGGCTAATTTACAAATAGGTGGCACTGGTAACGGAATGCATGATCCAGACACGGTGCATCTGGCAAGTGACCAATGGCCGCTGACTGCTCTGCTTTGTGACTACGACACTGGAGGCCGCCATTGCTCCACCTTTGCTGTAGTTCCTCCATATGGCCGCTATGCCCCCATTGGAATGCATTGGACTTTAGACACGTTAAAAACAACGTTAATGCCGGTGCCTAATGGTTTAGAAGTGGCTAGAGCTAGATATTCCTCCTGTGATTACGCTGGGTTAAAAACAATATGGAGCACCGGGGTTTTTATCGTAGATAAACATTTTTGAAATCTTGCATAATTAATGAGAGCCTGACTTTGATTGACAGGCCGTTTACGTCGCTGCCTGGCCATGGGCGCGATTACAACAGAAATACACGCCCATTACACGCCCCGCGAGGGCCTAGCAGGACCGGGTCTACAGTCAAGATCCCGCCCTTATGCCCTTTTTAGGAACATGCTTCGTCAGAGCTGGAGAGGAGGAGCCTGTAAATCCGCCATGATTTCCCCCACGAACGTGGTCATTGTGGTAAACGGGGAGGAGTGAGGAGGAGGAGTCTATTCTTTATACAGTCTATGGGACGAACACAAAGGAGTCTTTGTTTAACCAATAGGCCTATTTCACGAAGACGTTACGAATGCGGAAGTAAATGAATAGCTGAGTTAAACAACTTCCGGTAGCTAACGACAGCAGCGGTGATGGCGCAAAGAAAAGCCCAAACTACCTCGAAGTGTTGGTGTTGTGTACCCCAGTGTAAAACCAACACACAGTCACAGCCGTATCTTAGTTTCCACCAATTTCCAACGGAGGAATGCACGCGATTGCTCTGGGTAAGAGCAATCCGAAGAGATGAGGGGGCTACTTTTACAGTTCGTCATGGTTGCACCTATGTTTGCAGTCTTCATTTTCTGGAAGATGATATTTGTGTCACACCAATGGGTCGTCGGCGTCTAAAGAAGGGAGTAGGCTTTGATGCTGCTGCTGATCACGACTATGCTGTTCCTCCCCCACCTGGTAGGTTTGTTTTTACCCTCTTATGAGTTTGTGAAACAGCTATAACAAATTGTAAAGCCTTTTGGCAAGTTTTAGTAGGGGGTATCCGTACCTGGCAGATATGACTTGTCCGTTTGAAATAAATGAGTCCTGAATTTTGTTATTGAATGTAAATTTCAAGGTCACAAAATTATAAGGAGGATCGCTGTTATTGTTTATCTCCGCAATATTTAATGGTTGTTTTGGTGAATGGTGGGAAAACAGCAGATTGCTTTTCAGGCGTGATGAGATGAAGCAATGCAATGTTTATGAACAATGTTTTGACCCACCTTTTAGCTATTATTATCTATTAGATACATAAGCATTGGCCACCATAGTTTGAGACATGACAAAATAGTGATCCTCGTCATTGTGCACACTGAGCTCAAGTCAGCCCTACAGTGAAGCACAGACTTGGCCAGAGCTTAGCATAGTTATTTAGCCAGCCACTCCTGCTGCTGATTGACTTTCATATGATTTTGTTAAAGCAGCCCTTAGTGTGCAGGTTTTGTTTCTTCAGTGGATGATACCTATTCAAGGGAATTCTATTGACCATTCATTTAAAATAGGGGGGGGGGGGGGGGGGGGGATTATATTGTATTATAGCTGTTTCACACCACACACTCATTATTATTGTTGTTTAAATTTTGATTAAGTGTTGCCCTTTTAAGAACAACTATACCTGGCCAAGATGGCTTATGTTGATACATGTTTTTGTGTTTCTTTTCAATTAATGCTATATTTGTGGTTGTTTCTAGGATCAATTGATGCACTGGTAGAAGAAAATCAGAGGCTGGAATCACAACTGCTGAAGCTACAATTACAAATATCTGAGATGACACTGCAACAGAAGCAGCCTTTATGCAAGCGCTTTTGTGCCTCTGATAGTGAATTTCGCTTTTATACCCGATTTCCATCAGAGGAGATCTTCATGGTGTTTTGGGAATCTGTGCACCCATCAGCATGTACGCTGGTCTACTGGTCCAGGGCACAGAACATGGTCCCTGGTTATCGTAAACGTAAACTGCCTCTGATTGATGAGTGTTTTCTTTTCTTTTGCCGAATTGCAGCTGGACTCAAAGAAAAAGTGCTAGCTTCCATATTTGACGTCAGCCTCTCGACAGTGAGCCGTGTCATCATCACTTGGGCAAACTACTTGTTTCAAGTTCTTGGGGCACAGCCGATTTGGATGACGCGAGCTCAAGTTCAAGCAACAATGCCAGACAAATTTCGCCAGTACTGCCCCAATGTACGTGTGATTGTGGATTGTACTGAAGTGCGTTGCGAGGTACCAGCGTCTCTCACCTTACAATCAGAAACGTTTTCCAACTATAAAAACACCAACACTTTCAAGGGCCTGATTGCCATTGCTCCCTGTGGAGTTGTCACATTTGTGTCCAAGCTCTACACTGGTTCAATTTCAGACAAAGAATTGACTATGAGATCTGGCCTACTCCAACTGCTAAGTTGTGGGGATGAAGTAATGGCTGACAAGGGTTTTGTTATTGAGGACTTGTTGGCCCAAACTGGCGCGAGCCTAATCATACCTCCTTTCAAAACTAAAACACAACTGTCTGCTGCTGATGCCCATAAAACACAGGCAATTGCTCGCCTCAGAGTGCTGGTGGAGAGGGCAATACGAAGAGTGAAGGAGTACCACATTTGGGACTGTGTTGTGCCGCTGTCCCTGACTGGCACCGTCAACCAGCTGTGGGCAGTTTGTTGCCTGCTGACCCACTATCAAGGACCTTTGGATATAAAAAATGACAAGCCAGTGTGATGTTGTGTCTTTGTTTTAACTTGTATTGCACCGAAGCTGCATTTTGTTTTTTTGTTTTTTTTTGGGGGGGGGGGGGGAGAGAGAGAGTACAAATTCAGCTCATATGATATAAACATAGCAATACCAGATGTTAATTTCAGTGTTCTTTCAAAGGTAAAATTAAACATATTACCTAATCAACAGTTGTACTTATAGGACTTTGATATGCTAATTGCAGTTTTGTTTGCATCAATTGTGCCACTCGTGTTTGCCTTAACTTGTTTGTCCAAAACAGAATGTGATTGTATGTACACTATCCTATCAAATCTGTGTATAGTAAAAGATAACCATAGACATTCAGTATTTGTGTTAACTTTTACTTCAAAAATGTAATCATTGCCATTCACAAGAGGACATTTGACAAATAATTACATTTATTTACAGTGAAAAATAATAGTGATAAATCATAAGGAACAAGTTTCAATTATTTGAGCTGTTATTTACAATGAGCTATTTGTATGTGTTTTAGCTTCTCACCAATTGTCATCAAGTGCTGATCAGGGAGAGGACCTATGACACATTAGCCAATTTAGTTCAAAGCCAGGTATGGATTGATCCAATTGACAAAAATAGAATACAGAAATTAGTCTTAAAAGCTTCAAGTAACAATACAATTAGTTATTAATCACTTAATCTGCTAAATAATCTAACCTTATTCCATTCATAGTCCAATGAATAGACTAGAATATAGTTGTAAGATTAACTATAACTTGTCTTATAGTTAATCTTACAACTATAAGCCAAACATATAGTTGTAAGATTAAATGTTTCATGGTATAAGGTTTTTATAATATTGTAAATTACCTGAATGTGCAGGATAAAGGGTTGATTTAACAACAGCCTTGGTTGCTTTCTTGAGCCTTGGTTTGCTCACAATCATTTCCGACACCGCTTCTGGCTTGATCCCCTGTATAAAATAATACAGTTAACTTAAATAGCTTTTATTTGCCACCTCATTATAATATCCATGATTAGGATTAACCTGGGTTCGTGGTCTATGCCAGGTCTGCAGCTCTTCAGTGCAGGACAGATCAGCTGGAACCACTGGCAGCTTCAGTGTGCTGAAGTGTGCACTCTGATACAGAAGAGCCACCAGATGATTGCACAAAATCTTTCCGGCAGCACAAGAACAGCTGGTTGACATGACCACGGCTGGAACTATCCCAGATTGTAATGTGATCTGGAATGAAAAAGTAATAAGTCATAAAGCAGATATCACCTGGCACAACATAACAAGAGTCACAAGTGAAAACAGGATAAAAGTAGAACTCGTTGCAACAGCAACAACTGGGTATAAAATAAACTGAATGACAACAAACTGCAACCGCAGTTAGGTATTAATAACAACATGCCAGCATTATATAGTAAACCTGTAAGCAATGTGGTGGCTCACGCTTCCTCATGGACTTGTGGCAATGGGCTCGAACAGCCACCTCTCCTCCAACTATTTCTGACACTATATACATTTTAAATAAAAGAAAAAACAGCACCTGAATATTGCACATTTTTTGGATTAGGCCATTTAAGAGCCTGCTACCATAAAATGACATTAAGGCAAATAGTCACATACACATGTCGTGACAGATAAAGTCATATCAACGTAATTTACCAAACTATTCTTTCTGGCCTTCCTGCTGCAATTTCTCCAGCCTATCTAAGAAATAATATAATATAGCCGTTGGCTTTTATCCTAATTACAAGCTAATGTTTTCAAACAACGATCACTCAAGTGGTGGATTTATTAGATAAAACTGTCTAGAGTATTCATACTTTGTAGTTTGGTGGCCATTAAAACCATTGGGTTGTGCTGTCGTTATGCTAATGTTAGCTCTGCGACAAGCCTAAAATGTTTACAGACAGTAGAAAGGTTCATACAGATTACGTTTTATTTATTTTACTTATAGTTAGCACCAACGTCAGGTAAAAAGGAAAAAGACTTGACATAAGATAAAAACCCAACAACACACTGTGAAGCGTGACTTACCTTCATAGTTAAACACGTAGTTTTCAACAAACAACTTGTACCCCTTCTCAAGCTTTGAGCTGCTTGTAAGCGACATAAAAGAGGCTATCCGGGAAACATCTCCCATAGACATTTGGGGCAAATTTCGCAAACTCTTATAAAAACAAAAACATTTGGAATCCATTTTCACTCTACCGCTGTCAAAACACCGCACCGGAAGTTGTTTAACTCAGCTATTCTTTACTTCCGCATTCGTAACGTCTTCGTGAAATAGGCCTATCAGTGCTCTTATCGTCACTTCCTCTGCGCAATAAGACTCCTCCTTCCAACACACTGCCCCCCAGTGGATCAACCGTAAATACAACAATGGGTATTTAAATGTCCGCCCAATTCGAATGAACAGATCACATCAACACAGTTGTATCCACCTTATGTATACAACTTATAAGTCGCTCTGAGCCGTTGGTTTACGTTGGTTTCCAGGGTGAGTTTTCGTTTCACATAGCGGTTTATTTTCACATTTTAAGAAGATTGTCCAAACGATCAGCCTCCGTAACATTTGTAAAGACGTGAACTGGGTCTGAATACATTACATTTTAAATACTTGGATATGCAAAGAGCGTTCCAACTTTTTTCTGCTCGTTTTTGGTGCAAAACCTCTGACCTAATTAAACTACAGACATGGCCTTTTTCCACGTGGAGCGGTGTTTGTAACCAGGCTTCGTAAACAAACTTTCACTCAGTTTAATCTGAACATGTGAAGATCTCCACGGATATTTGACCAATCAACAAGAAACAAAAAGACTGTTTTTATGCTGACGATCCATTCTCTGAGCCTCAAGTACCACATCTGAGTAAAGTCTTTGTGAAAGATCGCAGAATTAGAAGATCCACAGAGGTTAACTGGAGACGACTTGGCCAACACGTCCACGGGTCAGAAAACTCTTGGACGGAGCGATTTTCAGTCATAAGTTTATTGTGAGCAGTTAATGACGGCTCGTAGTTTGTCTCAGCTGTGACGGCTCGTGTTTCCACATAGTCTGCGCCTCTAAAGCTCATAACAAGTGGATTCGAGCGAACGGCCTCCATACAAACGAACAGCGGCCCCGGTCTGACCGGAAATCGCCCACATCTTTCAGGCAAAGGCTCACGGGGCGCAGGAATAAGGTGGATATATAATCACTAAAGCCTAATATGACAAACATATATATAGTAATATTTTCCACATTCGCCGTTTTGATCTCCTCTAAAGAGAGAGATCACAATCAGATTGAATATTTGTCATGAAATCACAGTGACAGATGAATGTCCTTAACTGGTTGTCTCGGCTCTGTCAGGTCGGTCCGTGCTTCCTCGGCGTCCGCTATAAAAACATATACACTCACCACTAAGGGTGGTTTTTCAAAAACTCTCATAATGACGACCACTCACAAGCACCCACAGAGACAAGGAACCAACAGAGATCTGTAACAGAAACACAAAAGAACAGACTAAAGTTACAAATAAAATCTCATCAGGGCCGCTCACTGTGAGAACGACCATGCCAGCTAATCTGGCAAATCATGGCTGGACTCAAAGTTTAACTTAATGTAGTGATCCGAGTTTAGCTCACATTTACAGTAACAGATGAAGGACACGGGGAAGTAGGTTGATAAATAAAGAGGAAGGCAACAGTTCAATTACATATGATTTATTCATAGCAATACTTTGTTTTATTTTATATTTTTGTTTGTATCTTCCTTCTTTTCCCCCAAAGTAAAAAAGGGGTTATGTCCAGGTTGGTTTTAACAAAGTGATCAGAACAAAACATGGAAGTCCATTCAGCTGCACATGAAAACCAACAAGATGGAGATCACGATGGGATGCCGACTGGGAACGGCCTGAAAGAAGACGGGACCCAGTGGAAAGAGTTTAGTTAAAGCCTGAATTCTAACCCAGTGCTACGTCAGGTGACATGGGCAACGTACCGCCTACGTCCGTTTAAAGGGCACATGCTCTGGGCAACACGGGACAGTTGGGGTCACACACACCCAATACACAGCTGCTGTCAGCATGAGCTCCCCCGGAACCGACGCAATAGAAGAGGATGTAGCCTGGGTCAGAATTAACTAACCTGCTCTCGTAGAACAGCGCTCCCAGTAGGACTAAAGCAGGAAGTGCAGAGGCTAGAGGAGGAGCACTGCGGAACTGGACCCTTTTATAGCAAAGGTCCAGTGCCCCTAGGGGACAGTTGGAGAACTACTCTACTAAAAACAGTCAAACTATCACATTAATGCCGTTTTTAATTTTATCTGGAAAATTCAGGAATATAAGCACAGGTTTCATTCATCTTTATTAAACTCTCCTTTTTAGCTTCTTGTTTTCCACATGTGCAACAGATTCAGTGTGCACCCAGAATCGCCATCTTCTTATATCGTAGTTGGCCATAAAATTTGTCAATTTATCACTTAATGTTTTCGTTTGTTTGTCTTTTAGATATATTTGTCTCAGTTCTTTCCCATGCCAAAATAAACCAAATTATAATAATTGTCCCATATAATTAACACCCCCCTTTGGACTGAGGAAAACTCAGTCCAATAAAGAGACATGTAAACATGTATAAACAACCTACAATACCGGTGAGACCTCTATCCTTGTAACGGGAACACAGCAAACCAGCTCAATGTTCACTGTAGATTAACAGCCTCGGCACCTGTAGAGTCTCATCACAATATATATAGCAACACAAAGAAAACAATAGACCAAATAATAAACGTTAGGGTCAGTAAAGGGAGGTTGAAGGCAGTTATACTGGGTCGACAGGGCGAGTGAGAGGCGTGACACCACTCGTCTGGTTTGCGACCTGGACAGCATGGGACGTCCTGGCCGTGGCTTCAAAAGGGATCAGACCAGCACGGTTCAGTCCAATCGCGGCAGAGGACCTTCAGACCCAATTCATTTCAGCTTTTAGACATCATTTAAAAAAACCTTTAAAGTAAACCCAGGTTTCAGCTCCAGGCCATTCATCTTTGGTAAGTTCTTCTCTTTCTTACACTTTTCTTAAAAGGTCACCCAGCTTTGTGAGGTTAAACTATAGGGAGTCCACTGGGCCCTCCCCTTAGCCCGCAGTTAGCTTTGCCCCTTAGCTTCTTCTTCGTGATTCCATTAGTGTGTATTGCTGTTCCGGTCCGGTGGCAGTCAAGTTGCAAATGTGGTTTTCTGGCCAGAGACACCAGGGGGAGATGAAAGACCCCCAATCATCCCATTAACACTTGTATTACCCCCAGATGGACTACGGAAAGGATTTATTAAGGTAAACAAGTTACTAAGTACTGCTTTGACCGGTTTCCCCTACCAATAAAACATGTACAATAGGTTCCCCTCTGGGGCCAGGACTCCCCTGAAAAAGAGATTCTTAATCTCAGTTAAACAAAGGTCAAATTCCATTAGTCTCTTAACTCCAAGCTCATTTTCTCCAGTTTGACATTACTCAAAACTTAAAGCTACTTGAAGAAAAGAAAAAAGAAGTTATGATCAGTTTTGTAGGTCTTAGCTTTCAAATGAGCCCTTACACTGGCTCCAGTTGAGAAGCGATTTGGGTAAAGAACAGAAACTAATGTGCTCGGTTAAAACAATAAAGGAGTCCACGCCAGAGAAATTCATTCGACTTTAATAAGAAAAAGAAAACTAAAATACAAATCTCCAAATAAAAAGACATGAACCATGTGATTATGAGTCGCTGCGATGACGAACATTAATAATAATATCGAGAGGATAAACTCTGGAGAGCCACGTTTCGTCCCATATTTTCACACGAATCTTGAAATCACGACAAAAACTGGACGTCACGGCTCGAAAATTCACAGCACAGCGAATAAAACATGCTGAGGAGCGCCCCCTGCCTCTGAGCCGCGGGACCACGCCCGCGGGACGGAGGGCCGCGTGGGGGTCCGCCGAGAAGCGAGAGGCGCGTCATAGAAAACATCACGGAGTGGCTTTAAAAACACCAACTTTGATTTTCTCACACGTGGAACTGACCCTCAGAGTTAAAGGCGCCATTTCGGTCACAAGCAGGAAGTGGAGCTTCGACACTTCCTTTTTGTTTGAGGGTGAAAAAACAAACACTTTAATCTGGCCACAATCACATTTTTCTTCAAATATTGATTTACAAAGCTGAAGGACAAAAAGCAAGCTTCAACTTTATTCGAAGCAAAAGCAGAACATTTGGTATTTAAATACACGTTTTCTGTTTTATAAACCCAAATCAATAATAAGATCATCAAATGTTGACAATTAGAATTTAGGAAGATGATCAAATCTGCACCAGTTCTTGCTTGGAATCTTTCAAATGGGCCTAAACTCTGTAGAAAAAAACAGTGAGACTTCATGGATTTAAAATGACACAATTCTAAAAGAGTCCTGCTGCGTTTGGTTCGAGCGTTTTTGGCACAAAGTAAATATATGTAGAAAAGACCGACTGAGGAACATTTAAACCCCTCGCCCCGCCCAAACCAAGTGCATTTGCTCTAAAAGCCTCTGACCTGAGAGTTTACTGCCTAGTGCTGGGTTTCAGTGACATCACAGCGTTCCAAAGGCCGATACTTTTATATGGAGGAAACATTATTCTGTTTTTGAGGAAATGTTTGGTCTTTTACAGCGAGACCATGGACCCACACTGATATTAATGATCATTTTTGTAATTCATACTCTTTCTTTTGAGCTACGACTTGTGAAAGTGTAATGTTGTTAATAGGAAAAACTGGCTCCTCCCCCAGCTAGGTCATGTGACATCATCACATTCTAGAACCTGGAACCCAGCCATAGGCCTGGGTAACGCCTCATTGGAAAGCTAAGGCCTAAACTCTTTCCTTCTTTTTGTTACATTACACTAAAAAACTAAATGCGCTCAACACGTTTTTGTTGTTTTCGTAGTTAAAAAACAAACAAGGAAGACGCTTAGATGAGTTTTGTAGGTCTTAGCTTTTAAATGGAGGCCTCAAGGCTCATCCACACTTCACAAGATGCAAGAACTTCAGGTTCTTGCATCCTGAGCTGCAGAACAAAATGAAGTCACTTTGTTCTGCAGCTCAGCTGGCTAATAGGCTGGAAGCTCTCGGGTCAAGAAGCTTTTGGATTTCTCCAAACTGGAGAACAGGTGCTCGGCTCAGGTGGAGGTGAAGAGATGGGATTCATTTATGTGCATCCAAAACTCCAATAAATGTAAAAAAAACAACAACAAAAATAACCTCAACAAAAATATAAAAAATATTGGTGCGAATAAAGACAGCGAGGTGAATCAGGTCAAACAAATCCAGTGCACTTAGAAAGTTTACAAAGGCTCAAATGTTTCAGGACGAAGGGAAACAAGTTCATATTTGGCCACCAACAAAAACGGAATGTTAACTCAAGGAAATAATGGAAACTTTTTCAAGTGAGTTTTTAAGGCAAAAATAGTTCAATACAAAAAAAAAAAAAAAGATGCAAGGGGATGCATTAAAGCAGCGCAGAAAAATAATGGCTGATCAGCATTTATTTCAAACAAATACACTTGAAATCTGAGTAAGTGGAATTTGAATCTTACTAAACTAAACTCTAATTTTTCACAGCAAAAAAAAACCTTTAAAAATAAGATTTCCTTCTCTTCTGCTCTTTCAGAATAAAAGCGTGGGACACTGGGACATTCTGGCTTTGGGTTGGTTTCAATTGGCAGCAGTTTTATTGTGAAAAGGCACAGATTATCTTTTTTTTATGACGCACTGCGGATAGTTTTTAACGACGCCGAACCAAACGACAGCAGCCTTTTTAGTTTTACTCTTCAAATCATTCTGAAAAAATAAAAAATCATGAGAAAAAAAAACATGACTTAAAAACCTAAAGATGGTGGAGTTTGGGGCAAAGGAAGCGACGACGACAGCAGCCGACTTTCAAAATAAGACGCGAGTAGGAGACAAACTCGAATCAGTTTGGGGAATTTTGAATCATGTACAAATTAAAGGAAATATTACAGGATTGGCCAAACTATTTCCCGTTTTCCTCAGGGTTTTTCTGAATTTAAAGACTTGTATTAAAATAATGAAGATTTACCCAAAATGTAATCCTTTTTGATGGTTTTCGTCCGTAGTGTGCTGGACGTGGTCAGTGAACGGAGAGCGTGAGGAGGCAGAGCGTCGGCTGCTGTCGCCGAACCAAGCGTGGACTTTGCTGAGTTTTTGCGCTGGTGAGTCGAGCTTTTTTTTTTTCTTCTTCATGTGACACAAAAAACGAGAATCAAACACAGAAATGAGTATGTTTTTTTCTTCTTCAAATATATATATCTGATTTACAAGGCCCACATTCAGTCGCTCCTGACGTCTGCTCAGAGCTCCAGACCAAAGACACAGGCTTGAGGAGAGCCCCTGACCGTCTGCACACAGTCCGCACTAAGACAATAGAGGCCAAATAATGAGGCTTATGGCAGAGACACAACAAGCCAAAACCTAACTAACAAAAGTTCAGCTTCAGTCCTGAGTTTCCAGTTTTGGTCCTGATTTAGTTTTGGATGCAGGCGAGATGCTGCCGGGGAATATGGAATAGAAATGTATAGGTACAGCTTTAATGTCTTACCCCGCTTTAGCCAAGTACATTTTCTCCAAATACTGCAGTTAATGTGGAATCACGTTTTAGTTACAGAGATTTGCTCTTGTTAAATAAACGAGTCATTCGTGTAAAAATGACAACTGCTCGTTTTTGAGTTCAGAGCAGGAAAAGAGAAAAGCTGTCGAGTCCCAGACTAAGTCAGAGTCTGAGCTGAACCAGGACTAAGGTGGAGCTGAACCAGGACTAACATGGAGCTGAACCAGGACTAAAGTGGAGCTGAACCAGGACTAAAGTGGAGCTGAACCAGGACTAAAGTGGAGCTGAACCAGGACTAAAGTGGAGCTGAACCAGGACTACGGTGGAGCTGAACCAGGACTACGGTGGAGCTGAACCAGGACTGAGGCAGACGGTCAGAGTGGATGTTGGAGCTCTGGGCAGAAAGCCTGGTAGATCATTGGATTCTCTGGTTCCTCTGTTCAGGGGAATGTGTCTGTACAACGAATAATCACAACTCCACCAGTTCAAGGGTTCACCGGGACTGGAGCCGCTGCTGCTGACGGGACGGCGTGTGGTGCAGATCCAGATGAACGTTTGAACTGGCGCGTCGTCTCTACAGGTCTACACCCCTGTGCTGCATCTACGTGTGGAGCTAGCTTGGTTTTCTCTCCAAATGTTGACTCATGTGAATTTTCTGCAGGTGTTTCGAGGCCGGGGTTCTAGCAGTCCTCGTCCTTGTCGTCCACGGCGCCTTTGAGCCGCAGCCGCGCGAAATCCTCAAAAACAAAGTCGTCGTCCTGGGAAATGCTGCTGTAGGAAACAGGACACACAGAGGAGTCAGGCTGAGCACTGTCCGCCAGAGACCAGACCAAACTCCCCTCTACTCCCTCCCCTGCTCCTCCCCTCCCCTGCTCCTCCCCTCTAACCTTCTCCCCTGTTCCTCCCCTCTACTCCCTCCTCCGCTCCTCCCCTCTACCTCCTCCGCTGTCCACCCCATCTCTGCTCCTCTCCTCATCCCCTCCACCTCCGCTCCTCCCCTCTACCTCCTCCACTCCTCTCCTCATCCCCTCCACCTCCGCTCCTCCCCTCACCGCTCCCCCCCCCTCAGAGTGAGCCACAGTAACAACCATTTGAGTAAAGATTGGCAGTTTATCAGACCAGGTGACATAATGCAAGTTCATTTGTAAAGGTTTATAAACGTATTGTTCAACTCACTTTGTCTCAAACTCGATGAGGTTGGTGTCGATGGGAGGGTCCATCTCTGGCACCGCTGAGGGACACAACACACATGTTAAACCTGATACTACTAAATCTCTTTAAAGAGATTTTATTTTTGGACATTCCTCCACATTATAATATATTATCACATATGATGTCAGGGTCCCATCATACAACAGGGTTTATGCAGGCAGAAGCAGGTCAAAGTTAATGCTTTTTAATGGATTCATTTTGCATTGAAAGGACATTCTGTGTTAATGCCACAAACACAACTTTTTTTTGTTGCAAATTCTAAAATAAAACATTTAATTAAACAGACAAAATATTTGGACAAACAAGCTACTTTTAAGCAAAAATTTGGTAAATTTCAGCCAAAACTGAAGCATTGAGCATGTGCTGTATCCCTTTCAGTGTTGGGAACGTTACTTTAAAAAAGTCATTATAGTTAATCACTACTTGTTCCAAAAAGTAACTGAGTTAGTAACTGAATTACTCTATAATAAAAGTAACTTATTACCAGGTAGCAGGGAAAGTAACTACAGTGCCTTGCGAAAGTTTACCAATACCCTGAACAAAGATTTTAGAATTTTTTACTGAAAGTTCACACACAAGTAACAGACAACTGTGAAGTGAAAGCAAAATGAAACATGATTCAATTATTTAAAAAAAAATAGAAAATAGAAAGGTGGGGCGTGCATAAGTATTCATACAGTATTAAATTGCCTTTATAACATTCCTAATGACTGCAGAAAGTTCACACCTTGCCCTAACCATTAAATAGAGGCCACCTGTGTGTAATCTACTCTCAGTATAATTCCAGCTGTTCTGTGAGGGCCTCAGAGCTATGGTCAGAGTGTATTGGTCACTAAACAACATCATGAAGGCCAAGGAGCTCACCAGAGAGGTCAGGGATAAAGCTGTGGAGAAGTTTAAAGCAGCGTTAAGTTATACAAAGATTTGAACATCTCACGGAGCACTGTTCAATCCATCATTCAGAAATGGAAAGAGTATAGCACCACTGCGAACTTACCAAGACACGGCCGTCCACCTAAACTAACAGACCGAACAAGGAGAGCACTGGTCAGAAATGCAACCAAGTGCCCCAAGATAACTCTGGAGGAGCTGGGACGTCCTGCCGCTGAGCTGGGGGAATCTGTACATGGGACAACTATAAGTCGTACTCTACACAAATCTGGCCTTCATGGACGAGTGGCAGAAGAAAGCCATTATTGAAAGGAGGCCATAAGAAATCCCGTTTGAAGTTTGCTAGAAGTCATATGGAGGACACAGCTACCATGTGGAAGAAGGTGCTTTGGTCAGATGAGACAAAAATGGAACTTTTTGGCCCAAATGCAAAACGTTATGTATGGAGCAAACCTAACACTGCTCATCGTCCTGAGTGCACCCTCCCCAGTGTCAAATATGGTGGGGGGAGCATCATGCTATGGGGCTGCTTTTCCTCAGCGGGGACTGGGAAGATTGTAAGAATAGTTGGGAAGATGGATGGAGCCAAATACAGAGACATTTTGGAGGAAAACCTGCTGGAGTCAGCAAGAGAATTGAGGCTGGGGCGGAGATTCACCTTCCAGCAGGACAATGACCCTAAACACAAACATCTACAATGGAATGGTTTAAAAACAAACATATGAATGTGTTAGAATGGCCCAGTCAAAGTCCTGACCTAAATCCTATTGAAAATCTGTGGAAAGACCTGAAAACTGCTGTTCACAAACGCTCTCCTTCTAATGTGACAGAGCTTGAGTTGTTTTGTAAAGAGGAATGGGCTAAAATGTCAGTCTCTACATGTGCAAACCTTGTAGAGTCAAACCCCAGAAGACTTGCTGCTGTTATTGCAGCAAAAGGGGGTTCCACAAAGTATTAAGTCATGCTGTATGAATACTCGTGCACGCCCCACATTTCACTTTTCTATTTTTTTAAAATTAACAGAATCATGTTTCATTTTGCTTTCACCTCACAGTTGTCTGTTACTTGTGTGTGAACTTTCAGTAAAAAATTCAAACTAAAATCTTTACGTTTATGGTTGTAAACATGACAAAATATGAAACAGTTCAAGGTGTATTAGTACTTTCGAGAGGCTCTGTATTTGCGTTACTGTTAAACGGTTGCTATTATGTCAAAGATTATTTTATTTTTTTTCAGTTTTCACAAGTTGAAATGAGCAGAACAGAGGTGTATTTATCATGTCAAAGATGTTCATAGTAACTGAATGAACTGAATGGGGGGTAAAGTGGGGGGGCCCTGTGACTGAATGGTATTGACCAGTATTTGCGTCACTGTTTTATTAATGTAGGAATACGGCCGTATTCAAAGAGGAGGAACAGGAGTAAAAGAAACATGTGCCAACGCAGAGTTTACGCACAGGCATTGTGCAAGTCTCTCCGTTCATTCATCAAACATCAACAAATATACGTTTGGATGCCCTAACAGAAAGTTAGCGGCCTGTAGTGTTCCCTGGAGAGAGCGAGAGAGCGCGCGAGAGAGGGGGAATGATGCGTCTCCACCAATTCCAAGCCCAATTGTAACGTGACACAGTAATGAGAACGGCGTTGTAACGATGGGTAAAGTCATTCATTAGATTACTCCGTCATCGAAAACGTAACGCCGTTGTGCTTAGACGTCGTTATACCCAACGCGGACCCCTTTAACCAGAGTGCGTCAGATGTCTTTTCCCATCTGGTGTAAGGGATAATATCTGCACAATCATTTGCCCCAGATTCAAACGTTGCCATCCCCTGGGACACATCAATCCAACAGCCTTTCAGTTTGAAGGAACTACCCCTCATTCACAGAGAGGAACGTGTCATTATTTAGACCAAAGACTTAGTAAATACCAGAGTGTGGGCGGGACGCTGGGGGTTCCACAGGTTTAGGGTGCATCAGGATGAAGGGCAGCTCCACCGATACGTCTCTGTCACACAAATATCACTATTATGGGATTTGAATTCCATCAACACTGAAGCAGGAGAGAGACAGAGGGATGGAGTACGTACCCTCCACGGGACACTACCAGCTTCACCTTGACTCTGTAGGACACTAGGATCCCCAGCACCTCCTTGTTGGTCACATCCTTTACTCTGTGGAGAGGGAGACACCTGGTTAGACCCGCATTCACCTCCCGACGGCACTGACCCGCTTCACCTCCCGACGGCACTGACCCGCTTCACCTCCCGACGGCACTGACCCGCTTCACCTCCCGACGGCACTGACCCGCTTCACCTCCCGACGGCACTGACCCGCTTCACCTCCCGACGACACTGACCCGCTTCACCTCCCGATGACACTGACCCGCTTCACCTCCCGATGACACTGACCCGCTTCACCTCCCGACACTGACCCGCTTCACCTCCCGATGACACTGACCCGCTTCACCTCCCGACACTGACCCGCTTCACCTCCCGACACTGACCCGCTTCACCTCCCGACACTGACCCGCTTCACCTCCCGATGGCACTGACCCGCTTCACCTCCCGACGGCACTGACCCGCTTCACCTCCCGATGACACTGACCCGCTTCACCTCCCGACACTGACCCGCTTCACCTCCCGACACTGACCTGCTTCACCTCCCGACACTGACCCGCTTCACCTCCCGATGACACTGACCCGCTTCACCTCCCGACGGCACTGACCCGCTTCACCTCCCGATGACACTGACCCGCTTCACCTCCCGATGACACTGACCCGCTTCACCTCCCGACACTGACCCGCTTCACCTCCCGACACTGACCCGCTTCACCTCCCGATGACACTGACCCGCTTCACCTCCTGACACTGACCCGCTTCACCTCCTGACACTGACCCGCTTCACCTCCCGACACTGACCCGCTTCACCTCCCGACACTGACCCGCTTCACCTCCTGACACTGACCCGCTTCACCTCCTGACACTGACCCGCTTCACCTCCCGACGACACTGACCCGCTTCACCTGACTGCCTAATTACACCTGGTTCTCTGGGTTTCACGGTACAGTTCGAGTTCCAGTGTGGAGGATGAAAGACCTCTTCGATCCAATACTAGTATGTTCGATTCGATAGGAATCGAATACATATTTTTAGATGTGCGGCGGCGCCCGCTAGCTAATATCAGCAATTTCCCTGTGTGCCCCCACCATTAGCTCTCACTGAGAAACACTGCAGCCCCCTCCGACCAGGGAGAATCTCCTCCCCGCAAGCACCCCCTCCCTCCTGTGTGTCTGCCTGGTAGGCGGAGGGAGCCACACGTGTGTTAGCTAGCTGGTGTTTGTAGCATCATTAGCTTTGCGCACTGTAGACACCGGGACATGGCGAGCAATAACTAGAAAACGCACAACCTTGGCACAGATCAGCGGTGGCAGGGTTTTGCTTTGGATTATAATGGTGTCTGGAAACAACCAACATGAGCTCCACCTACGGCGTCATGCCTCCCGTACAGCGTCAGTGAGCAAAACAGAAAAGGTAGAAAATAAAAATAAAAAAAAGCTTTGCCTCCGATAAACATAAGAAAAATCACTCCTGCTGTGGTTAAAGCTGGAGTCTGTGGTTGCAAATGACAGCTTTTGTGACTTTCACATAAAAGTATAGTTTTGAACACTATCTACTAAACTATTAAGCTGTATCAAATGTTAAAGTAATTTCAAATGTTGAAGTAATGTGAGAAGCTGACATGTTATTAGGAGAGCTCCTTGTGGGGAAAGCATGCAGCTCACATGTGTTACTATTAAATGCATGAGTCGAGTTTAAGCCTGTTGAATCGAGTCAGCACACATTGGCTTTCTTTGCTTTAGCCGACTCCTTGTGAGCTGCCATTACCATGTAACCATGTAAATTCTTAAAGAAAATATGAACGCAAGTAGCTCAAACAAAGTGAACTAAAAACTTTAATACAGCATTAGTTGTATTTTTAAAAGGTCTAAAAAGCTTAGCATTTGAATATTTTGCACTAGAACCTATTTTGATACAATACAGCACATAATGTAATTCGGTTTTGAGGAATTTTTGCTTGTCAGCATAATCTTATTTAAAAAAAAAATAGGACTTAAAAAGAAATGCATCGAATCGAATCAAAATCGTGACCATCCATCCATCTTCTTCCACTTGTCCGTTGCCGGGTCGTGGGGGCAGCTGTTGGAGCTGCACCAGCCCCTATAGCGCCCCCTGCAGGTGGTGGGTCCACAGAAGGACGGCCTCATGGTTCTAACCGGGCCTGTTGGTCTCTCATAAGGGGCTTCAAAATCGTGACCTTCATATCCAAATACGTATCCAATGGTGACAAAAGTGAATTGTTGCATCCCTAGCTGTAGCACAGTTGTATTTGGAGTATCGGAAGTACTTACATGGTGGATGAAGCCAGGTTGGTGTCTTCGTGCTTGAGTTTTCCGTCCAAAGCGAGTCCCCGTTTCTCGCGGTTCTTGTCGAGCGTCGGGGTCAGAGTGTACACTTTACAGAAGGTGGAGCTCGACGATACCTGGTCGCTATGGAGACAAGACATCAGAAATGTTGCATCTGGCTGCATTGAACAGATACAGTGGCCACTCGTCCTACTAGGAAAGCCGTTGAATCACAAATTTCATTCCTCAACAGATCTGTGCTTTTACACATTTCTAAACATAGGGTGCCACCTAGAAATCTGTCAGAAAAAAAATACTAATACGGGAGAACAGGGATCAAAATGTCTCATACAACTGGCCATTTGATTTTGGAAATTCAAAAATACGACCATGAAACAGAGGTCCTTGGTTTTTTATGAATATTCCAGTTTTTCAACCATCAGTCGACTTAACCAGTGGTCCACCACAGGCCAGTCAAAAGGGGGGGGGGGACAAAAGGTTCTGTTGTTCCAGGCCCCCGCACCATAAGGGCCCATGAAAGGCCTTATTTCCCCAAAAATATGTCTGATATTTTAATCAACTCATTGAATATTCCTCTTAAATGTAATTTCCTACTTAAAATATGCTCAACAACTGAAAATGATTTATTTGATTGTGTAGATTTGCAAGGCTCAGGGGCTTCATTTATAAAGCTTGCTTATGCCCTACGCATAACCAAAGACAGATACAATGTTTGAGTACCATAAACAGAATGACATTTACACTTCCTTATTTGAGCAGGGTGTGGACGTGTTCAGCCTTTCATTTCTTGGAAATATATGGGACTTAACCGCATTAAAATGGCAACATCCCTCTAACCTAAGCTTTGTACATGTTGAAAAGATCCCTTTTCTTTGCCACTTTTAAGGACAAAAAGAAGCTGCGTTTAACTTGTTTAATATAGAGAGTGGAAGTCGGCTACCCCCCCCCGATACATGGAAGAAGCTTCAGTTTCAATTTTACACACTGGAGATGGACCATTTGAGTAACATTGTCACAAAAGTCATTTGTGTAACAATCGGGAGTATAGAGGTTAGCCACATGATGTCATAGTGTTCTGCTGTGGAACTCATCGATATTGAGAAGCACTTTGAATTATGGAAGCTATTATTTGATACTGCCACTCGTTTTGTCACCCTTTGAAATGTTGAGGAAACTGTTGAGAAAAGAACACATGTGCATACCCTCTATTCACCCACTCCACACAGGAGCCACAGCTGCCCTGGGGCAGTAGAGGTGTAGGTCATCATGTTGGGCGATGTCCCCTTAATTGGCAGTTGACGATGTTTACAGTGAACTATCGTGATGGACGATTATATCCATCTCTCATTATAAGCATTTCATTTTTTAAAGACATTTACATAGCCTATATATAGGCAGCATATCATTTATGTTGTAAAATGTGAGATTGCAGGATAAATGGATCTAAACTAAACATGATCTGAAAAGAGTTATGGAACACAAATTTTGCAACAGAAATGTGTTAAACTCGTGCGTAAAAGTCTCAGAGGAGAACGACTTATTCAGAGCGTCATCTGCACCTCAACACCAAGGCTCTTCTCACACTGATACAAATGTGAATTGGAGCTTATTGTTTGCATTTGCTCAATTTTAACGTAATGTTTAAGAAACAGTGGGATAAACGGGACAATATTTAGAAGTTTGCGTCCGAGCCTAAGTTTTTGAAGCTGCTCCACGCGCTGCCCGGTCCGTGAGCTCGTAGCCTCGTACCTCCTGCACCGCACTGTAATTTAATAATTACAGCCAACACATCATGTCTGTCTTCGGGCTTCTGGTAGGCTACTTAAACTAGCATATTAGTTATATTCGTGATTTAATTTACAGTGCAATCCCTGCAAAGTTTGTAGGTTTACAAGGCCCGCAGAAGATCAGTGCGTGTTTCTGACAGGAGGGGGCGTGGCATCACGATGGTGGCGTGTCATCGTGATGTTCATCATCCATCACAATGGACGATGATATCGGAACAACCCTACACTGCACCCACCTTCCTTGGGAACGTGTTGTGTGAGAGAGGAAGTGCTTGGAAGGTTGGATGGCACAGATTAGCAGCCACCATCCCCCAGGGCAGCTGTGGCACTGTCCATTACTGAGTGACCCATTGGGACACAGGTGTTACGCACCATCCAAATACTCTGGGAAGTTCCTAATAGAGCAGGGGTGGCCAATTAGTCAGAGACCAAGAGCCAAAATGTTCAACCTTGATCCTGTGAATAGCCACAAAGGCACCGACCATTCGGTAGTTTATTGTTATTAAATATAATGTGACCGTTATATATTCACAACAAACTATATCTTTATGTCTGGTCTTTTTTTCCCAATAACTGTATTAGGTTTAATGGTTTTACTCAACAAGATTGACATAAATGTATATTAAATACACAGATATTGTGTGCTGTTCTGCTCTGACTGGGACAGAGTTTGATTAGGTTCAATCTTAATTCTACCCTTAGGCCTTTACCTCCGTTGCGCATTCAAGAGAGATGAAGGGGTGTCCCAATTCTATTTTGCAGTGCGGGTGAGGAAGAGGGCCACATAGCCCTCAAAGCGGGGTTTTTCAGATGCACACTACAGATGAAGGGGTTGGAGGAGTTTGACAAAACATGGAGCTGTGAAATGAATTCACGAACATCATCAAGAAGCACTCTCACAACATTTATAAAGTTGCAGACCTCTTTGGAGTTTCTCGCCAAACTTTGGATACGCTGTTATTGACATGACACACGGGGCACAGTGCCTCGCTGCTGCGCCCGCCGTCTCCCCGTGCCGCTGTGCTCTGAGCCCGGGACCGAGGCCGTCTGTCCCTGGTCTGAGCGCACTGTGAGCGGGTCTACCTCTGCCCGTCCCGCTATATGAGCGGGTCGGCTGATCTCTCGCAGCTCTGGCTAACGGGATGCAGCCACAGCGACCCGGCGGTAGAAGCAACAACACACGGACGGGGGGAAGCACACAAAAAAAATACCCAACTACGTAGGCTTCAGGGGGACGGAGCGACATTGAGTATAATTTCGGTCACAAAGTCATACTTTATGCTGCAGACTTTAGCTTGATAATTCAGAATTCTACCCAAGGCTCCGGGGGCCCCAATAACAACATTTTGACTTTTTTGGGGGGCCCAACCATAGAGACTTGGGAGCATTTGCGATGGAAAGAGCTCTACCAGAGCTTTAAAATGAGCCCTCTCCCAAGTCCTCATGGGGGCAGAATATCATTGAGTTTAAATTTGGTTAGGAGTTCGTACACTACCTGTTGTACATATTTTATATTTTTTATTTTGCCCATTACTCCGGAATAGAACGTGACCGAGACTTGGGCTGTGTCTGAATGTCCTCACTACTCCCTAGTGCACTATATACATACAGTGAGGAAAATAAGTATGTGAACACCCTGCTATTTTGCAAGTTCTCCCACTTAGAAATCATGGAGGGGTCTGAAATTGTCATCGTAGGTGCATGTCCACTGTGAGACATAATCTAAAAAAAAAAATCCAGAAATCACAATGTATGATTTTGTAATCATACATTGTAGAGTCAAACCCCAGAAGACTTGCTGCTGTTATTGCAGCAAAAGGGGGTCCCACAAAGTATTAAGTCATGCTGTATGAATACTTCTGCACGCCCCACTTTTCGGTTTTCTATTTTTTGAAAAATAACAGAATCATGTATCATTTTGCTTTCACTTCACAGTTGTCAGTTAAATGTGTGTGAACTTTCTGTAAAAAAATTCAAAATAAAATCTTTACGTTTATGGTTTTAAACATACAAAATGTGCAAAAGTTCAAGGTGTATTAGTACTTTCGCAAGGCACTGTATAAACGGCTACGGTGAAAAAATGCTAATGTTCGCTTCTTACCTTTAGCTCGAGCTGTTAAATGACTGATAGCTTCCTCCCTCGAACAAAAAGGTGAATAATTCAAGTAGTTTTCTTCATTTATGTAACATTAATGTGAAACAAAACTTATCTGACTCGTATTTATCGTTCCATGAGTTTGGTTGGTCTTTATCCCAGAAATACATTATTCCCGGAGTTTAGCGAACTATTAGCAGACGTAGTGCACTCTTTCTGCACGTCTTTGAACTAATGCCGAAGTGACATTTTTTTTTAAAATTATTTTTATTTAAATGTCAAATAAAACGCAAGTAAAAGTGCCAAAACTGTCGTTCCGTTTTATGAAATAAACGTCATCACTTCTGATAAAAAAAATATTATAATAATCGTCACACAGCGAGGAGAAAGTAGTGGCTTCCGTCAGTCTACTATATAGTGCTGGCCTATGTAGTGAATGAGGGGTTAGGGATTAGGGTGGACATTCGGACACTACTACACTGTTTTTTGTTTTGGAATCTACTAATTTTTGTGTGCCTAAAAAACAATATATAATCTACATAGGCCTCCAGGGGGCGATCACACCTTTGCGGTCTCCGCATGTATAGTTTTTGTCCAAAAACCCAGTGTCTCACATGTGACACAAACAAGAAGCGTGAGTGATAGGTACTTATTGTGTTGTTGGAATCTACTCATTCCAAGCTTTCAAATAAGCCTCACCCGATATCCTTACAGAAGCTGTGTAGCATCATATTAAAAAGTCTGACAAATCCATGTCAAAAGCAGGTAACGTGACCTGAATGCCTGTTTTTAACCTTATTAAAAAGTAAGTAATTTAGAGTTATATTGTGAACATGCAGATAAAAACGGTCAAGTTCATTGATTTTCAAAT
The DNA here is from genome assembly GCA_021464625.1 of Proterorhinus semilunaris. Lineage (NCBI taxonomy): Eukaryota > Metazoa > Chordata > Actinopteri > Gobiiformes > Gobiidae > Proterorhinus > Proterorhinus semilunaris. Next base: position 2,398,682 of record CM038355.1, on the reverse strand, counting down.
AACATGTATAATAAAAATAAAATACCTACCTACGCTCAATGTGACATATATGTCAGATTGTTTGTGTTTCCACAAAATAACATCAGAAATGTGTTCTATATAACCCATTTAGTCTGTTTTATATCGAGCAGATTTTTGCCTTAAAGAGAAAGGGGTCTGGGTACTTATGGGATAAATACAAAATACTCACTCTGCCTCGAGTTGAGCCACGGGACATTTGTACTGGGCAGTACTGAAGAGACAGATGTCAGCGTACTGACGTACTGGAAACAAAAGCACAAGGGTCAGAGAGTACTACAGAGACAGGAGTACTGACGTACTGGAAACAAAAGCACAAGGGTCAGAGAGTACTACAGAGACAGGAGTACTGACGTACTGGAAACAAAAGCACAAGGGTCAGAGAGTACTACAGAGACAGGAGTACTGACGTACTGGAAACAAAAGCACAAGGGTCAGAGAGTACTACAGAGACAGGAGTACTGACGTACTGGAAACAAAAGCACAAGGGTCAGAAAGTACTACAGAGACAGGAGTACTGACGTACTGGAAACAAAAGCACAAGGGTCAGAGTACTACAGAGACAGGAGTACTGACGTACTGGAAACAAAAGCACAAGGGTCAGAAAGTACTACAGAGACAGGAGTACTGGAAACAAAAGCACAAGGGTCAGAGAGTACTACAGAGACAGGAGTACTGACGTACTGGAAACAAAAGCACAAGGGTCAGAAAGTACTACAGAGACAGGAGTACTGGAAACAAAAGCACAAGAGTCAGAGAGTACTACAGAGACAGGAGTACTGACGTACTGGAAACAAAAGCACAAGGGTCAGAGAGTACTACAGAGACAGGAGTACTGACGTACTGGAAACAAAAGCACAAGGGTCAGAAAGTACTACAGAGACAGGAGTACTGGAAACAAAAGCACAAGGGTCAGAGAGTACTACAGAGACAGGAGTACTGACGTACTGGAAACAAAAGCACAAGGGTCAGAAAGTACTACAGAGACAGGAGTACTGGAAACAAAAGCACAAGAGTCAGAGAGTACTACAGAGACAGGAGTACTGACGTACTGGAAACAAAAGCACAAGGGTCAGAGAGTACTACAGAGACAGGAGTACTGACGTACTGGAAACAAAAGCACAAGGGTCAGAAAGTACTACAGAGACAGGAGTACTGGAAACAAAAGCACAAGGGTCAGAGAGTACTACAGAGACAGGAGTACTGACGTACTGGAAACAAAAGCACAAGGGTCAGAAAGTACTACAGAGACAGGAGTACTGGAAACAAAAGCACAAGGGTCAGAGAGTACTACAGAGACAGGAGTACTGACGTACTGGAAACAAAAGCACAAGGGTCAGAGAGTACTACAGAGACAGGAGTACTGACGTACTGGAAACAAAAGCACAAGGGTCAGAGTACTACAGAGACAGGAGTACTGACGTACTGGAAACAAAAGCACAAGGGTCAGAGAGTACTACAGAGACAGGAGTACTGACGTACTGGAAACAAAAGCACAAGGGTCAGAGAGTACTACAGAGACAGGAGTACTGACGTACTGGAAACAAAAGCACAAGGGTCAGAGAGTACTACAGAGACAGACACTCTGTATAATTGACATATTTCAGTGGTATTTGTCTCTTCTGCTCAAACAATAACCGTTCACACTCTGGAATACTGTGGTTTTGCCCGTGTGCATCAGTGTGTACCTGATATTTTGACTCTCTTGACGGTCTTGGTGGAGTTGTTGGTGACATGGACGTTGACGCTAATCGGTTCTCCGTGATAATATAACTGCAGAACACAAAAAACACAGCTTTGAGCTGAGGACACATTATGCTACTTTTTTCTTTGCCCGATTTCACCATAGTTTATTTGCTGAGAGTCTTCCTGAGTCATGACTAGTTGAGGGCAGGGCAGCAGCTCTGGTCTCGTAGTGTAGGGGGTTACACAACTCAACCCGTGTTCAAATTGTTTAATGTGGGAAAAAGACATGATCAAATCCACAGAGACATGTTTGATTTGTAATGCCGATTTTGGACCCACAGGAGAAGCATGGGCTAGTTTAGCAACCCATCCATCCATCCATCCATTTTCTCCCACTTGTCCGTTGCCGGGTCGTGGGGGCAGCTGTTGGAGCTGCCCAAGTCACATAGCACCATGCCCCTATGGCTCCTCCTGCAGGTGGTGGGTCCACGGGAGGACGGCCTCATGGTTCCAAACGGTTCCAAACGGGCCTGTTGGTCTCTCATAGGTTTAGCAACCCAAATATTAATATCCAGCAGACAACAAGAGCAGATAATTGATGAACATAGAGTGGCCTCTCCCCAGGGCCTGTGCTCATAACACTGAAATTTAGGAGCACGATACAAAATTGACAAGCATAGTCAAAAACAAAACAAAAAGCTAATACACCATAAAACCATATAATGCTTTAAATGTTTGACAAAAGGCAAAAAATATTGAAATTCAATATATATATATATATATATATATATATATATATATATATATTTTTGATTGGATTATGTTTATTCATGTTAAAAATACATACATGTAGGGGGCAGATAAACAATATTATTCTTCAATCTGCTCCTTTCTGATCATGGAAATGTACAATGTATGCGACTTGCGCCGTTAAACGGTAATGCCTGTTAAACCACACCCACTTCTTTTCTGCGCAGAAGAAGGTGGGTGTGGACGTACACGGTAAACAAGTGACAGAGCCAAGCTAAGGCCGAACCAATCACGACCGTCACAGAGAACTGACTCGCTGCACACCACTCTGTTGTAGTTCAAGCTACATTGACACACGCAGAAGTTATTAGCCAAAACTAGTCATGGATGAAGTAGTGGAGGATTTTGCCTCCGCGTGCTCGTGAGTTTATATTCAGTTCATATTTTGTGAGTTGGACTACAGCTGTCGTCACGTCCGCTAATTGCTAATTGGTTTATTTCACTGACAATGTGCACGTCAGGCCCGCCCGTTCAAACTGCTCCAACTGCTCCGTGACCAGACTAACTTCCCTGTGTGGAATGGACAGGGACTAATATGGCAGAGCCAGGCAAACGTTTCGGTACTTTTTCTCTCCAGACGTCAATATGGCAAAATGTAATAAAATAATATGGCAAAATGTACGTGTGCTAACAGATAATTAGCCGTTTCAGCACAAGTGCAGCTGTTATTTTAAAGTGAAGCAAAGGCAGGTAGAGATGGCAGACTGGTCTGTGGCAGGACTGAGCCAGGACTTACACCGGTTGTAAAACCCAGAGCTAAACTAAACCAGGACTAAACAAGAAACCTTTTGGCAAATTGAAAAGCAAAACAGAGCAGTGACAACAAGAAAGCCGTGTTTACCATTTACCAAGCGACAGACCCGGAGGCTGAGTTTACAACTTTACAAGCAGCTGCAGCGAGGGGAATATCAAAGATTGTTTGTGGAAAACTCTATTAGACATTTTTGGTACAGTCTTGGTAAATTATTAGGGGCAGAGTGAGCGCTCACACCATGTAAAGATCTTTGACGTGTGAAGTGCTTTCGATTCACCAAAGCTCAGTGTGTTCAGAAAAGTTTAGCTGAAAGAAAACCGTGTCCTGATGTGCATCTGTCTCTGCAGCTCAGGAGGTAATAACGTCCTTTATTTATTTTTATCACTGCTTAAGTGGAAAGTCTGCTCAAAACATGAAGTTACAGGTGCAGCTGCCTGTGTAGTTTTTCTGTTGGGCTGTTTTAGGACTTTCTCCTGAAAAAAACATTTTCATACACATTATTTTTATTGAATTAAAATAACATAGTATAAAAATAAAAATAAAGTGCTGTTAAGGCAAAAGCAGGTATCGTTAAAGTACTGGTTTAGAAAAAACAATAAACATGGTACCCATCCCTACTGGTACAATTATGCATGTTCATGAAAGGAATAAAAGAAATGAATGAATGAAACTTAAACATTGTGGGTAGTGTAGTCTCACCTCCTTGTCCAGCGATGCCTCCAGGTGCAGGGAGCGGTCCGACATGAGGAAGCTGCGTGTCGTCTCCACCATCGGCTGTGGGCCAGGCTTCTCTGGAGCATACTGCACTTTACGGATCACCAGCCGCACAGAGTTTCTACACACAGTCAACAATACAGATCCTTACCCGAAGAAGTCATGGTATCAGTCGTGATAATAGCAGAGGGAGTTCAACACTGACCTCTTGTGGATCTTCTCTTCTATTGACTTGGCACAAAACGCTCTAATTTCAAAGTCCACTCCACACGCCTGAGGAGAGAGAGAGAGAGAGAGACACAAGATGAAGAGAGAAGAGACGAGATAAGAGACGAGACAAGATGAGAGAAGAGATGAGTAGATGGAGAGAAGAGACGAGAGGAGATGAGAGAAGAGACGAGACAAGATGAGGAGAGAAGAGACGAGGAGAGATGAGATGAGAGACGAGATGAGGAGAAAGGAGATGAGAAGAGACGAGGAGAGAAGAGACGAGGAGAGACAAGATGGGGAGAGAAAAGACGAGGAGAGAGGAGACAAGATGAGGAGAGAAGAGACGAGGAGAGATGAGGTGAGGAGAAAGGAGATGAGAGGAGACGAGAGAAGATACGAGGAGAGACAAGATGGGGAGAGAAGAGACAAGGAGAGAGGAGATGAAAGAAGAGAAGAGATTACTTTGACTTTACACATACATTTATTGTGAATTTGTTACTCAATACAACTCATAAAACATTATTATTAAAAACACCCATTTGCTCTACAGTCCCACATCTAGCACACCTCGAGAACCCTACACACACAGAACTAACTGTCCTCCCCTCACTGTGCATAGCACCCCCCAACTGTCCACAGTTCCTCAAATTCCGCCAGCTCCCCCACCAAAGAGCTGTATAGGAACTCCACCCTCAGTCTCGCCGCCACCAGCCTCTGAAGCAGCAGTCTGGGATCTGTACATCCAGAACCCACCATTTCGTTCCTTCTGCTCAACCAGATTCCCATTTTGGCCTGACCCAGGATGTAGTTCAATAGACCCACTTTCCTCCCGAGAACTTAGGGCCATAGATGAAAAGTTCACTGGTCAGAGTCTGTCCTAGGCGCTCCATCCAGTCCTTCAGGAGTGCGAATATGGCAGTGAGGCGAGGGCAGGACAGCCACAGGTGCTCCAGTGTCTCTTCTTGTCCTGTGCAGAAAGCACAGTGGCAGCGGGACCTTGGGTCAAAGCGGGCCACGTGTCTGTTTGTGGCCACGGCCCCATGCACCACTGGAGATCCGCACAGCGTTTCTCAGTGTTTTTCAAGGCCAATACAGGGACTTCCAGGTGCTTCTGGGAGACGACCCCGGGGCCAACACACCTGACCACCTGGACTCTGGGGCGGCAGCCAACTCAGCTCTGTGGTGGACTTTAGTAGCTGTGATGTACATATCCTTCTTTGCCACTGTGGCCATTATTGGCAGGGTCGGGAAAGACAGAAAGGTTCCGGCTGATGGGGAATCATAGATTCATTCGGCCTTCACATAATCCTTTTATCATATCGTACTGTTAGAATAAGACACGGCGGCCTCGACCTTCTACATGACGTGTGGCCTAGTCGACGTGGCGCATTGTCTGTGAGTAGGAGGTTAAAACCTACGTGGCACTACGACTATTTAACTCCTTCTATGTGGATAGATCACCAGACTCTGAATGCCCAATGCCCTAACCAAGTGTTGGCTGTTCAGCTGTCTACAGGCCTGTTAAATAGTCGTAGTGCCACGTAGGTTTTAACCTCCTACTCACAGACAATGCGCCACGTAGACTAGGCCACACGTCATGTAGAAGGTCGAGGCCGCCGTGTCTTATTCTAACAGTACGATATGATAAAAGGATTATGTGAAGGCCGAATGAATCTATGATTCCCCATCACCGGCCATTCCCTGCCATGCTCCTACAGCCTGCACCAACAGTGGAGTGAAGGGCCAAGGGCGGACAGGTGGACCGACTCCCTAGGGCTTCTCTGAAGAATGATGGGAGCCCGCTCCGGACCTCCTGCAGCAGCCTCTCCATCACACGCTGAGACCTTATCCCAGTCTCCTGGCTCAGCTGGGCAGCACTCTTCCAGCCTCTCTGTCTGCATGTCGGTCAGCTTGGTCACCCCTGCAGACACAAACGCCTGTCTCACCTGAGCAGAGTCCAGGACGTCACTCATGACCTCAAGATTGTGGAAGAGCGGCTCTTCTCCTGCACGACCATAAAGACTCATTCATACTTCATGCAAGAAGAAGATGCAAGAACTTCATTTTGTTCTGCAGCTCAGGGTGCAAGAAGAAGTCACTTTTGCCTTGTAGCTATGGAAAAGTTTTGGAACTGATCACAGTTCCATGGCGACAAGGCAAAAGGGACTTCATTTTGTTCTGCAACTCAGGGTGCAAGAACAAGAAGTTCTTGCATCTTGTGAAGTATGAATGAGCCTTAACGCTCCTCTTGGGAGAACGACAGCACTGAGCTCCACGCCTTCAGCACAGAGCGATAGAAACCTGTAGTGCCCGTCAAATCCACGCCGTTGAGGTGCAATAGGAACAGGTGTTTATAATAGTCCAAGCCCCCCACTCCACGGAGCAGAACGCCCGCACAGTCCGTAATCGGAGTGTGACCACGCGGCTGGAGAGATCCATCGATGGTGGCGCAGATGGTAGAGCGGGTTGTAATCCAGCGAATAATAATACAGTCGCTGCAGTTGCCGTATGAACTACATTTCCCATGAGCCTTTGCGCGCTCCCGGAAGTCCGGTTACACTCTAGCCAATATACACAGTAACCGCCGGCTGCCAGCTAGGTGCGTGGGACAAGCGGGGCTCGGGTGCGGCTGCAGGGGGTTCCACAGCCACACTTAATCATGACCGTGTGCTTTGTTTTTAATGGGATCTTCTGTGGGAGAACCGTTAATGCCTTCTGGATTTCCCAACGTTCCTTTGACTTCTGATCCTTCTGACGGTGCGCTAGGAGGCCTTATGGCCACTCTCTTGTCCCGGCTGTTGTTACGTTATTAGTGTCCCACCACCTCCATCGCGTGACGGTGTCACGACAAAGAAATATGAACAATTGCGTTATGGACGATGGCGCTACGTACTAGCGTGTGGACTAAACTTCTCATAGGACAGTCGTGGATCGTTCTTTTCTTTATCTTTCTTTCAACCCGCCTGTGCACGGATGTAAATATAGGAGAGAGAAGAGATAAGACAAGGAGAGAGGAGATGAGGGGAGAAGAGAGATGAGAAAAGATGAGACTAGGAGAGAAGAGACAAGCAGAGATGAGAGGAGACAAGAGAAGATTAGAAGAGAGGAGATGAGGAGAGAAGAGAGGAGATGAAAAGAGACAAGGAGAGAGGAAACGAGGAGGACATGAGGAGATGAGGAGAGTGGAGCTGGGGAGAGGAGACGTGGATGCATTTAAAACACTAGATAAATACTTTTTTGTTGCATAAAACTTTTTCGTCATCAAGATGTGCCACTGTTCAGCAGCCATCATGTTTACATAGAGCATGGTGGGCAAATGTATTCATGTCAAAATTAGAGTTGTATTAGAGGCAAAAACTATAAACAAGCTAAAATGTACAGTCCCGATCAAAGGTTTAAGACCACTTAAGACCACACACACACACACAAAAATCACATTTCATATGGTTGGATCTTAACAAGGTTCCAAGTAGAACTTCAATGTGCAACAAGAAGAAATTGGGAGTGAGACAAAAAAAAAAATTAAGTAAATCTTTTATTAAAGAAGAACAAATAAACTGAAATAAACTATTGATCAGCTGCAAAAAGAGACTAAGACCACATGCCTTTTAAAAATGTGGATTCATTGCGTCATCGCTGTTGAGGTGGGACGCAATAAAACATTATGAATGTCTGGTGTGGCATGTTTACATGCATGGGACCCATGTATGTTCATCAACATGAACTGTCCCGACCAAAAAAAACAAAAAAACGCCTTCAATGGCTTCGTCTCCTTGAGCCAAAGAACTGTTTGGCCTTTTAGAGAGAATACAAATTTCTTCCATCGTTCCATGTTTGGGGGGGTGCCGGCACTCAGACAGGTTACAACAGATGAATTTGAGCTGAACCCGGTGTCTACTGCGAGATGTGCTTTTAACTCCACCAGTGCAGTAGGAGTGCACAGCACAGCACAGCCCATTCCCCCAACCCCCTATTTTTCACCTTGCATCAGGACGTCATGACAGTGTGATTACCTGACACAAAAATGACACCAAAACCCAGTGGCGGCTGGTGATGTGAAAACCAGGGGGGGCTGTTGCCTCTACCTACCTTCAATTATATTTTAAAAGATACTTATAAACATTGTTTTTAACTTCAAAAAGAAAGTTATCTTTGGGACATTTAATATTATTATTTTATGCAGAAGATAATCTTTTTTCTGACCAAATGAAATAAAAGTGTAAAGATAGTCACTATACATATTTTTGTTTTGTACCAACAGAACAAAGGCAGGAGGTGTTTCCTCCTTGATTTCATGTACAGTATTAGTCCCAGACCTGCTATGGTTCCATGATGAGCCTCAGAGCCACAGGTTTAAACCTGTATAAACTGTCAGACAAATGATCTGGTCAGAAATAATGTGCAGCTTACGTTTAGATGAGAGTCCTCCTCCGTAGCTCCTGGAGCTCCACCTCGGTTTCACTCAATGAATGAATGAGTTCCCTCTTCTGTCGTAGCTCCTCACGGTCCTGAATCTTCTCTCCATCAAATGTCCACGTCCTGGGACATAACTGTCCAAGTCAGCGAGGGTTGTCCCAAAGTGTGAAATAAACAAGCAGTAGCTAAAGCAGACGAGCTAGTTAGCATCGTAATGCTACCTCCAGTAAAGTCCGTTAGACGTCACTTCTGACTGAAGAAAGTTGTCCGAAGTCCATTAGTTTGACTAAATCCTTTCACCTCCTCTCAGGCAATAACACGAAAGTTCTTCAGTCTCTCAAATGAGAAGTTTTTCCTCCGATTGTCCGTGAGCTCAAAGCTGCTCCCAACAAGCTACTCGCGTTTGTTTACAGTAGACGCTTCCTCGTCTTTCACCTGTTAATCTCCGATGGGCGCTGAGGCCAAGCGCCCATCGCCCCACCGCCCATAATAGACCAGCCACCCCTGCCAAAACCACATGTGGTCCTAAACTTTTGAAAACAGCCCGTTTCAGTTTAATGGTTGTTTTCAATAAAACACTTGCTCAAAAGATTTTTTGTCTCACTCCCATTTCTTCCTGTTGCATATTGAAGTTCTACTTGGAACCATGATCTTGATCTGACCATGCAAAACGTGAATGTTTGCCAATTTACAACTGGTCTATAACTTTAAAATCGGGACTGTGCCAAAATAGTGAGAATATGCAGGGGCACAGCATATATTAGTGGACAAGGGCGCTATCTTTTTAAAATTTTGCCTATTCTCTAACAGAGCAATTCAGTATTCATGTGTACTGGCCCTACTTTGGTATGTGAAAGAGGTGTGACTCTGCAATAGCATATTAGGAGAGGTCCACGTTGGTCTGATTACCTTGCCGGTGTCTTCGGGCCCAGGCTGAAGAGTCACTGAACACGGCAGGTTCTGAGGGATCTGTCACAACGGAAGAGAGGGGTATTAAGCAACAGTATGCTAATGCTAGTGGCAACTGATCTAACATATTTGTAACGTTGAAATGATCTGATCACTTAATGCTGTGACTTAATGTAACCTAAAGCCATATCTGCAAGGATAATTAGAGTGGGAGGAAAAAGTAAGTAAACCCTTAGGAATTTCTCACATTTCTGCCAAAATTGGTCATAAAATATGGTCTGATCTTTATCAAAGTCCCAAGAATGAGTAAACAGTGTCTGCTTAAACTAATACCACCCAAACAGTTACATGTTATCATATTTTTATTGGCCATAACATGTTAACATCCACCAGACAGGGAGGAATAAGTGGATACACCCCCTGGCTAAGGATGCTCCAAGAGCTAATTAGACAAGTTTATGCAGACATTTAGTCAGGTGTGAGCCAACCTGAAGTCCAATCCCTGATGTGTGGCATAAAGCTGCCCTTGCCACTGAAAAACACACACTAGTTTAAAGAGAAGCATTGTCTGACATGCGCCATGCCTCGTTCAATAGAGCTGTCTGAAGATTTACATTTAGAATTGAATCTGCATAAATAGTCTGTTCAAAAGAGCAGAGATTTGTCTTTCAGCACGGCTCAATTAAAAGTAACTCGGTGTAACACTCATCATCTTTACCAAATACCACATGAAAAAAGATCAACATGAAGTACAGTGCTACCGGGTGACAGCAGTGACCGCACACAGCCCTGGGGAAGTCCAGTCTTCAAAACAATTTGGCTGGACAGCACATGCTGTGGTTTGTTACATAAAAACTCCCTGATCCATAAAGTCAGTGTTGGGTGAACCTGCATTGATGAAAGACATTGTATCAATATGTTATTGTTTACAGTGCTAAAAGCTGATAAAAAAACATAAATAAAATTCTTGTGTGGGGATGCTTGGTGACTCGGTCTAAAAGCATGAGGCTTGCATCCTCCGTGCCTCACTTAGCTCTGTATGTGAACTGGAGCGGACAGTTCAGATATCAGTTGGTCAGCCACAACCCTCTCCATGCACTTGCAAAGGACGGAGATCAGTGCCATTGGCCTATAGTCCTGCAAGTCCTTGGGTCTGGCCTTGTTGGGAAGGGGGATGATGGTTGATTCCTTTCACTGTACTGGGACTGTGCTGGAGTCCAGGAGGAGCTGGAACGGCCTGGTGAACACTCCACTGAGTTGAGTAGAGCACTCTTTGAGCTCCAGGCCCCTGAGCCTGTCCGGGCCCCCCGCCATGTTGGGATTCACAGTAAGCAGGATGGTGGTCACCAGCTTTTCGTTGATGGTGAGGTGGAGGGCTGTGGGTGTCCAGGCTCCATGTTGATGGAAGAATTATGGATTTAAATAAAGCTGGAAAGGTTACAGAACCATCTCCATCTTGACGTTCATTTAGACCTTTTTTTTCTTTTACCGTGGATTTATGAAGACAGTTTGACTTCACTGTTGCTTCACTTCCAAGGAGTGACCATCTTGTAAAGATGACTCCAAGAGCACAGTGTAGAATACTCAATGAGGTGAAAAAGAACCATAGAGTTTCAGCTAAAGACTTACAGTGAATATTTATTTTATGATCAATTTAGCCAGAAATGTAAGAAATTACAAAGGGTGTACTTACTTTTTCCTCCCACTGTACAAATTGCATGTGATCCTTGTGTAATGTTTTTCCATTAATTTATTAATAGATACAAATGATAATTAGTATTTAATGTCTCGTTTGCAAGAGAAAATAAGAGGACCATCCACTTTTTTTACTGAGAGAAAGCCACTTTTAAGAGTCTCTTGGTATTGGTTAGTATCGGATAATGGCATGTACTCAAATCCCCAGTATTGGTATCGGAAGATACGCCCAAAATGGCACCGTGAGCTTGAAAAATTTGCTTGAAAAAGCTACAGTCTGGTACAAGCATCTTTGCTCACGAGCATAATGCAACTGTACATTTTTCTGATAAATAAATAAAATAAACTTGCCACTGTAAGCTATGATCGTGAGAGACTTCTGAGTATTCGTGAGGTTCTACTGATCGCCATTTTAACAGTCCCTTTTCACAAGCTGTGATCACCTTAAACAAGTCGTTTTTGTATTGACTTTTATTGTACAGTATTTTACAGCAAGCTTTTTATGTGGCATTGTGTGTTTGTTTGTTTTTATGTTGTGTGTTTGTGTTGACATTGCACTTTGCGCTCCTTGCACATTTTCTTCCAATGTGGTTTTGTACTGCATTTACATCTGGAAGCAAAAAAGCTGGGTGGGTGCATCTCTAATTGCAAACTCACTATACCTTATGACACTCGTACTTACTGGTATTGTTTTACTCAGAAGTTAGTAAAAAGTGTTTGGTAAATGCTTCTGTAGTGTCTGTTGTTTCTGGGCGTCTGCTCATGATGTCAGGCTGATGCTCTGTCGCTGTCTGACACTTTCACAATTACAGTCTTACTACAGCCACAACATGTAGAGTAGATGTTCTAACCAAGTCTTATATTTTCAAAGACACCAATTTGTGAACAATTACGTTAGACAAATGAGACAACAGTGCAAGGACAGTGATGTCTCGCACGTGTGTCAGGAAAACAAACATAGTGGCACGCGGGGAGAGTGACTCGAGTCCAGCTGAATTTCAGACAGGAAAGCCCGGTGCAAGAAGGCACTGCGTAAACATGCATTAGTGTATGTCATTGTGTTTACACAGAGTTCACCACATGGGTTTCCTTCCCAGACAGTAGCAGGAAAACACTGACAGACAGCCAGCTCTGGAGATAAAACAGCCCAATAGTGTCATATTGCCCACCCCAACTCAAACAAGTGACAGAAAAAAGGTGCGTGCGGCTCGATGACTCGATGCCGCCGAGTGTAGGTCCAGATGATTAGGAACCGATGCTCTACAAGGTGAGCTCAAGTGAAATCTGAACCCTGCACATCTTGATCCCCATTAGCCGCAGTGTTAGTGATTGTAGTAGTAATACTCACAGTGAAGTAGAAAGGATGTGCGTGCTGTCCCAGTTTCTTCAGCAGTCTCTCCTGAAGTCGACTGTTGGGTTTCCTCTCCTCTGGGACCGGGGGGAACGCCTGAAGGCACACAACATATAAACATCAAATACAGAAAAACTATCTGGAGGGAATGCCAGGAAATAAGGAATAAAGCTATGTAATAAAGCAATTTAAATGAGGTAAAAAAAAAAGCTATCAGTTTTTGTGGACAAAAAGCAGTGGTGGAAGCAGTACTCAATATTCATACTTAAGTAAAAGTGCTGATACAGGACCAAAAATGTACTTCAGTAAAAAGTATCTGATAAAATGTTTTACTTAAGTAAAAGTACAAAAGTATGCATTGTAAAATGTACGTTATAAGCAAAAAGTAAAAGTATTTAAGAGTTTAATGAATTAACTCAAGTCAAAAACAGGAACTAAACCAGGTCTAAACCTGGACTGAACTTAGACCTTGTTTAGATCTGGTTTAGACCTAGTTTAAGGGACTAAACCACTAAAGTCTAAACCAGTTCATCGTAGAGGGGTTACTTTGAAATAAAATACTATTAGTTTTAACCAAATTTAAAAATGTGGTGGAGTAGAAAGTCCAGATACAGGCTCTAAAGTGTAGTGAAGAAAAAGTATTCATCATAAAATGTACTTAAGTAAAGTAAAAGTACCTATATAATGTGTACTTGTTACTTGTAACTTTCTACCACTGACAAAAAGTGACAATTGTGTGCAATACACAGCAGCCAGGCCACCATGAAGACCGGAGAGGTGCTGAGGTTCAGAATAGCCAGGAGGGAGGAGCTCAGGGAAGGCGCCGTCATCACTTGTTTTCTGCTAGGTCTCAGTCAGGAAACAAAAATCCAGATCGTGGGTGGAGATGGAATTGTTCATGATGAAAGACTCAAGGGAGTTGAAAAGCGCGGCAGAGTTTGACCCACGGATTCTTCCTGTGTGTACCCCCGACTCTGAATCCTAAAAGGCGGGGACTTTGCGACTGGCTGCACTAGACTGAATATTTACCCATTTATGTCATTAGGACATGATCAGAGTATTATTAGTTCTGGAGCTCGGCCACCGTGTGGAGCTGTTCTCATTTATTGACCTGTGGCAGAGGAGACCTGGCCATAATCCACGGTTTGGTTTTTCCATATAAGAATATGGAATTGAGTGAAATGTGTTGTTTTCACCCAGAAAGGGATGTTGCTCTCATCTATGACACCAGATTGTTCAAACATTCATGAGTGAAACAAACCTGGAAAGTGGAGATGTATAGGTCCTTCCTGAACGACAAACCAAGAACGTCCAGATCCTCGCGACCATAACGGAACGCACAGGTCAGAGTCACAAACACTAGAGAGAGAAAGAGACAAGTGAGGATGGAAGGAGAGGAGACAGGTGAGGAGGGAAAGAGGGAGGAAATAAGTGAGGATTGGAAGGAAGGAGGAAATGGGGAGATACAAGGAGATGTACCTTTGCGATCCTTGAGATACTCCGGGTCTACCAGAATCACTCCATCTGAGAAAAAAGGACACATTAGACATGACGCCCTTCCAGGCTCCATTACCAGCCACAGGCCAGCACCTGGCTGCACATGGCTCTTTGGAGCCTGTATTGGATATCAAGGGAAAATTACAATGAGGTGCTATAAATACTGTTTAAAATGCAGGAAGTGATACATTCATAATAATGGCTTACACTAGTATTGTGCTTTACAATACTAGTGGCATACCGCCTTTGCTCTGCCTGATCCCGTCGGACCTTGGAAGCTAAGCAGGGAAGGGCCTGGTCGCTACTTGGATGGGAGACTGTTTAGTAACACCAGGAAGCCTAGCAAATGTAGTGAGTGAGGGAGTGGTTGGTGGTGGGCGTAGGTGCCGATGGCGCAGACTGGTTGCCTCACTTCCGTCAGTCTACCCCAGGGCAGCTGTGGCTACAATAGTAGCTTACCACCACCGAGTATGGAGTAAAAGAATAGTGCAATGTAAAGTGTCTTTGAGTTTCCAAAAAAGCTCTATATAAAACCATGCATTATCATTATTATTATAAGCCTGTATTACCAAGTTTCTCAAAGCGCTACACTGTCGTCATTATTCGTTCACTCCATACTTGGTGGTGGTAAGCTACTGTTGTAGCCACAGCTGCCCTGGGGTAGACAGACGGAAGCTAGGCAACCAGTCTGTGCCATCGACCCCTCCGACCGCCATCAACCACTCACTACATTCACCCCAGGCTTCCTGGTATTCCCGAACGGTCTCCCATCCAAGTACCGACCAGGCCCTTCACAGATCTGACGGGGTTGGGCATAGCAAAGGCGGTATGGCTCTCAATTAGCTGTTCAAATGTTCTTGTGGGAGTACCACAGAAATAAAAAGGAGAACATATGTGGAGAGTCTAATGTATTCAGCTGTTAAGCATTGACCACATTTAGGTGCAGTCAGACACCCTCACTATGTCAGACACAGGCCCATACCGACTGGGTCCACGTGGTCCAGGTGATCCACGAAGTCTCTCTTTCCCAGGTAAACCGTCACCTGCACAAACACAACCACAGGTGTTAATCACACGTTTACTCTCTGAAAATGTAATCCAAGACCCCATGGATATTAAGAACGCCCTATGCGTCGACCCGAGACCGCCCTAGTTTCAACTGCATTCACTTCAAAGTTAGTCAAGTCCGTGTTCACATGCGCTTGCACCAAATGTCGCACCATCAGCCACATAACTACGATCACTAATGATGGGCATCAGCCCGCCCAGGGACTAGATTAGACTAGAGTAAATGAGCAAAGTGCTACACCCTGGTACAATGCACCTCTCCTTTTTGAGGGTAATGTACATTTTACATTGTCCCTGTTCAAATAAATGCGCCGACACGCACACACTTCCGTGACGTTATGCAGTGGTCATTGCTTTCTCTTGTGGTTAAAGGCAATGAGGCTGATATGCGAAGCAAGGAGAAATTACCATAATCAGCTCATGGAGAGGAAAGTTCTACTGCGCCGCAGGAGGGGAAAGAGGGGCTGAAAAGTTCTGCCATGCAGCGCCTATACATTCTTTCTTCACGCAAAAAAAGAAGCGTGAAAGCAAGAGTAGTTCGGCCCGAAGTCGGTGGTTTTTCTGTAACTAGTACCACTAACAGACCACTGATCAATACAGCAACATAACAAAATTACAATGATGTGGACCTAATAATAAAACTAGATTGTCCTACATCGTCCTCTAAAGTCGATCACAATGCTCTGCACTTATGATTAGCACAAATACAAATAAAAAATGCAAAGGTGCTAGCCTACACTTGGAACATCTAGTTTGTCCAAGTCATTGCTTAGTCCATATCTAAAATATCTGAAATAACAATAATCCACTGGGCTGTCCATGTTCCCGTGCCCCTCCCACAGAGGTACTGTGTCCAGAGCCCAGGCAACTGTCCTCCTCACCCTTCTGTCTCCCTTAGCTCAGCTCACCCTGCTCTGGCCCTGGTCTACGCCCAGCCATGACTTAGTCTGAGTAATAGAGTTCATTTTAAGACCATTGTAGCGACACACAGAACCGCTAAAGTGACTGACTTCTTACCGCTGACTTTGTCCGGACGGTCCCGACACGCGGCGCGGACATCCTTGCCCTGTCGGCCCTGTCGTTTCCATTCGCCTTAATAATCCAGTCATGTCACGCTGGTCCGTACATACAAGTTGTGAGAAGGGCACAGGGCAAAGGGGCAGGTGCTTGAGCACCACCTGGGCTCTATCTGTGCACGTGCCTGGTCGGCACCTTCACACCAAACCTGCTCTGACGCTGAAAGACTCCCATTTCAGCCAGACCCGGGACTTCTGCTTAGACCGGGACAAACAGTGGCACTTTTGGGTCAGTATGAACCCAATACTGCACCTACTACTGCCAAGATGTGGATAGGCAAAATATTTACTTCACGTCTCAATAAGAGTAAAGTTTATTTAAATAAGTACAACTTTTCTATTGTGTGGTTGGATAACGGCTTTACACATGTATTATTGTTTGTATCATGTCTGTTTGTGGCGGGATCTGTTGCAGTCGTGTCCTGGGCTCACCTTACAGTTGGGGCTGGACTTCTTGAAAACTCTGAAAACGGAAACAAGAGAGAGAGGTCACAGATCACGTCGTCAAACCAATGGGAAGTGACTGAAGAGACTTCCTGTCTCGACCCGAGGATGCAAATGATGCCAAAACACTGTGCCAAAGGCGGAGCAGAGAGTCTGAGCGGCAAACGTCAGACTGATATAAAAACTATCCGTTTAGGATTTGTGACCCTACACCACATTCCTTGCTTTAATTGTTAAATGAAAATGTTATTGTTTTTATTTTGAGCAGACCAACTGCTCAAATTGACAAATAAATAGGGATGTAACGATTCAGTCAAGCCCCGATTCGATTCCCGATTTGAAGTTCCCGATTTCGATTTTTTCTGATTTTTTTAAACCTGTTTTTTTTAGAAAAGAATGACTCCTTCATACCAATGTTTCTTTTTTTTAACATCTGCATGTTTGTCCTTGTAACAAACTGCAACTGTCTCAGTAAGAGAACTTTACATTACAAAAAAGACATGAAAATGAACTAAAATCATTTTGACAGAGTGCTTGTAAATGTACATGTTTTCACCATAAATAAACTATGTAGCAAAGCAAACATTTTGAGATTATATTTATTTTACCAAACCTTTTAATTTTTTAATTTTTTTGCAGTTTGAACATAATACTACCACTTGGAACAAATTTTACAGTGCAGTTTTGTTCACACTTGAAGCCTCACTGCCTCCGGTGCAGCCTTTGTAAATATAAGGAGGAAACAGACATGACAGCTCCTGTAGGTGTTGGATTATTTGACAAACCAAATTTGATGAGGATTTCAGCAGAATCAGAGCAGGTTGGTCAGATGTTTGTCAGTTTACGATCTTTGGTAAACTTCTGTCAAAATGCTAAACTCTGTGTTAGCCGCTAACTCTAATCTTGTAGCTGCTAACTTTAGCTGCGTCTGCTGCTTCCAATAACTCAAAAACACAGTGGAAAAGCTCTCCTTATATACAGCTGATTGGCCAATCACAGTGCTCCTAGTGCGGCGATAGGGATTTACCAAAGGCTTGACCACTCCCGACTGGAGATCATCGCGATGGTGTGAAAGGGCTCTTAACATCCTTTTCTTATGAATGACACTCTGGACACCCCTTTCGTTCTGCCACAGCCTGGACGCGCCGTTTCAAGTTTACCAGCACCCACGGTGAGTGGCACACAAGTCTACTCCACGCTAGGGCTGAACGATAGTCATGCCAGATATCTCGATATCGATACGACTATGGGTTAGGTGAAAAATAAAATCATACAAAAGAGTGCAGTTTTATTAATGAAAATCCATATCGTTTATATCTTGCTTTTTTGATATTGTTTTGAATGTTCATATCGATATAAATACAATAACGATATATTTTTCTTTTGCGATATTGACATCTTGAATGTTCATATCTCGATATCAATACGATAATATATCTTTCAGCCCTACTCCACGCGCAAGCCTTTCTGATCATCTTACCACTACGTTTTGTAATCATGCTACAACTCTGTTATTCCTTCAAAGCAGCATAAAAAGCAAGAAAAGCCAGTCTCTAATATCTTTCAGTTCAGTTTTAGCTCATTGAATATCAATCACTGACAATGTGGCATCGATTCAAAATTGTTTCACTGTAATAAGTCAAATTCACGTGAAAAACAACTTAAAAGCCTGAAAAGATGTGTATGGTTTCTAAATATACAGTTTCCTCTCATGACTACTCTGAACAGGGTTTTTGCCAAGTCCATCTCGAATGGTGTTATGAATGCAAGTAAGGAATGACAGTCTGCTAATATTGTGTCCATGCTTTCAACGCACTTCGATCACACAAGAAACTTTACTGATCCTCAGGGAGCAGCCAATCAGAGCAGAGCCCGGTCCCGCCGGAGTTTGAACAGGTCCAGGCAAGTGAGACAGGCCCAGGGTAGTTTTAACGAAAAACAACTGGGTCCAGAGCACAGGCGCCGATCCCGTGGGTGCTGCGGGGCTGAAGCACCCACTCAAATCTTTGGGCACCCAGGCGAAGTTTCCCTGATAACAAAATGATTCAATAAATAACGCCTAACCTGTAAAGCAGTTTCCTCCAAATACACGAACCCGGGTTATTCATAACATCGATATACGTGCGTTTGCGGCCGTCTGGTCCGCTCGTTTAGCTCCATCGGTAGAGCGCAGGGCTCATATGGCCGGGGTCCCAACCACGGAAGTGCTGGTTCGATCTCGCCTTTTTTATTTTATTTTTGATTGGGTACCCACTGGGAAGAACATAAATCGGTGCCTATGCATCCACGTCTGAATGATAAGACTCCTTCGCCTGTATAAGCACATTTCCCGTACTTTTTTCTCCAAAATTTCTTTGCGTACCCCTGGGCGTCCTGTGTACCCCCAGGGGTACGCGTGTACCACAGTTTGGGAACCCCTGGGCTAGAGGATTTGTTGGTGGCAGACACAAGACGGAGAAACTCTGGCAGATGGAGTTTGCCGCTGATCTGCGATGAGCTACAGCATCGTGTCCACGACAGACTTCACCGAGGGTCTGGAAGTGTAGGCCACTACTGCAGTCCACAACTGGGACTCGAGAACATGGCTTGTTGTTTGGTTTTTTTCTTTAATCACATTTTATTTTTAATCTACTTTATGTTTCTTTTCTATATTACAATTCATATATGGTGTGTAATTTTCAGGAAAGAATGAAAAAAACAAAGTCGTTATTAATTTAGCTTGTGTCACCTCCAATTGGAAATTAAAACTAATATATTTGTCCAAAATGTTCATGGAGCACAAACATATCACCCACAATGATCTGTTAATGTACCACAGTTTTGATGCCTGGAAAACAATATTTATACATGCATATTTTACATTGGGTTTACTGGGAGTAGTGCTGGGCGATATGGAAAAACCGTATATCACGATATAGATTATTTTATATCACGATAACGATATATATATCACGATATACCGTTTTCAGTTATTCTTTCAAAAGTAAAAAAAAAAGTAAGTAAGTAATTTTTATCTTACTTACTTTTTTTTAACTTTATTTTGAAGCAGTGGTTTCACTATGGATCATTTATATCGCCTGTATTGTTTATGTCAGGAAAAATGTGAGACAGCAGTATAAACGGGCTAAACACGATCTGAACATCTGAGTCCTGACACCAATTTAACAGAAATGTGTAAACTCGTGCGTAGAGAACGACTTATTCAGAGCATCATCTGCTCCTCAATATCAAGGCTCATATTACACTAATACAAATGTAAATTGGAGCTTATATCTCAATTTTAACGTAATGTTTAAGAAACAGTGGGCGAGCAGTTTGCATTGTACGTCTTTAGCTGCTCTAGCGCTGCCCGATCCGTCTCTTACCTCCTGCACCAGCCTCTCCTCTCTTCTCTCTCTTCTCTCTCGTGTGTTTAATCCAGATCCATGCACTATCAAGGCGCATTGAGTTGCCTTGTGTACGAAATGCGCGGTATAAATAAAGTTGCCTTGCCTATCAGTCAGCTCCGTTGTGAGATCCATCACTAAAAAGCTGTTTATGTGCCGTACGTAAAGCAGAGCGAAACCACGCGGTGTTTAGGGAAGTAGCTGAGAGAGCCCCGCGCTCAGAGACGGATCAGCGCTGCGTCAAAGCTAAACATGATGGAGAATTTTCAGTTAATGTAACCTCTGTTATGAAGTGACATTTAATTCAGAAATAAGAATGCTGAGTGTAGTAGTAGCGGTGTACGTCCATTAGATGTCGCCGTTGCTACAGCAGGTGTGGCGGGCGGCGGACAGCAATATCGTAAAGCAGGTGTCGCAAAACAACAAGACGGAGTTTCTTTGCGAAAAAGTTCTTTTTTATTCTTGTTTATAATCACTTAATATAAACTTAGAGGATGCATAGTGACAAGAAAACACTAATACATTCTTTGTGGTCTATTTAATGTAATATTTGCTTTAATAATTGATGAAATTAGGTTAGAAACGATATAAACGATAGAAGAGAAATGCCACGATATACACTTTTCTATCGTCCCCACGATATGTATCGTCATATCGCCCAGCACTAACTGGGAGACAGCGCTTTTATCCCGATTGACCTTTGACCAGAAGCGCCGCGCACTACGAGATAACAGTTTGGATTATCACAGGCATATAATATAATAGAATATAATATATGATATAATATAATATGATATGATATAATATAATATAATATGATATAATATATGATATAATATGATATAATATGATATAATATAATATAATATATGATATAATATAATATAATATATGATATAATATAATATGATATAATATAATATAATTGAATCCTGAAACACTGTAAATGTGGTTGTGGAGGGATCTTTTTGAACTGTGATTCGAGGCTTCGACACAATTGCTTCAACTGCTTTGGAGTTTCACAACGCTCACTTTGCCCATCCCTATTGAGAATGAGGAGTTGTCGTCACGGCACAGAGCCCCCCCCCCCCCGTTGTTGTTAACGCGGTAGTAGTGGAGGTTCTTGCTGTTCCGCACTGTTTTACCGCCTGGAAGTCACTGCTGCGTTAAAAACTGCTCCAATACCTCACACGATAGATGGAAAACGTGGGAACAATGGGACACAGGTTTTTAGGTTACAGACATGGACACAGCATCGAGGAGCGCAAGTCTCTGACCTGTCAAAACGTTTGTGTACATTAAAGAACTTTCCAAAGACTTGTGGCTTTTAAACTCCTGCATGGTGTAGTAACCTACACCAAATACAAGGTAGTTTACCATGTGCACATGTGTGCATGTGTGTGCATGTGTGTCCATGTGTGTGCATGCGTGTCCACGTGTGTCCACGTGTGTGCATGTGTGTGCACGTGTGTGCATGTGTGTGCACGTGTGTGCATGTGTGTGCACTCGGTGTGAGCTTGTTCCTGTGAGGTCTTCCTCTCATCTCATTTCTTTACTTTCTTCCTTTTCGTTGTCGTATTTGTAGATC
Source organism: Proterorhinus semilunaris (assembly GCA_021464625.1). NCBI lineage: Eukaryota > Metazoa > Chordata > Actinopteri > Gobiiformes > Gobiidae > Proterorhinus > Proterorhinus semilunaris. The sequence continues at coordinate 2,377,060 of CM038355.1, read as the reverse complement.
CGTCTTGGTCTCGCCGAAAACGTAAATGCGCAAAATTTAAAGTGCTCTGAAATATGCGGAATGCGTGAAATTCTGGGGGGCATGCTCCTAGTCGGCTGCCATCAGGGCTGATGGGCTCAGACCCCCCCCAAATCAACCCAACTTAGCCCGTAACTCCTCACTCTCAATATGAATTAGGAGCAAATTAGCAACAATAGTGAAAAAAAAATAAAGGCCATTCCCAGCTGAAAATATCCACTCCCATGTTCTTTACGCTTCCAACTGTAAAGGCAGAGGAGGCGACGCCGCTGAGCAGATATTACCCCTGAGTTTAGATTTGGCATTTATTCATTATGACGGACGGGGGCATATTTTTGTCACGTGACACGTAATTACAATATTTTGACATGTCATAAGAAAACGTGACAGAGTCTAATCATCCGCACGTGTGGTTAGTTGGAGTCATTGACGGATTGTACCGGGAGTGCGGACAGAATGGGAGCAGAGGACAGCCGTGATCAGTCGGTGCATGATTTGGAGGAGAAACGGCCTGTGGAAAGTAAACACGGGAGCAGTCAAGTCTTCGTGGAGGTGGCTCAGTGACGCGGCTACGTTGTGCACGGATTCTGAGCCTCCCGGTAATAAAAACAACAGTGAATGTAGCCTCCAAAAGCCCGAGGACACGGCGATTACCGCGTTTAACCGGGGCCCAGGGGCAGGAACGAGAAAAACCCACGCAGTGTGCATTCACAGCCAATTACAGCAGACGAGTGCGGCCGATGCACCAGCACACGCTGCTAAAAACCACACAATAAGGAATTTCTAATAACATGCAACAATTAGTAACACATCTGTTGCAGTTTGCAGAGTGGCGAAAGTCGGTCTATATTTCGGCAGTGGTGTAGTTTCACAAATGCAAACAAAAACAACGCTCAGACGAGTTTAATGAAGCATCCGCGCTGTCAATTCCGCCCACTCCGCTTTTATTTCAACACAGAAACAGCACGATGTCTGGCCCACGGCCGTTCACCCATTGAACAACAATCGGAACACCACAATGCACGTTCTCAGGTCAAATTAGACGTTCAGTGTGAGCTGCCGTGTTCGTTTGAAAAATAGAGACGTCCCTTGCCAGAAATGATTGCCTTCCGCTGTTGGTATTAGCCGCTTCCAGCTAACCCCACCCTGCTAGCACAAACTCTAGCTTTTAACAAGGAAACAGACGCGGGAAGAGTAATAAAAACACCGTGTATGTAACTGACACCCTTTTACTCTTATTCCGTTTGGTCATAATGCGTGTAGGCACTCGCACTAGCGAGACGTCCCTAAAATAAGTGAAGCTTTCCCACCGCAGTGACCAGACGCTGCCCATAAGCGAAATGCGTGAAGCTAAAGCTAAGCTAACTAGCCGTTAGCCGTTAGCCGCGGTTACCTGGTGCCCTGCGCCTTGTCGCCCATCTCCGCGGCAGGCGAGGAGCGGCCACACAGATCCAACAGAACGAGCCGTGTGCGAAGCAGATCGGGGGGGGGAGGGGGTCTTCAGAGTGCCGTGTCCCAAAGAAGAGTCCTCCGTGTCCGAAGTCTGGAAGCTTCACAGAGCCTTCGCACAGCACTGGGTCTGCGGCTAATGAGCGCTTCCTCCTCCTCCGTCTGTCTGAGCGCTGTGCCTGTCCGTCCTCTCAGATCTCAGTCTCTCTGCACCTCTGCACCACCAGTGGAGATCTGGAAACCGCGGTCGATCCCTGTATGACTTTATTCCTTTGCATCTCCGATTTGAGTAAATGCAAATGCGCGGGACATTTGCATTTTCCACAGACGTTTGTTGGTTCTGACCTGCAGCTGCCAGAGTTTGTGTTTTATTGGTGTTATGCACCTGTTCGCTCCTGTCATTTCTTCTTCTCACAGCATGCTCTCTGGCTCCGGCACCGTGTGGGGACTTTAAATGGAGTTGGTAATGTTTACCAACTCCATTTTTTCATCATCACCGTATTAAATACATACATAGGCCTATATAATAGGCATGCATTTATTATTCCTAGTGCAGCTGATTCCAGATTGCACATGGAAGTTGTTTCTTCAACATTGAATTAGGGTAAAACAGATGCTGTTTTCTTACAGATGATAGACCAATGTATTATTTTTTATTTTTTTCATGTTGTTGAATCGACACTATTTTACAGATATTAATTCAACCCTTGAAAGTAGGCTATAATGTTGAATCAACACTATAAAAGTGATGGTATTTCCACCATTTGAGAATATAACGTTGAATCACTGTGAAAGGTTTGCTGTATTTTATGCATCGTCAACAATGAATCAGTGTTTTTCTGAGCATGAGGTTATTCGGTATCATACCATAGCTATGTCGATGACACCTCAGCTCTGTGTGAAATTGTACCAGCCACTACAACCTGGAGCTGAACGCCCAGAAGACGATGGAGATGATCATGGAAGTCACAGCCCCGCCGGTCCCCCTCGCCCTGACAGACTCTCCCACCCCCATCTCCATCGTGGACTCCTTCCGTTTCCAAAATCACCCAGGACCATAAGCTGCCAAACAAGATGCTGGTGCAGGTCTATACGGTCATCATCTATCCTCACCTCCTCCATCACCGTGTGGTCCATCCTCACCTCCTCCATCACCGTGTGGTCCATCCTCACCTCCTCCATCACCGTGTGGTCCATCCTCACCTCCTCCATCACCGTGTGGTCCATCCTCACCTCCTCCATCACCGTGTGGTCCATCCTCACCTCCTCCATCACCGTGTGGTCCATCCTCACCTCCTCCATCATCGAGTCCATCCTCACCTCCTCCATCACCGTGTGGTCCATCCTCACCTCCTCCATCACCGTGTGGTCCATCCTCACCTCCTCCATCACCGTGTGGTCCATCCTCACCTCCTCCATCACCGTGTGGTCCATCCTCACCTCCTCCATCACCGTGTGGTCCATCCTCACCTCCTCCATCACCGTGTGGTCCATCCTCACCTCCTCCATCACTGTGTGGTCCATCCTCACCTCCTCCATCACTGTGTGGTCCATCCTCACCTCCTCCATCACCGTGTGGTCCATCCTCACCTCCTCCATCACCGTGTGGTCCATCCTCACCTCCTCCATCACCGTGTGGTCCATCCTCACCTCCTCCATCACCGTGTGGTCCATCCTCACCTCCTCCATCACCATGTGGTTCCCCGGCACCACAGCCCGGGACAAGCATCGACTGCAGCGCATTGTGCGTGCTGCAGAGACGGTGATTGGCTGTGAGCTCCCGTCTCTTCAGGACCTGTTCACCTCCAGGACCCGGAGGCGTGTGGGTCGGATCACAGCTGGACACGGACTATTCACCCCTCTCCCCTCAGGCAGGAGATCCATACCTCCCACCCCCTCAGCCATCAGACCCATGAACAAAAAACACCCAGTAACTCATGAACGTAATGACCTGTTCCTGCCATTTGCAGTGCTCTGTTCCACACCCATGTCTCCGGCTAACACTGAATGCACCCGCACATCTGTAAATCCTTTCATCCAAAATCATACCCCTCCCTCCTGTGTTACACATCTGATGGAAATGGGAGTGGGAGAGTCTGTCAGGGCGATGGGGGATGGTGGGGCTGTGTCTTTCCTGAAGTCCACGATCATCTCCACTGTCTTCTGGGCGTTCAGCTCCAGGTTGTTGTGGCTCTCAAACACACTCTCATTCATCCTGGCCTATTGTACATGTTTTTAGTGGTAGGGGAAACCGGAGTACCCGGAGGAAACCTACGCAGACACGGGGAGAACATGCAAACTCCACACAGAAAGGCCCCGTCCAGGCGGGAATCTAGTTACCTCGCCGGGGTCCCTAGCAAAAGCCTCTCAAAGCTTCAACACATTCGGAACAGTGCTGCTAGAGTCCAGACTGGGGCGCGCAAGTTTGACCACCTCACACCCCTCCTCTGCACCCCCCACTGGCTTGTCCTCGAACACAAAATGGGTTTACTTACATATCAGTGTATCCACGGTAATGTTCCACAATACCTGATATAACTGCTCACCCCTATGTCCATTACAAGATCCCTCCGCTCCACAAACACTCACCGTCTCCCCCAACCTGTGCACCACGGGGGCAGAAGTCCTGCAGGAGCCATGGACTATGGACTCTAAAAAAAGGCACTTGAAGACCTTTATGTATATAATGACAGCTTTACTTTTTAATGTTTATTTATGTATTTCTTTATTTTGGCTAGCCATTATGGTGAGGAGGCGGGCAGCAGAGTACTGGATGTATTGCAGTTTTTGGAGATGGGTGGTGGGACGTCCGTAGAGGCTATTGCAGTAGTCGAGTCTGGAAGTGATGAATGTGTGGATGAGGATCTCAGCTGTTGACTGGGTAAGGGAGGGGCGGAGGTGGAAGAAGGATATTTTAGTGATGTGGTTAATGTGAGTTTGGTATGAGAGGGTGGAGTCCATTATGATTACATAGGGTCTCATAGACTCGGAAAACAACAAACAAAAGTGATTTTAAAACAATATCTAATCCCCGAACGACTAAGAGCCAAAAAACAAACATAAACAACTCCTCAATGGGCGTTCCTGCAGCTCTTCACCAACAAACCAGGAAGAGGTGATGGTGAGAACGTTTTCATCACTTCCGTTATCGTCTTTTCATGAAGGATCCTGGTATCCTTGTGAGTATGCGTAATGTTGGAAAAGTTTGAAACACTGATAAACATGACCACACAATTATTGCTCAGTCCGTCTATCGATAGTGCTAGTTTATATTTAAGGTTGAAAAGGCTACTAGACTTAATTAAGATGTTTACAGTGTGTCTGAATAGCTCAGCAGGTTCGACTCTGGATAGAGACAGAAAGTAACACAAGTGGAAGTGGTGTTCAAAGTAAGGATGTGGTTGTTTCCTGTCACTTAATGTGACTTTACAATTGCGTGATGTACTATTCACCTGGTTTGGTAAATATGTTTTAAGTACATTTTAAATACACTTTATATATATTTTTTGTGTAGGTTTTAAATTTGATTTAAATATCTTTCTATCTATACTACTATTGTATTTATACTTAACAAAATGTGCTGAAGTGTACTTAAAGGGACTATACAGAGTTTAAAAATGGTAAAACTAATTTTCACCCCCCTACATGTTCCAGCCATGTCCTAATGTGTAGAATGAGCCCAGAGCTGTTTACCACGAGTGCCTCTAAAATCCTGCACGGTCACTCAAAAAGGTGTTAATTCGGGTCCGAAGTGCCGTCATGCGCGACCTTAATATTGAGACTGCAGTTACCTGAGGTGGCAGTAGTGAGCATACACATCTATCAATCATTTGTACTAAACACTTCAGATGAAGTAATGGAATATCTTTCGTACACATATTCATTACATACTCAACATGCTCAAATGTAATATATGTGTTAATAAATATAATGCATTGGTTTTATTTAGTGCTTTTCTGGTGATGGTAAACGACTGTAGTTTGTAGCCACAACTGCCCTGGGGTAGTCTGACGGAAGCAAGGCAACCAGTCAGTCCCACCACCACCAACCACTCACTGTGTATATATTTGAGCAAACATTGTGAATGCATTTTAATATAATTCCTATGAATTTATTTCACACTTGTCGTATGTTTCCCCCCACTGGTCAGTAAGAACAGTGGAGGGTGAAAGGTCTGCGGACATTTTCACTCTGTTCTTACTGACCAGTGGGGCATGTGGAGGGTCCGTTGATGTGTACGCTCTGTTATTACTGACCAGTGGGATGTGTTTACGCTCTGCTCTTACTGACCAGTGGGGCAAGTGGAGGGTCTGCTGATGTGTACGCTCTGTTATTACTGACCAGTGGGGCAAGTGGAGGGTCTGCTGATGTGTACGCTCTGTTATTACTGACCAGTGGGATGTGTTTACGCTCTGCTCTTACTGACCAGTGGGGAGTCTGGAGGGTCCGCTGATGTGTACGCTCTGTTATTACTGACCAGTGGGATGTGTTTACGCTCTGCTCTTACTGACCAGTGGGGAGTCTGGAGGGTCCGCTGATGTGTACGCTCTGTTATTACTGACCAGTGGGGCATGTGGAGGGTCCGTTGATGTGTACGCTGTGTTATTACTGACCAGTGGGGCATGTGGAGGGTCCGTTGATGTGTATGCTCTGTTATTACTGACCAGTGGGATGTGTTTACGCTCTGCTCTTACTGACCAGTGGGGCATGTGGAGGGTCTGCTGATGTGTACGCTCTGTGATTACTGACCAGTGGGATGTGTTTACGCTCTGCTCTTACTGACCAGTGGGGCATGTGGAGGGTCTGCTGATGTGTACGCTCTGTTATTACTGACCAGTGGGATGTGTTTACGCTCTGCTCTTACTGACCAGTGGGGAGTGCGGAGGGTCTATGGAGGTTTTCAGCTGCGTGTTTGAATATGGCGTTTTCAGGATCGCCATGGAGATGGTTTGACCGCCAGTATCAGAGTTCTTATTCCTGTTGACATGAGAAGACCCATGGACACACACACTCCATCATACAAACCAAAAATAAACCCAAAGTGTCTTCAGTTAATTCCAGGACTATGGGAATTTACACAATATCAATATATGCACAGGAGACTCTGATAGATGTGAAAGTGAAATGTGACTTGATTTTTTTTTTATCAAAAAAGATAAATGGAAGTCAATGGGGCCTTTTAGCATCAAACTATTCTTTAAAAGTGTTTCAGTGTCATTTCAGTGTGAATGACCCTAATCACAGCTGATCACTGCTGCAGTGGAGACAAGTGAAATTACGAATTAACAGAAATAGCTTCTTTCACTTCTCGTTCAAACCAATGTTTTTTTTATAGCTAAACCGCTAACCTCTCAGTCCTCAAAGTAGTGGTTGGTGGCTTCGAGGTGGAGGTGAACAGCAGACTGGGGGCCTCCTGTGCTTTCCCTGCGGTGTTGATAAAGCCTCTTCTGTAACACTTGTTTGGTTTCTCCATTGTAATGTTCTTTGCATTCCTCTTCTTTGCAACGAATAGAATAAACCACATTGCTTTGTTTGTGGCTCGGAGTCTTGTCGTTGGGATGAACTAATTTTTGTCTCGGTGTGTTCACCGGTTTGTGGTTCACTGGAATCCTGTGCTGCCTAAATATTCTCTGAAGTTTCTCTGAGACCCCGGCTACATACGGCACTGCAACTCCCTTTCTTCTGGGCTCTGTAGTCTGTCTGTCTGGTTCTTTGGGTCTTCTTGCTCTTTATGCTTTAGTGAAAGACCAGTTCGGATAGCCACAGTCTGAGAGGGCTCTCTGGACATGTTGCTCCTCTTAGGTCTTCCCCTCTGCACTGGTAGGCACCTCTTTAGCTCTGTGCTGGAGCGTCCTAATGATCCCTGTTTGAGCTGGAGCAGATGGTTAGAGTAGAACATCAGATATTGGTCTGTATGCGTGGCCTGAAGACCTCTGCCTGTCTGTAGTTGTCTGTTTTGCCAGTCCAAAAAGGAAAGTTGGTTCTCCTCAGCGTCCTTCCGAGTGAATTTAATGCTGGGGTCCACAGCATTGATGTGATCTGTAAAATGTGCCACTTCCTTCTCTTTAATTTTGACCCAGGTATCATCCACGTATCTGAACCAATGACTGGGTTTGATTCCTCTCTACATTTCTTCCATGTAGAGGGTAGCCACTAAGAGCGAGACTGGGGAGCTCTGGTAGTTGGCTTGTCCAACTTAAAAGATCCATCTAGACTCACACCAAAGTTCCTGGCTGACCGGTTACGTTTTAGTGGACCAAGAACAGAAGGCTCAAAAGAATTTCCAGAAACAACTATTTCATTTTTAGATTTATTAACTTTTAGAATATTTTGGGCCATCCAGTCCTTTACATCCTGAACACAATTGAACAGAACCTGGGTGCTGTCTGGACCTGGTTTCAGTGGCAGATAGACTCTCCAAAACAATGGAAAGAAATCTGATGCTTTAGGAAAATAGATCAGCAGGTACAATGAAAACAATGAAGGACCTAACACTGAGCCCTGTGGCATTCCACAGCTCAGTGGGGCCACACCTGAGCTGTAAGGACCCAGGTGGACAGAGAAGGAGCGATCTTCAAGATATGATCAGAAGCATTTGAAGACCGTGCCTCCAATACCATCATGGTTTAAGGCGGGAAACAAAAAGGAATTAACTAGATTAGTTTAATTATCTCATTTGAGCATAACGACACAAATTTAAGTTGTTTTGACGAGTTAAGATTTAGTTGAGCTACTGCAGATCTCCTGTAGATCATTTCACTTGTTCTGAGATGTTTCTGACGTGTTTCAATACATTTCGTCTTTATTTCTGCTCATTTGCTTTGCCAATGAGGTAAGAAAATCTGTCGTTTTCCGGTGACAGTTTTACTTTCTTATTTTAATGCTGCGTTTACACATAAGCACGATGCGTTACGAATGCCACAAATGCACATTCGTGGCCAAGGATCACGAATTTGATGATTCGGGGTCGAGGTTTCACGCGCCGCCACTAACTGTTGCGACCTGTTACTACGCGTTACGATTAATGGCACGAATTATTACACACGGTCACGAATATGCGTCCCGCGCTCCTGCGTGGTGTCCCGCGCTGCTGCGTGGTGTTGCGCGGTGCTGCGTGGCGTCCCGCGCTGCCACGGGCCGTTCCGGGTCACTAGGAATATTCGCGTTCTGTCCGAAATCTGTCAAGAATTGGGCGAATGTGGAGTGATCTTCTTCCACCGGGTTGGAGGCGGAGCAGAGGCCGTGCTCTCCCCTGAGTCATTGGGCTCGTCTGGCTCCAACTCCCGAACATCAGGTACGACCCAGGAGGAAGAAACACTTTCAGCACCCCGAGGAGCGGCAGTGGCTCGGGGTGCTGAAAGTGTTTCTTCAGGTGCTGTCCGTGGCTTGGAGCGCGGATTGGCCGACTTTGTGACACTTTTCCTTGGCGTAGCTACTGCAGGTACCAACATTTACTTTGGGCGTAGCGTGGGTTTCTGTCAATTTTGAGCTGAAAACAGTGATTCTGCTACGAATGCTCTACGAATGCTCTCACGCTGAATTACGAAGCGCCACTACTCCTCACGAAAGGACACGCTCCGTTGCGAACTCCACGAACAGAGGGTGATTCGTGACATTCGTGGAAGATTTTTTGACAGACAAAAACTTTCTCCACGAACGTCACGAATGTCACGAACTGATGCGTTCTGTTAAGAATCCCGTTGAGATGCGTTAAGTCACGTCACGAACGTCACGAATGACGGAAAAATGCCATTTGTAACGCATCGTGCTTATGTGTAAACGCAGCATAAGCGAATTGGCTGAGAACTAGTCTGAAATGTCATATAGAGTAAACATAGTCAGATCAAGATACATTTCTGCAATTCAAGTCATATAAGCCCATGCTTGATTTTTATTTTTTGTAGTGCAGTATTTGATGGTCCACCGTGTCAAACGCTGCAGTTAAACCTAAAAGCACTACAACTTTTGAGAGAAGGTAATTGGATACTCATACAAGTGCAGTTTCAGTGCTATGACACGTTTTAAAACCTGACTGAAACTTTTCAAAAAGGCTATTTGCTTCCAAGTGGCTTTGAATTTGGACATAAACCGATTTCTCTGGAAGTTTTGTTTAAAAAAAAAAAAGAAGCAAAGTTGTGTTTGCTAAGTCGAGGCTGGACAACAGCACGCTGAACACACCCTGAGTGTCTGGAATCCGATTGGCCACTCACCCAAAAAATGTATAGTTTCATATTTATGCCTTCCTACATTGTGGGCGAAATATGTTATCTACAAGACCAGGATGAGTACGCGGAGGGAACAAGAGAAGAAACGTCCTCAATTCAATCAAGCCAGTCCTGTGGATAATATACAGTAGCTCTACAATGGTGGGAAGCTGGGTTTCAAAGCCACTGGTGTCATGACCCACAGAGACAGAGGGTGCAGAAAGAGGAAGTGGAAACATGAAGCCGACTCAGAACTGAACCCGAACAGCCACATCAAAGCAACAACATCATCTCTATGGTACAATAAAGGAAATCAAGAAATGACTCAAAACATTGCCAAGATCAGAGGTATAGTGTCAAAAGCCAGACTTAACCTCTTAACCCCACCTGAACTGTGCACATTTTCTTGGCTTTACCCAAATCTGAAAGATTCTTGGAAAAAAACGTAAAAATAGCAATAAAAATGTGAGTTTTCAGTCGACTCGACCTGGCCTGTAGATTCCGCAGTCTCCTCCCTGAAGGCATTACTCTGAAGAGACTGTGTGATGGGTGCGTAGGGTCCCTGGTGATTCTGACGGCTTTGTGGGTGAGACGGGTGGAGTACATGTCCTTAATAGAGGGGAGAGGAGCTCCACAACTATACGGGAAACTATAGGTTTCCCGTATAGTTTTTCACAGGGTGTTAGTTTTTAACCCTTCTGCTTGGAGAATGTGAAGACTCAATTTTACTGAGTCACAACAATCAAACAATTTATTCTTTTACATATCACTTTAGCTACAGTTCTGACATAGGAACTCTGCACAGACAGTCTATCCATTCTAGAACATGCATCCATTATGACCAACAGTATTCCTATACTTTACTTTTGTGAATTTTTCCATATGCATTTCCTCAAATGGATATTCTGGTTTTGTGAAAACTCTTCTGTTGCCGTGTGCATTGGTTTTCTGCACATTAAACATTGACTAAATTTTTTTTTTATTAAATATTAAACCCATATCCATATCTATTATAATTCCCATTATAATACTTGTTTACTATAATTCCCATTATAATACTTGTCTACTAGGTACAATATCCCTCCTCTTTTGAGATATGTTTTTCACACGTCTCAAAATGTTCATTCTATTTAAACAAGGAACATACTACTTATTTAGTCTGTCTTTGCATTGCCAATCGAGACAGCATTTATCCGCTGGTGTAAGAGTCACACAACAAGGTATTTCAGCAACCAGTCTTTAATCATTCTTTTTAATCATGGGTTACCAATTTGCCTGTAGAAGTTTTAAAACCCACATAGCTTCTATTATTAACCAAATTGTCTATGCCATTTGCAAATTATAAGCAACTTATAGCCATATCTTCTAGTAGATTATAAAAATGTTCTCAGCAAATAATGTACACACTTCTATTAGTGCAACTATTCTTTTGCTTATGCAGATACATTTCAAAGTAATGTTCCTAATAACTGCATATCCTACACAATTTTCCTTTTTGCAGAATTATCCACATTATTTCATGTTATACACTAATTGAGTTTCATGTGAACACTCATTTTTTAGTAATTTCCCCTGGGTTTGGCACCAGGCTACTAGGTTAAAAAATGATGCTACATTTTTCCTATATTCCTAAATGTAAATTCAAACCAACGCTGACTATGTAAGTCTTTTAGAATCAACTACATTGCATTGCTCAAGTCTATGACAGAAAAATACTTTTCATTTGAATTCATAGCATTTAAGCAATGTCTGTGAATTTGAAACATTGACTTTCTGTTGCACAACTCTTTATCTGAAATCTTGTACCATCCTTCAGGCTGATTAAGGTGGCGTCTTTTCAATTGGAAAAATAGGTGTGTTTCATGGTTAATTTGAACACAGAACTATTATTCCAGCCTTTTTCAAATCTTCAAATACTGATGCTATGCCGACTTCGGCCTCACATTTACAAAGATTCTCTTAATCCTAGGCCCATTTCGTTTTGCCTTTAATTTTTCTGAGGTCACACCTCTAATTAGTCCTACTTTAGGTGGACTTTTAAACCATACATTTTCAAGTAAATTAACTAAACATTCTTAATTTATGCACCAATTTATCATTAATTGGATCTGGACCCGGTAACTATTTGTAACTTTAGTATCATCGGGTGCCATAAATATATGCTTTTTGTTTTACACAGGGTAATGAATGCTTTTCTTTAGCAATGCTGTTATACGTAAGGTTAATGCGGCCAATTGTAATTATGTAATTCAGGAATTTGTAATGTAAGTGTTATGATAAGTCTTTTGTTCCCCTGGTTTTGTATGTTTTTGGTTTAGTCCAGAGTTTTATTTTGACATGTGTTAATCACCTGCCCCGCCCTGATGTGTTTCACCTGTGCCCCGTTTCCTCATGTATTTATACCCCTGTGTTTCCCTTGTCCTTTGTCGTGTCATTGTCTACGTCAGCCCCGGTTTGTGTCTCTGGATTTTGTTATTTAGTTTTTTGTCTGTTAAACATCACCAGTTTCGTTGCAGTCCTGCATTTTGGGTTTTATTTTTCCTCACGCCACCTCCAACCATGACAATAAAGTGTTATATTGTGTGTAAACACGAGATGTTGTATCACTGTATCCAAAATGAATTTACATTTTGGATATGGGGGTAGGCACTTATAAGCTTTCTTGCTTCGGCCTACTCCTTTTGAGTTTTTATTACTTTATTTATTTTCTGCAATGCAACAATGTTAATGTAAATAATCATTCAAATAAATCCAATCATGAACGATGTTGTTCTGTTGACACAGCTACCATGTGGAAGAAGGTGCTTTGGTCAGATGAGACAAAAATTGAACTTTTTGGCCCAAATGTAAAACGTTATGTATGGAGCAAACCTAACACTGCTCATCGTCCTGAGTGCACTATCCCCAGTGTCAAATATGGTGGGGGGAGCATCATGCTATGGGGCTGCTTTTCCTCAGCGGGGACTGGGAAGATTGTAAGAATAGTTGGGAAGATGGATGGAGCCAAATACAGAGACATTTTGGAGGAAAACCTGCTGGAGTCAGCAAGAGAATTGAGGCTGGGGCGGAGATTCACCTTCCAGCAGGACAATGACCCTAAACACAAACATGTACAATGGAATGGTTTAAAAACAAACATATGAATGTGTTAGAATGGCCCAGTCAAAGTCCTGACCTAAATCCTATTGAAAATCTGTGGAAAGACCTGAAAACTGCTGTTCACAAACGCTCTCCTTCTAATGTGACAGAGCTTGAGTTGTTTTGTAAAGAGGAATGGGCTCAAATGTCAGTCTCTACATGTGCAAACCTTGTAGAGTCAAACCCCAGAAGACTTGCTGCTGTTATTGCAGCAAAAGGAGGTTCCACAAAGTATTAAGTCATGCTGTATGAATACTTGTGATCTTGGCCCGTCTGCTGAGGGACTCCTTCGGCCCTGGGTCTCTATAGCCTGTCCGTCCATGGGAGTGGATCTCTCCTTCTGTGGTTCTCCTCAAGGTTTCTCGATCTCCCACCGGGTTTTTGAGTTTTTCCTTGCCGTGCTGGAGAGTCTAAGGACAGGGGACACCCGAGCTGCTCGTCGCCACCCACTTCTGACGCTTATTTGGACTTTATGTTTGCTTTACATTGTCTTATTTACTGTTCTGTTTTATTGCCTTAATGTTTGTTACAGCCCTATGAGGCAACTCCTGTTGTGATATTGGGCTATACAAAACCATTGATTGATTGATTGATTGATTGATACTTATGCACGCCCCACTTTTCACTTTTCTATTTAAAAAAAAAACAGAATCATGTTTCATTTTGTTTGCACTTCTCAGTTGTCTGTTACTTGTGTCTGAACTTTCAGGAAAAAAAAATACAAATCTTTATGTTTATGGTTGTAAACATGACAAAATGTGCAAAAGTTCAAAGTGTATTTGTACTTTCGAGAGGCTCTGTAAGCATCTCAACTACGTCATACAGGTACGTGCACACCTAACCGCACGGACCGCGCTGCTGCTTCTATTTGGACGCTGGAAATGCCATCAGTTCCTTGCATGTGTTCACTTCAGGCGGAGCCACTACAGCGCGAGTCAGTAGAAAAAAACTCCAAGCACGAAGATGTGAATGAATGTTTGTGCTTTGGTGACAGTGGAATAGTTTTACATTTCTCTGACACTTGAGGCAGATCTCACCTCTTTCCTCTCTCCCTCTGCTGGATATTATTTCAATATGTGTGGGTTTGAGTGTGCAGTACCTTCTGTCACTACAAAATCCCCTTTTGAACATGTTTGTAATCCAGTGCCCGTGTTTTCAGAAGTTTATTGAAGCGTATGATTCCTCGGATCCGAATACCTGGGCTCGGGAAAGGCATTTCAAACCACAGCTGCTGCTTTGTGATAAAGCATTTCCTGTTTCACTTGTGTCTTTATGACGTGGTAGAGGTGATCTATACATTTCTCCTCCTCATGCCGCTCTGAACAGCTGACCCACATGTGAAACAGAAACACCGTCTGAAAAGAGGAGGAAAAGCTTTGTGGTTTGAAATCAGAGGAATTATACGCTTCAGTGAACTTGTGAAAATGACCTGAGGCTGGACAGACGGGTACTACACACTCCAAACCACACAGATCGTCGACCTCTGACCTCCCACATTCAGTTCATGGTGTAGCTCACCTGGATAACCACTCAATACATGAACGGACGACCAGAGTTTGAATCACACCTTCAGCAGACTGTATTATTAGGCCTGTCACAATAACAAAATCAAAAGTTTTAGGCAGGAGACGCGATAACCAATATTACTGAAGACCTTCAGCACGGTAGTACAGTGGTTAGCACTTGTGCTTCACAGCTACAAGGTCCGGGTTTGATTCCCACCTGGACGGGGCCTTTCTGTGTGGAGTTTGCATGTTCTCCCCGTGTCAGCATAGGTTTCCTCCAGGTACTCCAGTTTCCCCTGCCACTAAAAACATGTACAATAGGCCAGGATGTATGAGAGAGTGTTTGAGAGTGCGCATGGGGACAATCCAGTGTGGCTTGTTCATTAACATGCACAAAAGAAAACCTTATAATGCTCTGTTCAAAAAGTACTTTCTCTTGAAATATCCCACAATGAACATGAAATACAATGAGACACAACTTACTTTTGGAACTTTTTCTTTAGGAGAAAATGCAAACGAATGCAGAGACGAAACTGTCATTATCTGTCATTTATTGAAGTCAGTTTAGTCATTATCGTGACAGCCCTACTTTATATACAAATAAAATACTTCATTTTCTTCCGGCTTTGGCTTTGCTTTGTAGAAGTCTTTTTTTGTTCTACATACTGTTCCTCAGTGTGCAGGATTGGCGTCGTTGCTGTGGCTCACATTCGTACGGTGTAGGAGTCGGAGTGTGTGGTGTATCGGACCCATCTCTCTCCAGGACTGGGCTGGACGGGGCTCAGTCTGAGGAAGCGGATCTGCAGCCCAGTGCAGGTCCATTTTGGGACTTCAAAGCTGAGTCCAAAAGGTCCCACCTCCATCAGCGACGCCGAGCTGAGGCCCGGCACCTCCAGCTGTGAGGAGAGCAGAGCCGTCACCAGAATGACCATTCACTGATGGACGTGAGCAGAGGAGCCAAAGCATTTACTCAATTTGACTGAATTAGAAGTCAGAGCTGCAGATACCGTATCAGTGATAGATCGTTACGAAGCATGTGACAGTACATGTATCGTATCGAGGCACCAGTATCGTGATACACAAATATGTTTGTCTAACCATAGTCTTTATGCAGAACGTATCACAACGCCCGAACTACTGCAATAAAAGGCTTCACCTGCACGCAGAGTTTATTCAGCAGAAGAACAAAAACCTACATTTTGTGCACCTATAAAACCATATTTTACTTAATCGGAATATACATTGTACTATGGACACTATCGAGATACACTTGAATCGCGATATGTATTGTATCGTGAACTCTGTATCGGGATACGTATTGTATCATGAAGTTGCTCGCAATACTCAGCTTTATACAATTGGAGGATAATGCGAGTACTGTAAGTACTGAGTAAGCCACTGTAGCCACAGCTGCCCTGGGGTAGACTGACGGAAGCGAGGCAACCAGTCTGCGCCATCGACCCCTCCGACCACCACCAACCACTCACTCCAGTCACCCAGGCTTCCTGTTGTTTCCCAAACGGTCTCCCATCCAAGTAGGCCTGGGCGATATGACGATATGAGACGATCTCCAGAGCTGACGATCTGTCATGTCTGTGGGAGGGTTTGATCACGGTTCTAAGCACTTCTGCACAGACTCTCTTCACCGTCAGTGAAGCAATGTCGGACGCTAATGCGAGCCGCTCCTTGTCCAACTTTGGTGAATTACTTGGTCAAGTAATAACTTATGGTAACTATCTGCTTCCGGTTAGCCTTATAGACAATAAAAGACACGGTATGTTATCGCTTTAGTAAGACTCTTATTGTGAAAGGGTCAGACAGCCACAGACACGAACGAGCCTTTACCGAACTTAGTGTTACTATTTAACTTTTATTGTCTGAAGTTTTATTGTGTATTTAATGTATAGAGTTAGTTTGCTGAAGTTCTAAGTCTATTTTTGCTGTGTTGATTATCACAAAGTTGAATAAATTAGTATATTAATTAAATGTCTTCTTCAGTGTGTAATTTAAGTTATTTTAGTTACTATAAAAAAATCGTGATAAAATCGAAATTGGGAGTTTATAATTCAAAAATCGTGATATTCTATTTTTGTCATATCGCCCACCCCTACATCGAAGTATAGCCAGGTCTGACAGGATTGGGCAGAGCAAAGGCGGGATGGCCTTAATGTGAACATTGTAATATAGGGGTCCCTCGTTTATCGCGGGGGTCACGTTCTAAAAAGTAACCCGCAATAAACGAAATCCGCGAAGTAGACAGCTTTATTTTTTACAATGATTATATATGTTTTAAGGCCGTAAAACCCCTCACCACACACTTTATACACTTTTATCACTAGTTCACGGGTTCTTCCTTGTGCCTGCTGTCACTGTGTGATTTGATTTGTCTAATAAGACTTTTAGCTTCACATTACAGACGTGGAGATGGAAACATCGTGAGCTGCTCTCGTCTCCGCTGTGCGACTGTACAAACTAAGAGACAATCGTAGCTACGACCAAAGTTTTATTGTAGCAGTTTCAAGTTCAGAAGGCGAGTGTTGAGCTCAGGCGAGCGCCACACGCTAGCAGGGTTTATTTTCGCGGAAAAGTTCAGAGTAAGTGAACGTGGAGTCGGACCCGCTCGTGCCCGGCCTGTGCTGCTGTGAGTCTGCGGTGTGTAGTTTGTGCGCTGATGTGTTGACGGGACACACAAAGATCCTCTATGCAACGAGAGGCTCACTCTGCGACTGGCCAAATAGAACGTATGGCGTTCATACACTGTAAAAAAGCATACACAATTGTGCTAAAAATAAATCCTCGAGTGACCGCGTTATAGCGAGGGACCACTGTATTAAAAAAAAATACCACGAAATATTAAAAAAGATTAATTATTATGAAGAATTAAAAAGTACATTGTACAAGTAACTTAAGTACATGTATCTTCAATGATCTTCAAGTACATGTACTTAAGTAAATATAACTGAGTACTACCCACCTCTGAAACCAACCCAAAGAAATGGTAAATGGTAAATGGTCTCAACTTATATAGCGCTTTTCCACCTACATTAGGCACTCAAAGCGCTTTACAGCAAGGAACCTCTCACCCATTCACACACCAATGTACGCAGACACTGGAGGCAAGGTGGGTGAAGTGTCTTGCCCAAGGACACAACGACAGCATGCACCTTCAGGAGGCGGGATTCGAACCCCTGACCTTCCGATCATGAGACGACCCGCTCAACCATCTGCGCCACCGTCGCCCCAGAACAATGCTTTTTTTTTTTTTTTTTACAAATAACTATTTAAAAACGACAGAAATAAAAGCACACATTTAAACCAGGCTCTGTACATGATTTACAATCTGTCGCTGAACATGTAGGACATCTTGGCGTCGGGGGGAAATAGTTGCTTGTGTTTTATTACAGGGTGAAATGTTCCACAGTGTGGCTTTAACTCCAGGTTTGTTGATTTGAGTGGGTTTTGTACCTTAAACAGAGCAGACAGCTGTGTTCCTCCGTTGATCTTTGGAATAGACCACAGCACGACTCGACTCTGGGTCTGCAGCTCCGCCACCTGCTCCGGACTGCTCAGCTCCTGAGACAGACTACAGGGGAGGAGAGTGAGGAGGCGAAGCGGAGGAGGATAAGCAGCAGAGGAGGACGAGGAGCATAGGAGGAGAGTGAGGAGAGTGAGGAGAGGGAGGAGGCGGAGCGGAGGAGGATAAGCAGCAGAGGAGGAGAGGAAGGCGAGTGAGGAGGCGAAGCGGAGGAGGATAAGCAACAGAGGAGGAGAGGGAGGAGAGTGAGGAGAGGAGCAGAGGGAGGAGAGGAGCAGAAGGAGGACAGGAGCAGAGGGAGGAGAGTGAGGAGCAGAGGGAGGAGAGGAGAGAGGAGAGGAGGAGAGTGAGGAGAGTGAGGAGAGGAGGAGGCTTTTTTTTTAAAGTCTCTTGTCCTATTTACAGTAATGTTTAATTTCTATGTACACTTTTTTAGGTATTTTTTTCCCTTTTTATTTATTTTTTATTCATAATTTGGATGTTTCAAAATCTTTGTTACAAACTGCACACTGACATTTTAGTTGTCGTTTCGTTTTCACTGTGATTGTTCAAGGTTTGTTGATGCAGCTCTACCATGTTTAGTGTTTGTAGGCGAGTACAAATATTCTTGTGACTAAAGGCTTTGGCCTGTGACACAAAGAGGCCGCGGGACGAGAGGATCAGCAGCACATGTCCAGGACCCGTGTGGAGCTGGGTGCACTCGGGCTGACGTCCCGCGCCAGGACTTTGAATACATTTCCTTGTGTAAGCCTGGGTCGCTGGATTTGCGTTGCACATTTGAATGTTCTGACCTGACGCAGCCTTTGGGAACGTGGACCGAGGCTTGGACATTTATGGCGGCTCTGAGGAAAAACAACAGGAACAAATGTTAGCAACAGGTTTATATCACGTCCACATCAATCCAAACTCCAAATCACAAAATCCTCATGAATGCCTCACAGTATCACAGCTTCAAAGCTTTTTCAGCAGATAAGAGTCTTTCACTTCTAGTTTGAAGGGATTTTAGGCAATTTTTTCCCAAACAAAAGTGTTCCAGAACATAGAGACTTCCAGGATAGAGACTCCTGGAGGTTTCTCCACAGATCTTCAATGATGTTTAGGTCAGGAGACTGAAGGCCACAGCTAAACCTTCACATGTAAACCACTGTGGGCTTGGAGCTGTACGATCATGACCCTTTTGGAGAAGCCATTTGTGTTGAAACGTCAGCTTTTTCACAGATGATAATTACGCTTTCCTGCAGAATGTGTTGGAAAATAATTGAATTCATTTTTTGCTCTAGCCATGAAAACCCAAAAAAAAAAAAAAACCCAAAGGATGAACAGTTGGACAGATGTTCACTTCATGAAATTCTGTGCCCTTCTTTTATATTCTATTTTAACCTCTGTTTTTTTTTGTAAAAAAAAGGTAAGTTGTGCAAAGGTCACTTTTTTGGGGGGGTTTTGAACATAAAGAAAGTGTAAATTACATTTTGGGCGGCAATTCGCAGCGCAGCTTCAGGTACATCAGCAATCTGTGGAACACGAGCAGAGACACAAGTTATTAGCTTTGGCGGTTTTCACACGGCTCTGGTCAGGTCGACCTAAAGAAATGTTACAGGAAAGTCTGTGCCCCCTGGCCTTTTTACCGTGAGTGCCTCTATATGCCTGTAAATTCACTTGAATAGAGAGTGCCTCGGGGCGAACAAGCAAACAGCGTAATGACGTCATGGCGTTCACACTCTATGCCATCTTCTCCATACGGAAGCCGCCAAGCGAGAGGTCACTTTATAAGGATGGATTTAGCGGAGAACAAGAAGAGACTGGCTTCAAGCATCATCGAAACTCCAGCCCTGACCCCAACTAACAAAAAAGCGACAAAAAGGGCGAAAGTGGAGTCTGATCGGCGTAGGCAAAGAACCAGAGTAAACATCGGAAAATGTTAAGAGAATCACTTGCTTGAAAGATACAACATTATTTCTAAATATGTGAGGAAAAAGTGCTGTTGATGCTTTCAAAACAGCGGAGTCTGTGCATGTTGTACAAACTTCACTGAAACAAGCCATACAATCATATTTGGAAGTTACCCAACTAGTTGATCTAATAGTTTTATACCTACAGACAAGTTGTGTAGTTTTAGTAGCAGACTAGTGTCAGTAATAACAATAATTGTGTTCTAGCCACATTTGAGTAGTAACGGTGGTAATGGTGCTGTATTTATAATGGCAAAAATAATGTTGCTGATGTTAGCTTTTCTTGGCCGCAAAATAAGCACGACTGTTCACTGGACATGTGCCGTTTACTAGCATAGTTTAGCCCGAGGAATTGAAGAGACGATTTTGGCTTTCCTATTAGAATTTCTACCAGTGGAATTATTTGATAATTATAATGGGTCAAAGTAGTAGTCGTAGTAGTAGTCGTAGTAATAGTCGTAGTAGTAGTCATAGTAGTAGTCGTAGTAGTAGTAGTAGTCGTAGTAGTCGTAGTAGTAGTAGTAGTAGTCATAGTAGTAGTAGTAGTCGTCGTAGTAGTAGTAGTCGTAGTAGTAGTCGTCGTAGTAGTAATAGTCGTAGTAGTAATCGTAGTAGTAGTCGTAGTAGTAGTAGTTGTAGTAGTCGTAGTAGTAGTCGTAGTAGTCATAGTAGTAGTAGTAGTAGTCGTAGTAGTAGTAGTAGTAGTTGTAGTAGTCGTAGTAGTCGTAGTAGTAGTAGTAGTAGTCGTAGTAGTAGTCGTAGAAGTAGTAGTAGTAGTAGTAGTAGTCGTAGTAGTCGTAGAAGTAGTAGTAGTAGTCGTAGTCGTAGTAGTCGTAGTAGTAGTCGTACTAGTAGTCGTACTAGTAGTCGTAGTAGTAGTCGTAGTCGTAGTAGTAGTAGTCGTAGTAGTAGTAGTCGTAGTAGTAGTCGTAGTAGTAGTCGTAGTAGTCGTCGTAGTCGTAGTAGTCATAGTAGTAGTAGTAGTCGTAGTCGTAGTAGTAGTCGTAGTAGTAGTAGTAATAGTCGTAGTCGTAGTAGTAGTCGTAGTCGTAGTAGTAGTAGTCGTAGTAGTAGACGTAGTAGTAGTCGTAGTAGTAGTAGTAGTAGTCGTAGTAGTAGTTGTCATAGTAGTAGTAGTAGTAGTAGTAGTAGTCGTTGTAGTAGTAGTAGTAGTCGTACTAGTAGTCGTAGTCGTAGTAGTAGTCGTAGTAGTAGTCATAGTAGTAGTAGTAGTAGTCGTCGTAGTAGTAGTAGTCGTAGTAGTAGTAGTAGTCGTAGAAGTAGTAGTAGTAGTAGTCGTAGTAGTAGTAGTAGTCGTAGTAGTAGTAGTAGTCGTAGTAGTAGTCGTACTAGTAGTCGTAGTCGTAGTAGTAGTCGTAGTAGTAGTCATAGTAGTAGTAGTAGTAGTCGTCGTAGTAGTAGTAGTAGTCGTAGTAGTCATAGTAGTAGTCGTAGTCGTAGTAGTAGTCGTAGTAGTAGTCGTAGTAGTAGTAGTCGTAGTAGTAGTAGTCGTAGTAGTAGTCGTAGTAGTAGTCGTAGTAGTCGTCGTAGTCGTAGTAGTCATAGTAGTAGTAGTAGTCGTAGTCGTAGTAGTAGTCGTAGTAGTAGTAGTAATAGTCGTAGTCGTAGTAGTAGTCGTAGTCGTAGTAGTCATAGTAGTAGTAGTAGTCGTAGTCGTAGTAGTAGTCGTAGTAGTAGTAGTAATAGTCGTAGTCGTAGTAGTAGTCGTAGTCGTAGTAGTAGTAGTCGTAGTAGTAGTCGTAGTAGTAGTAGTCGTAGTAGTAGTAGTCGTAGTAGTAGTCGTAGTAGTAGTCGTAGTAGTCGTCGTAGTCGTAGTAGTCATAGTAGTAGTAGTAGTCGTAGTCGTAGTAGTAGTCGTAGTAGTAGTAGTAATAGTCGTAGTCGTAGTCGTAGTCGTAGTAGTAGTAGTCGTAGTAGTAGACGTAGTAGTAGTCGTAGTAGTAGTAGTAGTAGTCGTAGTAGTAGTTGTCATAGTAGTAGTAGTAGTAGTAGTAGTAGTCGTTGTAGTAGTAGTAGTAGTCGTACTAGTAGTCGTAGTCGTAGTAGTAGTCGTAGTAGTAGTCATAGTAGTAGTAGTAGTAGTCGTCGTAGTAGTAGTAGTCGTAGTAGTAGTAGTAGTCGTAGAAGTAGTAGTAGTAGTAGTCGTAGTAGTAGTAGTAGTCGTAGTAGTAGTAGTAGTCGTAGTAGTAGTCGTACTAGTAGTCGTAGTCGTAGTAGTAGTCGTAGTAGTAGTCATAGTAGTAGTAGTAGTAGTAGTCGTAGTAGTAGTAGTAGTCGTAGTAGTAGTAGTAGTCGTAGTAGTAGTCGTACTAGTAGTCGTAGTCGTAGTAGTAGTCGTAGTAGTAGTCATAGTAGTAGTAGTAGTAGTCGTCGTAGTAGTAGTAGTAGTCGTAGTAGTCATAGTAGTAGTCGTAGTCGTAGTAGTAGTCGTAGTAGTAGTCGTAGTAGTAGTAGTCGTAGTAGTAGTCGTAGTAGTAGTCGTAGTAGTAGTCGTAGTAGAAGTAGTAGTCGTAGTAGTAGTAGTCGTAGTAGTAGTAGTAGTCGTAGTAGAAGTAGTAGTCGTAGTAGTAGTAGTCGTAGTAGTAGTAGTAGTCGTAGTAGTAGTCGTAGTAGTCGTACTAGTAGTCGTAGTAGTAGTCGTAGTAGTAGTCGTAGTAGTAGTAGTCGTAGTAGTAGTAG
Organism: Proterorhinus semilunaris; assembly: GCA_021464625.1. Classification (NCBI taxonomy): domain Eukaryota; kingdom Metazoa; phylum Chordata; class Actinopteri; order Gobiiformes; family Gobiidae; genus Proterorhinus; species Proterorhinus semilunaris. The sequence goes on along the minus strand of CM038355.1, from coordinate 2,354,562 downwards.
ACGTAGTAGTAGTCGTAGTAGTAGTCGTAGTAGTAGTCGTAGTAGAAGTAGTAGTCGTCGTAGTAGTAGTCGTAGTAGTAGTCGTAGTAGTAGTCGTAGTCGTACTAGTAGTCGTAGTCGTAGTAGTAGTCGTAGTAGTAGTAGTAGACGTAGTAGTAGACGTAGTCGTAGTCGTACTAGTAGTCGTAGTCGTAGTCGTAGTCGTAGTAGTAGTCGTAGTAGTAGTAGACGTAGTAGTAGTCGTAGTAGTCGTAGTAGTAGTAGTAGTAGTAGTCGTAGTAGTAGTAGTAGTCGTAGTTGTCGTAGTAGTAGTCGTAGTAGTAGTCGTAGTAGTCGTAGTAGTAGTAGTCGTAGTAGTAGTAGTCGTCGTAGTAGTAGACGTAGTAGTAGTCGTAGTAGTCGTAGTAGTAGTAGTAGTCGTAGTAGTAGTCGTAGTAGTAGTTGTCGTAGTAGTAGTAGTAGTCGTAGTAGTAGTCGTAGTAGTAGTCGTAGTAGAAGTAGTCGTAGTAGTAGTAGTCGTCGTAGTAGTAGTAGTCGTAGTAGTAGTCGTAGTAGTAGTAGTCGTAGTCGTAGTAGTAGTTGTCGTAGTAGTAGTAGTAGTAGTAGTCGTAGTAGTAGTCGTAGTAGAAGTAGTAGTAGTAGTCGTAGTAGTAGTAGTCGTCGTAGTAGTAGTCGTAGTAGTACTCGTAGTAGTAGTCGTAGTAGTAGTCGTAGTAGAAGTAGTAGTAGTAGTCGTAGTAGTAGTAGTCGTCGTAGTAGTAGTCGTAGTAGTACTCGTAGTAGTAGTAGTAGTAGTAGTCGTAGTAGTAGTCGTAGTAGTCGTACTAGTAGTCGTAGTCGTAGTAGTAGTCGTAGTAGTAGTAGACGTAGTAGTAGACGTAGTAGTAGTCGTAGTAGTCGTAGTAGTAGTCGTAGTAGTAGTAGTCGTAGTAGTAGTAGTCGTAGTAGTAGTTGTCGTAGTAGTAGTAGTAGTAGTAGTTGTCGTAGTAGTAGTCGTAGTAGTAGTCGTAGTAGTCGTAGTAGTAGTAGTCGTAGTAGTAGTAGTCGTCGTAGTAGTAGACGTAGTAGTAGTCGTAGTAGTCGTAGTAGTAGTAGTAGAAGTAGTAGTCGTCGTAGTAGTAGTCGTAGTAGTAGTCGTAGTAGTAGTCGTAGTCGTACTAGTAGTCGTAGTCGTAGTCGTAGTAGTAGTCGTAGTAGTAGTAGTAGACGTAGTAGTAGACGTAGTAGTAGTCGTAGTAGTCGTAGTAGTAGTAGTAGTCGTAGTAGTAGTAGTCGTAGTAGTAGTAGTAGTAGTTGTCGTAGTAGTAGTCGTAGTAGTAGTCGTAGTAGTCGTAGTAGTAGTAGTCGTAGTAGTAGTAGTCGTCGTAGTAGACGTAGTAGTAGTCGTAGTAGTCGTAGTAGTAGTAGTAGTAGTAGTAGTCGTAGTAGTAGTCGTAGTAGTAGTTGTCGTAGTAGTAGTAGTAGTCGTAGTAGAAGTAGTCGTAGTAGTAGTAGTCGTAGTAGTCGTCGTAGTAGTAGACGTAGTAGTAGTCGTAGTAGTCGTAGTAGTAGTCGTAGTAGTAGTCGTAGTAGTAGTTGTCGTAGTAGTAGTAGTAGTCGTAGTAGTAGTCGTAGTAGAAGTAGTCGTAGTAGTAGTAGTCGTCGTAGTAGTAGTAGTCGTAGTAGTAGTCGTAGTAGTAGTAGTCGTAGTCGTAGTAGTAGTTGTTGTAGTAGTAGTAGTAGTAGTCGTAGTAGAAGTAGTAGTAGTAGTCGTAGTAGTAGTAGTCGTCGTAGTAGTAGTCGTAGTAGTAGTCGTAGTAGTAGTAGTCGTAGTAGTAGTCGTAGTAGTAGTCGTAGTAGTAGTCGTAGTAGAAGTAGTAGTCGTAGTAGTAGTAGTCGTAGTAGTAGTAGTAGTCGTAGTAGTAGTCGTAGTAGTCGTACTAGTAGTCGTAGTAGTAGTCGTAGTAGTAGTCGTAGTAGTAGTAGTAGTCGTACTAGTAGTCGTAGTCGTAGTAGTAGTCGTAGTAGTAGTCATAGTAGTAGTAGTAGTAGTAGTCGTCGTAGTAGTAGTAGTCGTAGTAGTAGTAGTAGTCGTAGAAGTAGTAGTAGTAGTAGTCGTAGTAGTAGTAGTAGTCGTAGTAGTAGTCGTAGTAGTAGTCGTAGTAGTAGTAGTAGTCGTACTAGTAGTCGTAGTCGTAGTAGTAGTCGTAGTAGTAGTCATAGTAGTAGTAGTAGTAGTCGTCGTAGTAGTAGTAGTAGTCGTAGTAGTCATAGTAGTAGTCGTAGTCGTAGTAGTAGTCGTAGTAGTAGTCGTAGTAGTAGTAGTCGTAGTAGTAGTCGTAGTAGTAGTCGTAGTAGAAGTAGTAGTCGTAGTAGTAGTAGTCGTAGTAGTAGTAGTAGTCGTAGTAGTAGTCGTAGTAGTCGTACTAGTAGTCGTAGTAGTAGTCGTAGTAGTAGTCGTAGTAGTAGTAGTCGTAGTAGTAGTAGACGTAGTAGTAGTCGTAGTAGTAGTCGTAGTAGTAGTCGTAGTAGAAGTAGTAGTCGTCGTAGTAGTAGTCGTAGTAGTAGTCGTAGTAGTAGTCGTAGTCGTACTAGTAGTCGTAGTCGTAGTAGTAGTCGTAGTAGTAGTCGTAGTAGTAGTAGTAGACGTAGTAGTAGACGTAGTCGTAGTCGTACTAGTAGTCGTAGTCGTAGTAGTAGTCGTAGTAGTAGTCGTAGTAGTAGTCGTAGTAGTAGTAGACGTAGTAGTAGTCGTAGTAGTAGTCGTAGTAGTAGTAGACGTAGTAGTAGTCGTAGTAGTCGTAGTAGTAGTAGTCGTAGTAGTAGTAGTAGTAGTAGTCGTAGTCGTAGTTGTCGTAGTAGTAGTCGTAGTAGTAGTCGTAGTAGTCGTAGTAGTAGTAGTCGTAGTAGTAGTAGTCGTCGTAGTAGTAGACGTAGTAGTAGTCGTAGTAGTCGTAGTAGTAGTAGTAGTAGTAGTAGTCGTAGTAGTAGTCGTAGTAGTAGTTGTCGTAGTAGTAGTAGTAGTCGTAGTAGTAGTCGTAGTAGTAGTCGTAGTAGAAGTAGTCGTAGTAGTAGTAGTCGTCGTAGTAGTAGTAGTCGTAGTAGTAGTCGTAGTCGTAGTAGTAGTTGTCGTAGTAGTAGTAGTAGTAGTAGTCGTAGTAGTAGTCGTAGTAGAAGTAGTAGTAGTAGTCGTAGTAGTAGTAGTCGTCGTAGTAGTAGTCGTAGTAGTACTCGTAGTAGTAGTAGTAGTAGTAGTCGTAGTAGTAGTCGTAGTAGTAGTCGTAGTAGTAGTCGTAGTAGTCGTACTAGTAGTCGTAGTCGTAGTAGTAGTCGTAGTAGTAGTAGACGTAGTAGTAGACGTAGTAGTAGTCGTAGTAGTCGTAGTAGTAGTCGTAGTAGTAGTAGTCGTAGTAGTAGTAGTCGTAGTAGTAGTTGTCGTAGTAGTAGTAGTAGTAGTAGTTGTCGTAGTAGTAGTCGTAGTAGTAGTCGTAGTAGTCGTAGTAGTAGTAGTCGTAGTAGTAGTAGTCGTCGTAGTAGTAGACGTAGTAGTAGTCGTAGTAGTCGTAGTAGTAGTAGTAGAAGTAGTAGTCGTCGTAGTAGTAGTCGTAGTAGTAGTCGTAGTAGTAGTCGTAGTCGTACTAGTAGTCGTAGTCGTAGTCGTAGTAGTAGTCGTAGTAGTAGTAGTAGACGTAGTAGTAGACGTAGTAGTAGACGTAGTAGTAGACGTAGTAGTAGTCGTAGTAGTCGTAGTAGTAGTAGTAGTCGTAGTAGTAGTAGTCGTAGTAGTAGTAGTAGTAGTTGTCGTAGTAGTAGTCGTAGTAGTAGTCGTAGTAGTCGTAGTAGTAGTAGTCGTAGTAGTCGTCGTAGTAGTAGACGTAGTAGTAGTCGTAGTAGTCGTAGTAGTAGTAGTAGTAGTAGTAGTCGTAGTAGTAGTCGTAGTAGTAGTTGTCGTAGTAGTAGTAGTAGTCGTAGTAGTAGTCGTAGTAGAAGTAGTCGTAGTAGTAGTAGTCGTAGTAGTAGTAGTCGTAGTAGTAGTAGTCGTCGTAGTAGTAGACGTAGTAGTAGTCGTAGTAGTCGTAGTAGTAGTAGTAGTAGTAGTAGTCGTAGTAGTAGTCGTAGTAGTAGTTGTCGTAGTAGTAGTAGTAGTCGTAGTAGAAGTAGTCGTAGTAGTAGTAGTCGTCGTAGTAGTAGTAGTCGTAGTAGTAGTCGTAGTAGTAGTAGTCGTAGTCGTAGTAGTAGTTGTTGTAGTAGTAGTAGTAGTAGTAGTCGTAGTAGAAGTAGTAGTAGTAGTCGTAGTAGTAGTAGTCGTCGTAGTAGTAGTCGTAGTAGTAGTCGTAGTAGAAGTAGTCGTAGTAGTAGTAGTCGTCGTAGTAGTAGTAGTCGTAGTAGTAGTCGTAGTAGTAGTAGTCGTAGTCGTAGTAGTAGTTGTTGTAGTAGTAGTAGTAGTAGTAGTCGTAGTAGAAGTAGTAGTAGTAGTCGTAGTAGTAGTAGTCGTCGTAGTAGTAGTCGTAGTAGTAGTCGTAGTAGTAGTAGTCGTAGTAGTAGTCGTAGTAGTAGTCGTAGTAGTAGTCGTAGTAGTAGTAGTCGTAGTAGTAGTAGTAGTCGTAGTAGTAGTCGTAGTAGTCGTACTAGTAGTCGTAGTAGTAGTCGTAGTAGTAGTCGTAGTAGTAGTAGTCGTAGTAGTAGTAGACGTAGTAGTAGTCGTAGTAGTAGTCGTAGTAGTAGTCGTAGTAGAAGTAGTAGTCGTCGTAGTAGTAGTCGTAGTAGTAGTCGTAGTAGTAGTCGTAGTCGTACTAGTAGTCGTAGTAGTCGTCGTAGTAGTAGTCGTAGTAGTAGTCGTAGTCGTACTAGTAGTCGTAGTCGTAGTAGTAGTCGTAGTAGTAGTCGTAGTAGTAGTAGTAGACGTAGTAGTAGACGTAGTCGTACTAGTAGTCGTAGTCGTAGTAGTAGTCGTAGTAGTAGTCGTAGTAGTAGTCGTAGTAGTAGTAGTAGACGTAGTAGTAGACGTAGTAGTAGTCGTAGTAGTCGTAGTAGTAGTAGTAGTCGTAGTAGTAGTAGTCGTAGTAGTAGTAGTAGTAGTCGTAGTCGTAGTTGTCGTAGTAGTAGTCGTAGTAGTAGTCGTAGTAGTAGTAGTCGTAGTAGTAGTAGTCGTCGTAGTAGTAGACGTAGTAGTAGTCGTAGTAGTCGTAGTAGTAGTAGTAGTAGTAGTAGTCGTAGTAGTAGTCGTAGTAGTAGTTGTCGTAGTAGTAGTAGTAGTCGTAGTAGTAGTCGTAGTAGTAGTCGTAGTAGAAGTAGTCGTAGTAGTAGTAGTCGTCGTAGTAGTAGTAGTCGTAGTAGTAGTCGTAGTAGTAGTAGTCGTAGTCGTAGTAGTAGTTGTCGTAGTAGTAGTAGTAGTAGTAGTCGTAGTAGTAGTCGTAGTAGAAGTAGTAGTAGTAGTCGTAGTAGTAGTAGTCGTCGTAGTAGTAGTCGTAGTAGTAGTCGTAGTAGTAGTAGTAGTAGTAGTCGTAGTAGTAGTCGTAGTAGTAGTCGTAGTAGTAGTCGTAGTAGTCGTACTAGTAGTCGTAGTCGTAGTAGTAGTCGTAGTAGTAGTAGACGTAGTAGTAGACGTAGTAGTAGTCGTAGTAGTCGTAGTAGTAGTCGTAGTAGTAGTAGTCGTAGTAGTAGTAGTCGTAGTAGTAGTTGTCGTAGTAGTAGTAGTAGTAGTAGTTGTCGTAGTAGTAGTCGTAGTAGTCGTAGTAGTAGTAGTCGTAGTAGTAGTAGTCGTCGTAGTAGTAGACGTAGTAGTAGTCGTAGTAGTCGTAGTAGTAGTAGTAGAAGTAGTAGTCGTCGTAGTAGTAGCCGTAGTAGTAGTCGTAGTAGTAGTCGTAGTCGTACTAGTAGTCGTAGTCGTAGTCGTAGTAGTAGTCGTAGTAGTAGTAGTAGACGTAGTAGTAGACGTAGTAGTAGTTGTAGTAGTCGTAGTAGTAGTAGTAGTCGTAGTAGTAGTAGTCGTAGTAGTAGTAGTAGTAGTTGTCGTAGTAGTAGTCGTAGTCGTAGTAGTCGTAGTCGTAGTAGTAGACGTAGTAGTAGTCGTCGTAGTCGTAGTAGTAGTAGTAGTAGTCGTAGTAGTAGTCGTAGTAGTAGTTGTCGTAGTAGTAGTAGTAGTCGTAGTAGTAGTCGTAGTAGAAGTAGTCGTAGTAGTAGTAGTCGTAGTAGTAGTAGTCGTCGTAGTAGTAGACGTAGTAGTAGTCGTAGTAGTCGTAGTAGTAGTAGTAGTAGTAGTAGTCGTAGTAGTAGTCGTAGTAGTAGTTGTCGTAGTAGTAGTAGTAGTCGTAGTAGTAGTCGTAGTAGTAGTCGTAGTAGAAGTAGTCGTAGTAGTAGTAGTCGTCGTAGTAGTAGTAGTCGTAGTAGTAGTCGTAGTAGTAGTAGTCGTAGTAGTAGTTGTTGTAGTAGTAGTAGTAGTCGTAGTAGAAGTAGTAGTAGTAGTCGTAGTAGTAGTAGTCGTCGTAGTAGTAGTCGTAGTAGTAGTCGTAGTAGTAGTAGTAGTCGTAGTAGTAGTCGTAGTAGTAGTCGTAGTAGTAGTCGTACTAGTAGTCGTAGTCGTAGTAGTAGTCGTAGTAGTAGTAGACGTAGTAGTAGACGTAGTAGTAGTCGTAGTAGTCGTAGTAGTAGTCGTAGTAGTAGTAGTCGTAGTAGTAGTTGTCGTAGTAGTAGTAGTAGTAGTAGTTGTCGTAGTAGTAGTCGTAGTAGTAGTCGTAGTAGTCGTAGTAGTAGTAGTCGTAGTAGTAGTAGTCGTCGTAGTAGTAGACGTAGTAGTAGTCGTAGTAGTCGTAGTAGTAGTCGTAGTAGTAGTTGTCGTAGTAGTAGTAGTAGTAGTAGTCGTAGTAGTAGTCGTAGTAGAAGTAGTCGTAGTAGTAGTAGTCGTCGTAGTAGTAGTAGTCGTAGTAGTAGTCGTAGTAGTAGTCGTAGTAGTAGTAGTCGTAGTTGTCGTAGTAGTAGTAGTAGTAGTAGTCGTAGTAGTAGTCGTAGTAGAAGTAGTCGTAGTAGTAGTAGTCGTAGTAGTAGTAGTCGTCGTAGTAGTAGACGTAGTAGTAGTCGTAGTAGTAGTCGTAGTAGTAGTCGTAGTAGTAGTAGTAGTCGTAGTAGTAGTCGTAGTAGAAGTAGTCATAGTAGTAGTAGTCGTCGTAGTAGTAGTAGTCGTAGTAGTAGTCGTAGTAGTAGTAGTCATAGTAGTAGTAGTAGTAGTAGTAGTCGTAGTAGTCATAGTAGTAGTAGTAGTCGTAGTAGTCATAGTAGTAGTAGTAGTCGTCGTAGTAGTAGTCGTCGTAGTAGTCGTCGTAGTAGTAGTCGTAGTAGTCGTAGTAGTAGTCGTAGTAGTAGTCGTAGTAGTAGTAGTAGTCGTAGTAGTAGTAGTCGTAGTAGTAGTCGTAGTAGTAGTAGTAGTCGTAGTAGTAGTCATAGTAGTAGTAGTCGTAGTAGTAGTCAGAGTAGTAGTAGTCGTAGTTGTAGTAGTAGTAGTCATAGTAGTAGTAGTCATAGTCGTAGTAGTAGTAGTAGTCATAGTAGTAGTAGTCATAGTAGTAGTAGTAGTAGTCGTAGTCGTAGTAGTCGTAGTAGTCGTAGTAGTAGTAGTCATAGTAGTAGTAGTAGTCGTAGTAGTCATAGTAGTAGTAGTAGTCGTCGTAGTAGTAGTCGTCGTAGTAGTCGTAGTCGTAGTAGTAGTTGTAGTAGTAGTAGTAGTCGTAGTAGTAGTCGTAGTAGTAGTAGTAGTCGTAGTAGTAGTCATAGTAGTAGTAGTCGTAGTAGTAGTCAGAGTAGTAGTAGTCGTAGTTGTAGTAGTAGTAGTCATAGTAGTAGTAGTCATAGTCGTAGTAGTAGTAGTAGTCATAGTAGTAGTAGTCATAGTAGTAGTAGTCATAGTCGTAGTAGTAGTAGTCGTAGTAGTCGTAGTAGTAGTAGTAGTAGTCGTAGTAGTAGTAGTCGTAGTAGTAGTAGTAGTCGTAGTAGTAGTAGTAGTAGTAGTAGTCGTAGTCGTAGTAGTCGTAGTCGTAGTAGTCAAGGTGCGATTTGTCTAAAAATCAGAAGTTACTCAATCACTTTATTACATAAAAAGCTCATACATTTCCACTTAAACTTGAAACCCAGTGTTGTGTGTGTTCTAACTGTCTAGTAGCTCAGTGTGTGGAGCGGAGGGTGACGTTGATGCCGCTGTGTGCAGGGCGTCCGTGCCTGTGTGTTTTTGGGCTGAATATAAGCGCGTAATGATCCAGCCTATCCTACTCCGAGGCAGATATTTATATATGACACGCATGTTACGTGTTCCTCTGTATGGTTTTGGATTACATTCAGCGAGGAGCAGCGAGGGAGACAGGAGGTGAGAGACTTCAAATGGCCTGTGCATAGACGACGGACGTAGGGGGGCGACCCCTCCAGAGCGCGTGTTGCTCAGGGAGTTGGGCGTAGTGTGACCAGGGTGACAGGTGTCGTTCTTTTTTAGGGACAGAGCTGGAAATGTTACAGCGTGCACATGTATGCGCGCGGCTGGCACTTCTCAAAACGGATCAGAACCGTGAGTAAAGCTTCCTCATCCTGTTTGTCAAACTGGAGTAAAACACGCAGGGTGTCACACATGGCTGGGGCATGAACACACGGGTTGCACAGGTTACAGGATCCTCCACGGTCCCCGCAGGCTGCCCTGGGTCCGGTCATAAAATTGTCCTTTGATCGCGGGCCGGGTTGGGGCGGTTGCCACCACTCATTGCCGCCATGCGCGCATTCATAGTTCAGCAATGATTCATTCGATCATCTTTACAGCGGGTTTTTGAAGTCAAATAAGCAGCGTTTTGCTGCTTGTGGTCCAGAGAACGCTTTTGTGGAGCTCAATGTCTCCTCTATTTTCCACGGCATGTGCGTCTGTGCGCGACTTCTCTGCCCCTCTCCTGCAGCGCTGCACAGAGGGCGAGAGGGTGTCCTGTTCATTTCAAACTCACTTCTGTATGTGTGCAAAACTGATCTTAAAGTCAATCAGGATACATAACACAGTTCCCTGTGCAGATTCATTCATCCGAAAGGACACATGCAGTCGCCTTACAAGCTACACTTAAAAGTCCACTCTCACGATATAGTTCCCTGGGCCTGTGCAATCCTGGGAGCGCGTCAGCTTTCAGGCATTCATAAGAAAAGAAAGAAAAAACGATTGGCAAAGCAATAATCCTGGTGCTGGTGACGAGACATGCAATCCATGAGTGTTTCTGACTGCGCAGACCCTCGCTCTCTGCAGCATCATCTGCAGAGTATAGACCCTGTGCACATCAAAGCCGCTAAAGCAGAGATCACTCATATAATCAACTGACCAGCAGGTGCACGGACCTTGAACACACAGACAAATCTATCCCCCCTACGTTTAATACAATAATACAGCAGAAGTAGGGATAGGGATAAAAGAAACTGAGACGGGGAGAAAATCCCCCCCATCCCCCCCAGCAAATTGCATCCTAGTAGTAGTAGTAGTAGTAGTAGTAGCAGTAGCAGTAGCAGTAGCAGTAGCAGTAGTAGTTACCGTCCGGAAGCGTCTCTCTCGACTGTAGGAAAGAGTCTGAACGGAGCGGCACACGGCAGCTCCTCACTCAGCTGGTACTGCATTATACTCTGCTGTAAAGTAAACAGGAGCAAACAGTAAATACACAGAAGCCCTCCCTCTCCCCAGACACCTCCTCTTGCAGCATTTCTGTACAGGTTCACTATTGTACCTCTCCTTGTGAGGGGCAGAGCCGGAGGATCCTGTTGCTGTCAAACTCATCCAGTTTGACACTCTGGTGAAAGCTGCACTCATCGACTCTCACGGCTGCTCCGTAACCTGAACACAAAACAAACACTTCCACTCATTAACCTGAACACAAAACAAACACTTCCACTCATTAACCTGAACACAAAACAAACACTTCCACTCATTAACCTGAACACAAAACAAACACTTCCACTCATTAACCTCAACACAAAACAAACACTTCCACTCATTAACCTCAACACAAAACAAACACTTCCACTCATTAACCTGAACACAAAACAAACACTTCCACTCATTAACCTGAACACAAAACAAACACTTCCACTCATTAACCTCAACACAAAACAAACACTTCCACTCATTAACCTCAACACAAAACAAACACTTCCACTCATTAACCTCAACACAAAACAAACACTTCCACTCATTAACCTCAACACAAAACAAACACTTCCACTCATTAACCTGAACACAAAACAAACACTTCCACTCATTAACCTCAACACAAAACAAACACTTCCACTCATTAACCTCAACACAAAACAAACACTTCCACTCATTAACCTCAACACAAAACAAACACTTCCACTCATTAACCTCAACACAAAACAAACACTTCCACTCATTAACCTGAACACAAAACAAACACTTCCACTCATTAACCTCAACACAAAACAAACACTTCCACTCATTAACCTCAACACAAAACAAACACTTCCACTCATTAACCTCAACACAAAACAAACACTTCCACTCATTAACCTCAACACAAAACAAACACGTCCACTTATTAACCTCAACACAAAACAAACACTTATTAACCTCAACACAAAACACACACTTCCACTCATTAACCTCAACACAAAACAAACACTTCCACTCATTAACCTAAACACAAAACAAACACTTCCACTCATTAACCTCAACACAAAACAAACACTTCCACTCATTAACCTCAACACAAAACAAACACTTCCACTCATTAACCTCAACACAAAACAAACACTTCCACTCATTAACCTGAACACAAAACAAACACTTCCACTTATTAACCTCGACACAAAACAAACACTTCCACTCATTAACCTGAACACAAAACAAACACTTCCACTTATTAACCTCGACACAAAACAAACACTTCCACTCATTAACCTCAACACAAAACAAACACTTCCACTTATTAACCTCGACACAAAACAAACACTTCCACTCATTAACCTCAACACAAAACAAACACTTCCACTTATTAACCTCAACACAAAACAAACACTTCCACTCATTAACACAAAACAAACACTTCCACTGATTAACCTCGACACAAAACAAACACTTCCACTCATTAACCTCAACACAAAACAAACACTTCCACTCATTAACCTCAACACAAAACAAACACTTCCACTGATTAACCTCGACACAAAACAAACACTTCCACTCATTAACCTCAACACAAAACAAACACTTCCACTTATTAACCTCGACACAAAACAAACACTTCCACTCATTAACCTCAACACAAAACAAACACTTCCACTTATTAACCTCGACACAAAACAAACACTTCCACTTATTAACCTCAACACAAAACAAACACTTCCTCTTATTAACCTCGACACAAAACAAACACTTCCACTTATTAACCTCAACACAAAACAAACACTTCCACTCATTAACACAAAACAAACACTTCCACTCATTAACCTCAACACAAAACAAACACTTCCACTCATTAACCTCAACACAAAACAAACACTTCCACTCATTAACCTCAACACAAAACAAACACTTCCACTTATTAACCTCGACACAAAACAAACACTTCCACTCATTAACCTCAACACAAAACAAACACTTCCACTTATTAACCTCGACACAAAACAAACACTTCCACTCATTAACCTCAACACAAAACAAACACTTCCACGTATTAACCTCGACACAAAACAAACACTTCCACTCATTAACCTCAACACAAAACAAACACTTCCACTCATTAACCTCAACACAAAACAAACACTTCCACTACTTCCTCTTATTAACCTCAACACAAAACAAACACTTCCTCTTATTAACCTCGACACAAAACAAACACTTCCACTTATTAACCTCAACACAAAACAAACACTTCCTCTTATTAACCTCGACACAAAACAAACACTTCCACTTATTAACCTCAACACAAAACAAACACTTCCTCTTATTAACCTCGACACAAAACAAACACTTCCTCTTATTAACCTCGACACAAAACAAACACTTCCTCTTATTAACCTCAACACAAAACAAACACTTCCTCTTATTAACCTCGACACAAAACAAACACTTCCACTTATTAACCTCAACACAAAACAAACACTTCCACTCAATATATTAATATAAAGCATGGACAATTAGACTGAAAGCTCCGATTCCAATTAAGGGATCATCTTTAATTGAATATATTTCATTAATGTCAATGGCACTTAAATAAATATTCATTAATCATTGCATCTGCAACATCTGCAGACTGAGATTTGTCAATTGTGACCTTTCAAATTGTGATGAGATTAGATTAGTCTATGTGATGCAAAATACTAAAAATGTAAGTGCATTTGGATGAATATCTTGAAATTCTTTCGGTTCCAAATGCCCGCCTCAATTATTTACATTTTGTGTCTGTGAGTCTGTACCTCTGAGCTGTGACTTCCCGATGCTGAACTCTTCATTTAGTCCGATCCTCATCTCTGACAAATACACAAATGCAGAAAGAAAAAGGATTATTGATACATTTGAAGGGCTGTTATTCCACTCTGACATTAGAGGGAGCCATTTCTCCATTTAGCTTCACTGCACAGGTTTAGACTTCTCTCTGAAACAACACTTCTTTATGTCTGTGTAAGCTCGCTCAGTCATGAGTTCATCCCAAAGACAAAACTCCGAGCCACAAACAAAGCAATGTGGTTTATTCTATTCGATGCAAAGAAGAAGAATGCAAACAACATTATATTGGAGAAACTAAACAAGTTCTACAGAAGAGACTTTATCAACACCGAAGAGAAAGCACAAGTGGCCCTCAGTCGGCAGTGCACCTCCAACCACTTCTTTGAGGACGAGGAGGTCAACATTTTAGGTAAAGAAGAACGTTGGTTTGAAAGAGGAGTTAAAGAAGCTATTTTTGTCAGAAAAGAAAACCCCTCCATGAACCGGAATGGTGGGCTCAGATTTAATCTTCCGTCACTGTACTCCAATCTACTTCGGAGACAACCGACAGGGCACGGCCAGTCCAATGGGATGGCACCTCGGCCAACAAAAGAACAATAGGCAGGTAATTAGCGGTGATCAGCCATGAATAAGACAGGACTGACCGATACTGGGGGGAGAAGGTCGTCAGAGACTCTACTTCAAAAGGTGTTTACCCACAGGTGAGAGTAGCTGTGATTAGAGGGTCTCGTGGTCTTTATCCAAGCTGAGGGCTGAGCGGGACTATAGTCCACTGACGAAGCCTTTTGGATGAGAGGCGAACTGTTCGAGACTTCAACTACTGAGTACAGAAGATGACTCAAGTACCTTCATTTGAAGATAAACTTATTTATTTCATTAACTGTTGAGTGTGTGTCGGACCTGAGCAGCTGGGCATGTAGCATTTGACGCGGATCTCTCCCTCTACATCCGCCTTCATCAGCATGCCCTGAAACACAACCGGCTCCAGTTAAAGTCCTCCAGGACCAAGCTCAGACCAAGTCCACCAGGGCAGGGGTTCCCAAAGCGGGTGCCGCAAGATTATAATTTCATTTCACAAGATAATGAAAGACAATGAAAATATTTATGTATTTGTAATTTAACAGCAAATTCAAACAACAATATGAACAACTACTACAAATATGATGAAAGTTGACTTTAAATGTATTGGCCCGTGAAATGAGACGAGCAGTTCTATATTTTTTGGGTTACGTCTTGCATAGTTTGGGAACCCCTGGACTAGGGCTGCACAATACATCGGGGCAAACTATCGTTATCACAATGGATTTACGCGAACACAGCTGATATCCATGGGAACACAGGACAATTGGCAAAATTCTGGCGTAAAACTGACAGCTTTACATGGACTTCAAGTGGGAAGACATTACAACCAAATTACCTTTGGGTCAGCACTAGGGTTGGATACCGTTAAACGATAACGGTCTGGTATCAGGAAAAACTTTTAGGTACTACCGGTATCGAAAAACTGAAAGTATCAAAACCAGGAATTGTAAATAAATCTTATATCTTTAAAGCTTTGATGCTGTTGGTCCAGGGACAGCATTAAAGGTAGTGACTTGGTTGATTCAGCTCACATAATATTTCCCCCCCATCTTTTACATTTTCTTTTGCCCAACGTTTACCCCATTTTTCCAATTTAGTTACAAATCTTTTTCTTATTTTTGCCCCAATAAAACAAATTGTTTTTCCAATTTGTTTCCCTCATTTTTGCTCATTTTTATAACTAATATTTTCCATATTTCCCCTCCATTTTTCCCTAATTTATTCCCCCTCCCTATTTTGTCGAAAACCGAGTATCGTTAAAGTACAGGTATAATATATTTTTTTTATGGTACCCAGCCCTTGTCAGCAATAATTGAAAAGGGTCAAACATTTACCGTATTTTCCAGACTCACACGTTTGGCTGGGTTTGGGACTTACAGTATATATCAACATATTTAGTTTCAATTCTTTGTTATTTTGACAGCCGCTAGAGGGCACTCTTGTGTACCAGTATCTGCTACTCGGCTGGTATCAATGGGCTAGAGCCGTATGAACCATCTTGGGCCCTGAGAACTTCAGGGAGGGGTCTCCTGGTGGTTCCCAGAGTCAGGACTAAACACGGTGAAGCTGCGTTTCAGTTTCATGCAGCTAAAATCTGGAACAGTCTTCATGAGGATGTGAGACAGGCCTCAACTCTGACAATTTGTTTATTTGTTTGACAATGTTTAAATCTAGGCTCAAAACAGCTCTTTTTACCTGTGCATATGACAACTGAAAGTATTTTATCTGCACTCTTGCTTAAATATATTATTATGCTTAATTATAGTTAATTTTATATCAGAACTAATCGCCTAATGTCATTACTGAGTGTGTATATTCATTGTAGTTTTATGCATTTGATCACGATTTTTACCCGAGGTTTCTCTTTTCTGCCCCTGGGTTTTTGAGTTTGTCCTCGCCGTGCTGCAGTCTAAGGACGGGGGACAACCACAACGCTCCTCATCACCTGCTGCTGACATTATGTTTGCCTGGATACTTCACTTGACATGGTCTTATTTACTCTTTTGTTTTATTACCTTAATGTTTGGTGCAGCCCAGTGAGGCAACTCCTGTTGTGATATTGGGCTATACAAAACAATTGGTTGATTGATTGACTGATGGAGTTTTAATGAGGCTAAACAGACGTAAGGAGGACGTGATGCTCCTCAATGCTACAAGGTAGTCCATGTTTACAGCACGGTTCACATCTGTCCGGGTTCAGCAGGACATAAACAACTCCTTTATGCTCTCATATCATTGTGCTGAGGGTAAATGCACTGTTAGGTAATCTGCTGTTTAAATGATGTTTTGGAGCTGTAAACTCTTGCCTGGTTGTTAGTCTGATGCTCTGGGAATAAGAGTTGTCTGTAATGCTTGTTCCGTGGGTATTTGCTTATATGTGGATACATGCTTCTGTTTAGTCTGAAAACAGAGAAAAAACACAAACACCTCGTGCAACCCCACCTAGAGTTTACATCACCAGCCGCCACTGCCACTGAAGATTTAAAAAATGGCAATCGAGCAGCACAAAGAAAGTTTGGAGTAAGCAAGAAACATGAGGGACTGGCGAAAAGCGGAGGTGACTCTTACGGAAATGAAGAAAACAAAAACGCTAGATGCCCACAGCTCGAGGGAGACCTTTCAGGTGCTAGAGGACTTTTAATTACATTGTGTTGGACGTCTACGCTGAACGCGGCTGATCATATGCAGTCTAGTTTGACATAATTGATAAAAAAGGGTCCAGCTGGGACCTCCTGACAAGGTTCTGACAGGTTTAACCAAGGCCGTGGGAACCCAGGGTGCTGAAGGTGCTGCAGCACCCCCTGGTGAATAGTTTGTGTATTGCAAGTAATATTAGTAAATGGGAAGTAAGCACAGAAAAAAGCGCTTTTGGGGGCAATCTTGACCCTCAGCACCCCTTAACCAAAATACGTTTAACTTCATTAAGTTTTGTTAGTGTGTCCTCTGACTTTGGTCTGCCTCACAGGTTCAACCTCTCAGTGTTTATGTTATGAGTCTAACTGAAGTCCGACTTACATTAGATCCAATCACCACCGTCATTCGCTCCACAACGTCCACGAAGATCTCACTCTTTCCCTGAAACAGATCAGACGCATGAGCTAAAATACAGATAATTATCACCGCAGCTTAAGACTAGGAGCAGCAGTAGTAGTACAGAACAAAAGTTTAAGATCAGTTAAAAGATGGTTAAAAAAAAAGAAATGCAAAATGTTGGACCTTTACAAGGTAGAACTTCAATATCAGAATAAAAGGGAATGAGACAAAAATAAAAGTTGAGTAAACCTTTTATTGAAAACAATGAATAAACTGAAAAGTTTCAAAAGTTGCCTTTAAAAGGTCAAATCTGTGCAAAAATGCGGACTCTCTCATTTTCTGTCAGGTATTCAGCCTGTCATGACGTCCTCATGGCAAAGGCAAAAGACTTTCTAGTTTTGAACGTGTTCGGCATGGGACGTTTAATAATACACCACAGTTCCAGACAGTAGATGCTCTTGGTCGCAACACATTTTTGAAGTGATCAACAATAACGGTGGAACTGCTCATTACAGAGTTCACATTTACAACTTTGATTTCTGTGTTTGAGGGGGTTTCGTGTTTCAGTGTTTGTTTGAGGTGTGGTTCAATAAAACAAAACAAAAAAATAAAAAATTGTCTCGCTCCCATTTCTTCTTGTTGCACAAGTTCTACGTGGAACCTTGATAAGATCCAACCATGCAAAAAAAAAAAGTAATAATAATAATCATTTTCAACTGGTCTTAAACTAGTAGTAGTTTTTTCTCTCTGGGAAACTTTATTTAAAAAAGAAAAAGTAGCAGCAGCACTGACTTGTTCTCTGAGGTGAATGGGCCGCGTTGCAGCTGAACTGGGAGCCACTTTACTCTGCTGCGTCTCGGCTCCAAACTGTGAAAAGAATTACAAATGTGACATTCATCCGTTTGGAAAAACTCTCAGTCGTACAGGAGTTTTCCACAGCTGAAAAAGCTTTTAACATGAACCCTTTTTCGAGAATTCCTGTCATGCTTTGTTTGATATGACAAACGCTGTACTGGTCAAATGGTTCATGGAAGTGAATGATCTTATGAGGTATATTCTTGGAGGAGCTGGTACTTGGTGTGTAGAGTATAATGAATACTGCAGTGACAGTACCAGTCCAACGTTGCTGAGATCGAAGAGGCTGAAGGGTCTGGAGCTCACGGCCTCAGTTTGGATGAAGTTCTTCAGGATGTCACAGGAGGTGGTCTGGATGTGACCGTAGTCCTGAACACAGACAGAACAGTTCAGTCACACAAGGAACAAACAGAGAAGGTCCTGGGTTTGATCCCCAGAACGGCCTTTTCAGGATGAATGAGTGTGTTTGTGTGTTAATAAACAAATCAATAAATAAATGTTTTTTTATGAAAAAATAACCTCGAGATCAATCATTGTGAGAAATTTTTCATTCTGTTTATCCGTTTTCTGGTGGAATATAAACTTATTAATCACATACAAATAAAGGGTCCATATGGATGTTTTGTCAACAGATTGTTCAGTAGAAGCGAAAAAACGGCGGTTGTACACTGGGTTGCATAAGTATTCGTACCCCTTTAACTTTGACATTTTGCCACATTATGGACTACAAACATAAATATATATAATTGAAATTTTATGTGAAAGACTCCCACTAAGTGACACACAATCGTGAAGTGAAATGAAATTTTAACATGATTTTGAATTTTTTTAATGAATAAAATCAGAAAAGTGGGGTGTGCAAAAGTATCTATACCCCTTTCCATTTAGTGCAACCAATTGCCTTCAGAAGTTGAGTGAAGATTTCTGAATGATCACATGTTGACCCAATGACTAAATAGAGTCTACCTGTGTGTAATCTAATGTCAGTTCAAATACAGCTGATCTGTGATGGTCTCAGAGGTCTGTTAAGAGACTATTGGGGAGCAGAGAGCACCGCCATGTGGCCTCCATGTGGCTTCTGGCAAACAGCAAACGGGACTTCTTATGGTTTTCTTTTAAAAATGGCTTCTTCCATAAAGGCCAGTTGTGTGCAGAGTATGACTAATAGTTGTTTTGTGGACAGTTTCCCTCACCTGAGCTGTAGCTCTCCGCAGTTCATCCAGGGTCATCATAGGCTTCTTGGCAACAGCTCTGGTCAGTGCTGTCCTTGTTCGGTCAGTAAGTTTAGGAGGACGGCCGGGTCTTGGTAGGTTTGCAGTGATGTCATACTCTTTCCATTCCTGGATGGTGTATTTAACTGTACTTTGAGAGATGTTCAAAGATTTGGAAATCTTTTTATAACCTAACCCAGCTTTATCCTTCTCAATAACTTTATCCGGGACCTGTCTGGTGTGTTTTTGGACTTAATGATGCCGTTTGCTCCCCAATAGTCTCTGAACAGACCTGAGACCATCACAGAGCAGCTGTATTTGAACTGACATTAGATTACACACAGGTAGACCACTCGGTCTTCGTCAAGGCTTAATATAAAATGAACAGGTTTGGGAGTGGTCCATAAATGTTCAAGCAGCCACGCCCCAAATCAGTGTGCCACACAGCACAGGTTTGTGAAGAGCGACACAGCAGGGGGTTAAAAAAACTACAAAAACACAAGAACTACAAATACCAGCACCACCGAAAAAGAAATACAAATGCAAATGCAAAAACTTACAAGAAACAAGATAAATCAAAGTCCTCATTCAGACCCGGATGTTTTCATGCTTTTAGTTCATGAATCCAGAAAGCCTCTCTTTGATTGAGCTTTAATAACCTGTCACCATCTCTTGCCAGTGGTTTGACACGTTCAATACCTTCAATACACAGCGAAGAGTCATTGGCATTATGTTGATTGAAATGCCTAGCCGTTGCATAGTCCTGATTGTTAACTCTAATCGCATACTTGTGTTCTGCCAGGCGATCTCGCAGACGCCTTTTTGTACGACCAACATAGAAAAAACCCTCTGGACAAGGGAAGAGAGGCGACATATTACGAACGTTGTATTGCAATTAATGAAATCAGTTTGTTGAAAAAACACATTATTATGCACATCCACCCCTCCTGGAACCGCCACCTTAGCGTGGTGGAGGGGTTTGAGTGCCTGAAGATCCTGGAGCTCTGTTGTCGGGGGCTTCGTGCCCCTGGTAGGGTCTCCCAGGGCAAACAGGTCCTAGGTGACGGGTCAGACAAAGAGCGGTTCAGAAGCCCCTTATGAGAGACCAACAGGCCCGGTTAGAACCATGAGGCCGTCCTTCTGTGGACCCACCACCTGCAGGAGGCGCCATAGGGGCTGGTGCAATGTGATTTGGGCAGCTCCAACGGCTGCCCCCACGACCCGGCAACGGACAAGTGGAAGAAAATGGATGGATGGATGGATGCACATCCAAAAAGGTCTTAGTCTGGTTGACATTATTACAATGAGGAAACATGCATTTAAAAGTACCAATTGGTTTTCTCATCCACATGCGCTTATTCTCTGGTGGAAGATATGAAGGCATGAGTTTGTCTCTGAGGTGTGGAGCATGTCTAAAGGCTCAACGCAAGATCACATTGGAGTATAGACCAATTGTCTCTTACAATGTTTTTAATTTGGTCAGCACATGTACTGTAAGTAGTGACAAACAGAGGACGGGACAGTTCACTGGATGGACGATTTTTGTTCTTGGCAAGTAGGGTGGTGCGATCAAAAGAGTGAGCTCTGTCAAGCGCATCTTTGACTACCACAGGTTTGTAAGCTCTGTCCAAAAATCTGCAAGACACAGCCTCTGCCTGATTGGAAAAATCCTCCTCACGATCACAAATGCGTCGCAGACGTTTTGCCCGTAGGGGATGTTCCTTTTTTGGTGTTGAGGATGAAAGGAATCTGCTCGAAGAATTGTATTGCGTGATGTACTTTTTCGGTAGAGGGTAGTATGCAAGTGATCACCTTCACCTTTAAAAATGGTTAAATCCAAAAGAAGTATACACTACTCTCTGAATAATCAATGGGCAACTTAATATTAGGACTAATAGAGTTCAAATATTTGTAAAAATCCAATAATTCATTCAAATTACCATCAAAAATCAACAACATATCGTCAATGTAACGACCATACCAGGTAATGTTATGATAGAAAGGATTAATAGGATTAAGGACAAAGTCCTTCTCCCACAGACCCAAAAATAAACATGCATAGTTTGGAGAAAAACAAGAACCCATGGGAACACCAATCTTTTGACCCATTCTGTGTTTTAGAGCAGATAGACCGGATGTTCAACTGTTAAAAAAAACAAATTCATTGTCATTAATAATTTCTAGGGCTGGGACTTGATTAAAAAAATTAATCTAATTAGGATTTTTAGTATACCATTGAATAATGACTGAATACTTAAGCTTAAGCAACAAAATATTGTTTATTTTTGTTCAACCAAGTCCAACAGACCAGTGCAATAATGCCATTAATTGTGCGTCTGCAGGAAAAAAGGAAACTGAAGAGCGGAAAGCAAAGTGTGATTAATTTCGATTAATATGTTTAATTGCACTAAACCTCATGTAATTAATTAATCGCAATTAATCGAAAAAAGTCCCGGCCCTAATAATTTCACAAACAAAATAGATTATGAAGTAAATAGGCCTGCTCTACTCTTCACAAACCTGTGCTGTGTGGCACACTTGAACATTTATGGAGCACTCCAAAACCTGTTCATTTTGGTCGAAACATGTTGGCTTGGCCATCTAAATAAAGTCCTTCCTCGTGCTGTGCATATTTGTTTTAGAGTGCCTGGGTTTGCTGGTTTTTTATATATATTTATGTTTGTGGTCCATAGCCTGACAAAATGTCAAAAAGTTATAGGGGTACGGATACTTATGCAACCCACTGTAGCTAACGTTAGCCTGTAGCATGGGCTGTTGGACTACTTTACTCCTCTTCATGTTTTTGTATCTTTATATCTTTATTTGGTAGAAAACTATATTCATTATTCAGCATTTGTTAAAGGACCTGTATCATGCTATTTTAGCCATTCCAAAGTAAAGTATAGGCATTTATATGATATATTGTACCTCTACCACTACAGAGCACTATTTTTTGTGATAAATATAATTATTTCTGGAGGTATTTTTCCAACCCGGAAGACAAAACGCTTGGATTCAGTTAACTCCGCCCCCTCTCTCCGCTCATACAACTTTAGCAGTAGTAGAAATATATATAATGGCTAACACGCATTTTGATTGACTCACCGCTCTGATGATTCCATTATGTTGGTTATAAAAGTTAATCCACTTTGATTCTGGCCAAGGTTCACCAAACATCCATCAGAGACGGTCACAGACAAACACTATTTTGGCTGCTAGTCGCTGAATCCCGGAGAGAAAATCCAACTTCTGGCGAGTGGTTGTCTTCTTTAGGTTGAATAAAGTCCTGTCCTCGCAGCCAAACGCGCTTTTCTCCGTGACATTATCGTTAGAAAAAAGAACAGGTGTCCAGACTCCAGAGTAGGTTAGAAAGAGCTCCTTCTTCACAGCTTTCGGTGCAAACACGACATCTGCTCAGACGCTCAGGGGGTGCGTTTGATTTCCCTGCATTAGATTACAGACGTCGAGCACTTCCGTTCCGCTGTGACGACACAACTGAACATGCCAGTCGTTTACCAGGAGAGGGCGGAGCAGCTGCTCAGAGCGCAGGATTCAGGAGGATTACTGAGAACTGCGTGAATGAAGCCAAAAACCACTCTGGGGGTGTTTTTGAGAAGGAAATAGCATAACAACATGGTTAAAAGCTCCAAAAAGTCGATTTTGCATGATATAGGACCTTTAACCTCTTTACTAGAGAAAATACACACGGTTAAGGCGGGGGCCTTAATCGAGTATATAGGTTAACAAATGCAAAATATTACAGCCCATAGGCCAATACTTCATTTATAAGCTAAGACCTACAAAACTCATCTAAACTGATCTTTTTCCCCGCAATGTTGCCGCGTTATTGTCACTTTTTTGGCATTTTTTTCATTGCATTTTTGTTGCGCTTTCTTCACACTTTTTCGTAACTTTTCTGTTGCTGTTTTGTGGCGTTTTTGTCACATTTTTGTCACTTTTTCATCGCTTTTTTTGTGACCTTTTTGTCACTCTTTTGTTGCATTTTTGACACTGAAAATGTGCTAGGTTCAGGTGGGGGTTAAGAGGTTTTTTTTATTTATTTTTTATTTATTTTTTATTATAAAAGTAAGTACAAACAAAATAGGTACAGTTTTATACAACATAAGAAAAAATAAAAATAAAAAAGAACATGGGGCATAATAATAATAATAATTTAAAGGGCAGTTATCCTACAAGAATGTCTAAAAAGGAAGCCAGTTTCTCTGCATTTTGGGTTTTGATCAAAAATAAAGATTTACAAAAAAGTTTCAGCTCATTTCTCCAATGAGTAATGTTGGGTTTTGTCTTGAAAAAACGACATTTATGTATATAAGGTGGGGGTTAAGAGGCTAAATCGTTTTGGCGTTATAGAAAGTTTGGATTTTCTCCCTCAACTGCTTCAAACATGACCATATATGGGCGACTCCAGACATGCCATCTGTCTAGATCGTGCAGCTCCACTGTGTTATTTCAGCACTATTGGCATTTCTATTGAATTAGTTTGAAGGCCTGACACACCAGAAGTACATGGATACCTAATATGCATAAACAAAAGGAAGTACTTTTGCTCCCGATTACATAGAGTTTTGACTCTAAAACAAAAACACTGCAAAGGTAATAAGAATTCTATGTAATAATTATGAGCCTTGTCAAACTAGTCAGAGTTTTTTCAGCCCGCCTGCTCCGCAACACTGCTTTTATTTGTACAACCCGCGCCACAACTAGGGCCGAGTCCCGTTACATTTTTTTTTCCGATACTAGTATTTAAACAATACTTGGTTTTGGATACTGCAACCTGAACGATACTTTTTACGATACCTATAAAATATTTGTCTTTTAGAACCAGAAAACAGAACAATAATGTTTGGAAGATCATCTCCAATGTCAAGAAATGTGTGAAAAATGGGATATAATTTTGGAAAAAATTGGTGGAAATTGTGGCAAAATTATGGGAAAACATCGTATTAAAATGGGGTAAAAATAGGGGAAAATGGGGAATAAATTGGCAAAATGGGAAAACATTTGTAATAAAAAATTAGCAAAAATTAGATAAATTAATTAGGAAAACAATAACAATTGGGGCAATAATATTTTTTTTAAATGTGTTAAAAAAGGAAGGAAAAAAGTTAATAAATATAGGCCAAAAAGTATTTGAGCTAAAACAGCCAAGTTACTTCTATTAGTACTGTCTCCGGATTCTCGGTTCCTGCTTTATTTTTTCGTTACTGGTAATACCTACACTTTTTTCTGATACCAGACTTATTGTTTAACTGTACTCAGCCCTCTCCACAACCATTAAAAATTACATATTATAAATATAATAGGTCTGAATGGATCACTAAAATGCAACTCAGTTCAAAATTCAAAATGGTGTATTGTCACACCATTTTAGATGGTTTACAATACAAACTTATTTTGACTGTGGTAGTTTGCATACCACAACTTCATCGAGCAGCTCGTAGATCAGAGCGAAGTTCATCTGGACCGACTTCTCGCTCAGAGTCCCACAGTAATCCTTCACCAGAGAGGTCAGTCTGAAACAGCAAACACTAGAGAGGTCAGTGTGAAACAACAAACACCAGAGAGGTCAGTCTGAACAACACCAGAGAGGTCAGTCTGAACAACACCAGAGAGGTCAGTCTGAAACAGCAAACACTAGAGAGGTCAGTGTGAAACAACAAACACCAGAGAGGTCAGTTTGAACAACACCAGAGAGGTCAGTCTGAACAACACCAGAGAGGTCAGTCTGAAACAGCAAACACTAGAGAGGTCAGTGTGAAACAACAAACACCAGAGAGGTCAGTCTGAACAACACCAGAGAGGTCAGTCTGAAACAGCAAACACTAGAGAGGTCAGTGTGAAACAACAAACACCAGAGAGGTCAGTCTGAACAACACCAGAGAGGTCAGTCTGAAACAGCAAACACTAGAGAGGTTAGTGTGAAACAACAAACACCAGAGAGGTCAGTCTGAACAACACCAGAGAGGTCAGTCTGAAACAGCAAACACTAGAGAGGTCAGTGTGAAACAACAAACACCAGAGAGGTCAGTCTGAACAACACCAGAGAGGTCAGTCTGAAACAGCAAACACTAGAGAGGTCAGTCTGAAACAACAAACACCAGAGAGGTCAGTCTGAAACAACAAACACCAGAGAGGTCAGTGTGAAACAACAAACACCAGAGAGGTCAGTCTGAACAACACCAGAGAGGTCAGTCTGAACAACACCAGAGAGGTCAGTCTGAAACAGCAAACACTAGAGAGGTCAGTCTGAAACAACAAACACCAGAGAGGTCAGTCTGAACAACACCAGAGAGGTCAGTCTGAAACAGCAAACACTAGAGAGGTCAGTCTGAAACAGCAAACACCAGAGGTCAGTCTGAAACAACAAACACCAGAGAGGTCAGTCTGAAACAACAAACACCAGAGAGGTCAGTCTGAACAACACCAGAGAGGTCAGTCTGAAACAGCAAACACTAGAGAGGTCAGTGTGAAACAACAAACACCAGAGAGGTCAGTCTGAACAACACCAGAGAGGTCAGTCTGAAACAGCAAACACTAGAGAGGTCAGTCTGAAACAACAAACACCAGAGAGGTCAGTCTGAAACAACAAACACCAGAGAGGTCAGTCTGAAACAACAAACACCAGAGAGGTCAGTCTGAAACAACAAACACTAGAGAGGTCAGTCTGAAACAGCAAACACTAGAGAGGTCAGTCTGAAACAGCAAACACTAGAGAGGTCAGTGTGAACAACACCAGAGAGGTCAGTCTGAAACAGCAAACACTAGAGAGGTCAGTCTGAAACAACAAACACCAGAGAGGTCAGTCTGAAACAACAAACACCAGAGAGGTCAGTGTGAAACAACAAACACCAGAGAGGTCAGTCTGAAACAACAAACACCAGAGGTCAGTGTGAAACAACACCAGAGAGGTCAGTCTGAAACAACAAACACCAGAGAGGTCAGTCTGAAACAGCAAACACCAAAGAGGTCAGTCTGAAACAACAAACACCAGAGAGGTCAGTCTGAAACAGCAAACACTAGAGAGGTCAGTGTGAAACAACACCAGAGAGGTCAGTCTGAAACAACAAACACCAGAGAGGTCAGTCTGAAACAACAAACACTAGAGAGGTCAGTCTGAAACAACAAACACCAGAGGTCAGTCTGAAACAGCAAACACTAGAGAGGTCAGTGTGAAACAACAAACACCAGAGAGGTCAGTCTGAAACAACAAACACCAGAGAGGTCAGTCTGAAACAACAAACACAAGAGAGGTCAGTCTGAAACAACAAACACCAGAGGTCAGTGTGAAACAACAAACACCAGAGAGGTCAGTCTGAAACAACAAACACCAGAGAGGTCAGTCTGAACAACAAACACCAGAGAGGTCAGTCTGAAACAGCAAACACTAGAGAGGTCAGTCTGAAACAACAAACACAAGAGAGGTCAGTCTGAACAAACACCAGAGAGGTCAGTCTGAAACAGCAAACACCAGAGAGGTCAGTCTGAAACAGCAAACACTAGAGAGGTCAGTCTGAAACAACAAACACCAGAGAGGTCAGTCTGAACAACAAACACCAGAGAGGTCAGTCTGAAACAGCAAACACTAGAGAGGTCAGTCTGAAACAACAAACACAAGAGAGGTCAGTCTGAACAAACACCAGAGAGGTCAGTCTGAAACAGCAAACACCAGAGAGGCCAGTCTGAAACAGCAAACACTAGAGAGGTCAGTCTGAAACAACAAACACAAGAGAGGTCAGTCTGAAACAACAAACACCAGAGGTCAGTGTGAAACAACACCAGAGAGGTCAGTCTGAAACAACAAACACCAGAGAGGTCAGTCTGAACAACAAACACCAGAGAGGTCAGTCTGAAACAACAAACACCAGAGAGGTCAGTCTGAAACAGCAAACACTAGAGAGGTCAGTCTGAACAAACACCAGAGAGGTCAGTCTGAACAACAAACACCAGAGAGGTCAGTCTGAAACAACAAACACCAGAGAGGTCAGTCTGAAACAGCAAACACCAGAGAGGTCAGTGTGAAACAACAAACACCAGAGAGGTCAGTCTGAAACAACAAACACCAGAGAGGTCAGTCTGAAACAACACCAGACAGGTCAGTCTGAAACAGCAAACACTAGAGAGGTCAGTCTGAAACAACAAACACCAGAGGTCAGTCTGAACAACAAACACCAGAGAGGTCAGTCTGAAACAACAAACACCAGAGAGGTCAGTCTGAAACAGCAAACACTAGAGAGGTCAGTCTGAAACAACAAACACAAGAGAGGTCAGTCTGAAACAACAAACACCAGAGAGGTCAGTCTGAAACAGCAAACACCAGAGAGGTCAGTCTGAAACAACAAACACCAGAGAGGTCAGTCTGAAACAACAAACACCAGAGAGGTCAGTCTGAAACAGCAAACACTAGAGAGGTCAGTCTGAAACAACAAACACCAGAGGTCAGTGTGAAACAACACCAGAGAGGTCAGTCTGAAACAACAAACACCAGAGAGGTCAGTGTGAAACAACAAACACTAGAGAGGTCAGTCTGAAACAACAAACACCAGAGAGGTCAGTCTGAAACAGCAAACACTAGAGAGGTCAGTGTGAAACAACAAACACCAGAGAGGTCAGTCTGAAACAACAAACACCAGAGAGGTCAGTCTGAAACAACAAACACCAGAGAGGTCAGTGTGAAACAACAAACACCAGAGAGGTCAGTCTGAACAACAAACACCAGAGAGGTCAGTCTGAAACAACAAACACCAGAGAGGTCAGTCTGAAACAGCAAACACTAGAGAGGTCAGTCTGAAACAACAAACACCAGAGGTCAGTGTGAAACAACACCAGAGAGGTCAGTGTGAAACAACAAACACCAGAGAGGTCAGTGTGAAACAACAAACACTAGAGAGGTCAGTCTGAAACAACAAACACCAGAGGTCAGTCTGAAACAGCAAACACTAGAGAGGTCAGTGTGAAACAACAAACACTAGAGAGGTCAGTCTGAAACAACACACACCAGAGGTCAGTCTGAAACAACAAACACCAGAGGTCAGTGTGAAACAACAAACACCAGAGAGGTCAGTGTGAACAACAAACACCAGAGAGGTCAGTCTGAAACAACAAACACCAGAGAGGTCAGTCTGAAACAGCAAACACTAGAGAGGTCAGTCTGAACAAACACCAGAGAGGTCAGTGTGAAACAACAAACACCAGAGAGGTCAGTCTGAAACAACAAACACCAGAGAGGTCAGTCTGAAACAACAAACACCAGAGAGGTCAGTCTGAAACAACAAACACCAGAGAGGTCAGTCTGAAACAGCAAACACTAGAGAGGTCAGTCTGAAACAACAAACACCAGAGAGGTCAGTCTGAACAACAAACACCAGAGAGGTCAGTCTGAAACAACAAACACCAGAGAGGTCAGTCTGAAACAGCAAACACCAGAGAGGTCAGTCTGAAACAACAAACACTAGAGAGGTCAGTCTGAAACAACAAACACCAGAGGTCAGTCTGAAACAGCAAACACTAGAGAGGTCAGTGTGAAACAACAAACACTAGAGAGGTCAGTCTGAAACAACAAACACCAGAGGTCAGTCTGAAACAACAAACACCAGAGAGGTCAGTGTGAACAACAAACACCAGAGAGGTCAGTGTGAAACAACAAACACTAGAGAGGTCAGTGTGAAACAACAAACACTAGAGAGGTCAGTGTGAAACAACAAACACTAGAGAGGTCAGTCTGAAACAACAAACACCAGAGAGGTCAGTCTGAAACAGCAAACACTAGAGAGGTCAGTCTGAACAAACACCAGAGAGGTCAGTGTGAAACAACAAACACCAGAGAGGTCAGTCTGAAACAACAAACACCAGAGAGGTCAGTCTGAAACAACAAACACCAGAGAGGTCAGTCTGAAACAACAAACACCAGAGAGGTCAGTCTGAAACAACAAACACCAGAGAGGTCAGTCTGAAACAGCAAACACTAGAGAGGTCAGTCTGAAACAACAAACACCAGAGAGGTCAGTCTGAACAACACCAGAGAGGTCAGTCTGAAACAGCAAACACTAGAGAGGTCAGTGTGAAACAACAAACACCAGAGAGGTCAGTCTGAACAACACCAGAGAGGTCAGTCTGAAACAGCAAACACTAGAGAGGTTAGTGTGAAACAACAAACACCAGAGAGGTCAGTCTGAACAACACCAGAGAGGTCAGTCTGAAACAGCAAACACTAGAGAGGTCAGTGTGAAACAACAAACACCAGAGAGGTCAGTCTGAACAACACCAGAGAGGTCAGTCTGAAACAGCAAACACTAGAGAGGTCAGTCTGAAACAACAAACACCAGAGAGGTCAGTCTGAAACAACAAACACCAGAGAGGTCAGTGTGAAACAACAAACACCAGAGAGGTCAGTCTGAACAACACCAGAGAGGTCAGTCTGAACAACACCAGAGAGGTCAGTCTGAAACAGCAAACACTAGAGAGGTCAGTCTGAAACAACAAACACCAGAGAGGTCAGTCTGAACAACACCAGAGAGGTCAGTCTGAAACAGCAAACACTAGAGAGGTCAGTCTGAAACAGCAAACACCAGAGGTCAGTCTGAAACAACAAACACCAGAGAGGTCAGTCTGAAACAACAAACACCAGAGAGGTCAGTCTGAACAACACCAGAGAGGTCAGTCTGAAACAGCAAACACTAGAGAGGTCAGTGTGAAACAACAAACACCAGAGAGGTCAGTCTGAACAACACCAGAGAGGTCAGTCTGAAACAGCAAACACTAGAGAGGTCAGTCTGAAACAACAAACACCAGAGAGGTCAGTCTGAAACAACAAACACCAGAGAGGTCAGTCTGAAACAACAAACACCAGAGAGGTCAGTCTGAAACAACAAACACTAGAGAGGTCAGTCTGAAACAGCAAACACTAGAGAGGTCAGTCTGAAACAGCAAACACTAGAGAGGTCAGTGTGAACAACACCAGAGAGGTCAGTCTGAAACAGCAAACACTAGAGAGGTCAGTCTGAAACAACAAACACCAGAGAGGTCAGTCTGAAACAACAAACACCAGAGAGGTCAGTGTGAAACAACAAACACCAGAGAGGTCAGTCTGAAACAACAAACACCAGAGGTCAGTGTGAAACAACACCAGAGAGGTCAGTCTGAAACAACAAACACCAGAGAGGTCAGTCTGAAACAGCAAACACCAAAGAGGTCAGTCTGAAACAACAAACACCAGAGAGGTCAGTCTGAAACAGCAAACACTAGAGAGGTCAGTGTGAAACAACACCAGAGAGGTCAGTCTGAAACAACAAACACCAGAGAGGTCAGTCTGAAACAACAAACACCAGAGAGGTCAGTCTGAAACAGCAAACACCAGAGAGGTCAGTCTGAAACAACAAACACCAGAGAGGTCAGTCTGAAACAACAAACACCAGAGAGGTCAGTCTGAAACAGCAAACACTAGAGAGGTCAGTCTGAAACAACAAACACCAGAGGTCAGTGTGAAACAACACCAGAGAGGTCAGTCTGAAACAACAAACACCAGAGAGGTCAGTGTGAAACAACAAACACTAGAGAGGTCAGTCTGAAACAACAAACACCAGAGAGGTCAGTCTGAAACAGCAAACACTAGAGAGGTCAGTGTGAAACAACAAACACCAGAGAGGTCAGTCTGAAACAACAAACACCAGAGAGGTCAGTCTGAAACAACAAACACCAGAGAGGTCAGTGTGAAACAACAAACACCAGAGAGGTCAGTCTGAACAACAAACACCAGAGAGGTCAGTCTGAAACAACAAACACCAGAGAGGTCAGTCTGAAACAGCAAACACTAGAGAGGTCAGTCTGAAACAACAAACACCAGAGGTCAGTGTGAAACAACACCAGAGAGGTCAGTGTGAAACAACAAACACCAGAGAGGTCAGTGTGAAACAACAAACACTAGAGAGGTCAGTCTGAAACAACAAACACCAGAGGTCAGTCTGAAACAGCAAACACTAGAGAGGTCAGTGTGAAACAACAAACACTAGAGAGGTCAGTCTGAAACAACACACACCAGAGGTCAGTCTGAAACAACAAACACCAGAGGTCAGTGTGAAACAACAAACACCAGAGAGGTCAGTGTGAACAACAAACACCAGAGAGGTCAGTCTGAAACAACAAACACCAGAGAGGTCAGTCTGAAACAGCAAACACTAGAGAGGTCAGTCTGAACAAACACCAGAGAGGTCAGTGTGAAACAACAAACACCAGAGAGGTCAGTCTGAAACAACAAACACCAGAGAGGTCAGTCTGAAACAACAAACACCAGAGAGGTCAGTCTGAAACAACAAACACCAGAGAGGTCAGTCTGAAACAGCAAACACTAGAGAGGTCAGTCTGAAACAACAAACACCAGAGAGGTCAGTCTGAACAACAAACACTAGAGAGGTCAGTCTGAAACAACAAACACCAGAGAGGTCAGTCTGAAACAGCAAACACTAGAGAGGTCAGTCTGAAACAACAAACACCAGAGGTCAGTGTGAAACAACACCAGAGAGGTCAGTGTGAAACAACAAACACTAGAGAGGTCAGTCTGAAACAACAAACACCAGAGGTCAGTCTGAAACAGCAAACACTAGAGAGGTCAGTGTGAAACAACAAACACTAGAGAGGTCAGTCTGAAACAACAAACACCAGAGGTCAGTCTGAAACAACAAACACCAGAGAGGTCAGTGTGAACAACAAACACCAGAGAGGTCAGTGTGAAACAACAAACACTAGAGAGGTCAGTGTGAAACAACAAACACTAGAGAGGTCAGTGTGAAACAACAAACACTAGAGAGGTCAGTCTGAAACAACAAACACCAGAGGTCAGTCTGAAACAACAAACACCAGAGAGGTCAGTGTGAAACAACAAACACTAGAGAGGTCAGTCTGAAACAACAAACACCAGAGGTCAGTCTGAAACAACAAACACCAGAGAGGTCAGTGTGAAACAACAAACACCAGAGAGGTCAGTGTGAACAACAAACACCAGAGAGGTCAGTCTGAAACAACAAACACCAGAGAGGTCAGTCTGAAACAGCAAACACTAGAGAGGTCAGTCTGAACAAACACCAGAGAGGTCAGTGTGAAACAACAAACACCAGAGAGGTCAGTCTGAAACAACAAACACCAGAGAGGTCAGTCTGAAACAACAAACACCAGAGAGGTCAGTCTGAAACAGCAAACACTAGAGAGGTCAGTCTGAAACAACAAACACCAGAGAGGTCAGTCTGAAACAACAAACACCAGAGAGGTCAGTCTGAAACAGCAAACACCAGAGAGGTCAGTCTGAAACAGCAAACACCAGAGAGGTCAGTCTGAAACAGCAAACACCAGAGAGGTCAGTCTGAAACAACAAACACCAGAGAGGTCAGTCTGAAACAGCAAACACCAGAGAGGTCAGTCTGAAACAACAAACACCAGAGAGGTCAGTCTGAAACAACAAACACCAGAGAGGTCAGTCTGAAACAGCAAACACTAGAGAGGTCAGTCTGAAACAACAAACACCAGAGGTCAGTGTGAAACAACACCAGAGAGGTCAGTCTGAAACAACAAACACCAGAGAGGTCAGTGTGAAACAACAAACACTAGAGAGGTCAGTCTGAAACAACAAACACCAGAGAGGTCAGTCTGAAACAGCAAACACTAGAGAGGTCAGTGTGAAACAACACCAGAGAGGTCAGTCTGAAACAACAAACACCAGAGAGGTCAGTCTGAAACAACAAACACCAGAGAGGTCAGTCTGAAACAGCAAACACCAGAGAGGTCAGTCTGAAACAACAAACACCAGAGAGGTCAGTCTGAAACAACAAACACCAGAGAGGTCAGTCTGAAACAGCAAACACTAGAGAGGTCAGTCTGAAACAACAAACACCAGAGGTCAGTGTGAAACAACACCAGAGAGGTCAGTCTGAAACAACAAACACCAGAGAGGTCAGTGTGAAACAACAAACACTAGAGAGGTCAGTCTGAAACAACAAACACCAGAGAGGTCAGTCTGAAACAGCAAACACTAGAGAGGTCAGTGTGAAACAACAAACACCAGAGAGGTCAGTCTGAAACAACAAACACCAGAGAGGTCAGTCTGAAACAACAAACACCAGAGAGGTCAGTGTGAAACAACAAACACCAGAGAGGTCAGTCTGAACAACAAACACCAGAGAGGTCAGTCTGAAACAACAAACACCAGAGAGGTCAGTCTGAAACAGCAAACACTAGAGAGGTCAGTCTGAAACAACAAACACCAGAGGTCAGTGTGAAACAACACCAGAGAGGTCAGTGTGAAACAACAAACACCAGAGAGGTCAGTGTGAAACAACAAACACTAGAGAGGTCAGTCTGAAACAACAAACACCAGAGGTCAGTCTGAAACAGCAAACACTAGAGAGGTCAGTGTGAAACAACAAACACTAGAGAGGTCAGTCTGAAACAACACACACCAGAGGTCAGTCTGAAACAACAAACACCAGAGGTCAGTGTGAAACAACAAACACCAGAGAGGTCAGTGTGAACAACAAACACCAGAGAGGTCAGTCTGAAACAACAAACACCAGAGAGGTCAGTCTGAAACAGCAAACACTAGAGAGGTCAGTCTGAACAAACACCAGAGAGGTCAGTGTGAAACAACAAACACCAGAGAGGTCAGTGTGAAACAACAAACACCAGAGAGGTCAGTGTGAACAACAAACACCAGAGAGGTCAGTCTGAAACAACAAACACCAGAGAGGTCAGTCTGAAACAGCAAACACTAGAGAGGTCAGTCTGAACAAACACCAGAGAGGTCAGTGTGAAACAACAAACACCAGAGAGGTCAGTCTGAAACAACAAACACCAGAGAGGTCAGTCTGAAACAACAAACACCAGAGAGGTCAGTCTGAAACAGCAAACACTAGAGAGGTCAGTCTGAAACAACAAACACCAGAGAGGTCAGTCTGAAACAACAAACACCAGAGAGGTCAGTCTGAAACAGCAAACACCAGAGAGGTCAGTCTGAAACAGCAAACACCAGAGAGGTCAGTCTGAAACAGCAAACACCAGAGAGGTCAGTCTGAAACAACAAACACCAGAGAGGTCAGTCTGAAACAACAAACACCAGAGAGGTCAGTCTGAAACAACAAACACCAGAGAGGTCAGTCTGAAACAACAAACACCAGAGGTCAGTCTGAAACAACAAACACCAGAGGTCAGTCTGAAACAACAAACACCAGAGAGGTCAGTCTGAAACAACAAACACCAGAGAGGTCAGTCTGAAACAACAAACACTAGAGAGGTCAGTCTGAAACAACAAACACTAGAGAGGTCAGTCTGAAACAACAAACACCAGAGAGGTCAGTGTGAAACAACAAACACTAGAGAGGTCAGTCTGAAACAACAAATACCAGAGGTCAGTCTGAAACAACAAACACCAGAGAGGTCAGTGTGAAACAACAAACACCAGAGAGGTCAGTCTGAAACAACAAACACCAGAGAGGTCAGTCTGAAACAGCAAACACTAGAGAGGTCAGTCTGAACAAACACCAGAGAGGTCAGTGTGAAACAACAAACACCAGAGAGGTCAGTCTGAAACAACAAACACCAGAGAGGTCAGTCTGAAACAACAAACACCAGAGAGGTCAGTCTGAAACAACAAACACCAGAGAGGTCAGTCTGAAACAGCAAACACCAGAGAGGTCAGTCTGAAACAACAAACACCAGAGAGGTCAGTCTGAAACAACAAACACCAGAGAGGTCAGTCTGAAACAGCAAACACCAGAGAGGTCAGTCTGAAACAACAAACACCAGAGGTCAGTGTGAAACAACAAACACCAGAGAGGTCAGTCTGAAACAACAAACACCAGAGAGGTCAGTCTGAACAACAAACACCAGAGAGGTCAGTCTGAAACAGCAAACACTAGAGAGGTCAGTCTGAAACAACAAACACAAGAGAGGTCAGTCTGAACAAACACCAGAGAGGTCAGTCTGAAACAGCAAACACCAGAGAGGTCAGTCTGAAACAGCAAACACTAGAGAGGTCAGTCTGAAACAACAAACACCAGAGAGGTCAGTCTGAACAACAAACACCAGAGAGGTCAGTCTGAAACAGCAAACACTAGAGAGGTCAGTCTGAAACAACAAACACAAGAGAGGTCAGTCTGAACAAACACCAGAGAGGTCAGTCTGAAACAGCAAACACCAGAGAGGCCAGTCTGAAACAGCAAACACTAGAGAGGTCAGTCTGAAACAACAAACACAAGAGAGGTCAGTCTGAAACAACAAACACCAGAGGTCAGTGTGAAACAACACCAGAGAGGTCAGTCTGAAACAACAAACACCAGAGAGGTCAGTCTGAACAACAAACACCAGAGAGGTCAGTCTGAAACAACAAACACCAGAGAGGTCAGTCTGAAACAGCAAACACTAGAGAGGTCAGTCTGAACAAACACCAGAGAGGTCAGTCTGAACAACAAACACCAGAGAGGTCAGTCTGAAACAACAAACACCAGAGAGGTCAGTCTGAAACAGCAAACACCAGAGAGGTCAGTGTGAAACAACAAACACCAGAGAGGTCAGTCTGAAACAACAAACACCAGAGAGGTCAGTCTGAAACAACACCAGACAGGTCAGTCTGAAACAGCAAACACTAGAGAGGTCAGTCTGAAACAACAAACACCAGAGGTCAGTCTGAACAACAAACACCAGAGAGGTCAGTCTGAAACAACAAACACCAGAGAGGTCAGTCTGAAACAGCAAACACTAGAGAGGTCAGTCTGAAACAACAAACACAAGAGAGGTCAGTCTGAAACAACAAACACCAGAGAGGTCAGTCTGAAACAGCAAACACCAGAGAGGTCAGTCTGAAACAACAAACACCAGAGAGGTCAGTCTGAAACAACAAACACCAGAGAGGTCAGTCTGAAACAGCAAACACTAGAGAGGTCAGTCTGAAACAACAAACACCAGAGGTCAGTGTGAAACAACACCAGAGAGGTCAGTCTGAAACAACAAACACCAGAGAGGTCAGTGTGAAACAACAAACACTAGAGAGGTCAGTCTGAAACAACAAACACCAGAGAGGTCAGTCTGAAACAGCAAACACTAGAGAGGTCAGTGTGAAACAACAAACACCAGAGAGGTCAGTCTGAAACAACAAACACCAGAGAGGTCAGTCTGAAACAACAAACACCAGAGAGGTCAGTGTGAAACAACAAACACCAGAGAGGTCAGTCTGAACAACAAACACCAGAGAGGTCAGTCTGAAACAACAAACACCAGAGAGGTCAGTCTGAAACAGCAAACACTAGAGAGGTCAGTCTGAAACAACAAACACCAGAGGTCAGTGTGAAACAACACCAGAGAGGTCAGTGTGAAACAACAAACACCAGAGAGGTCAGTGTGAAACAACAAACACTAGAGAGGTCAGTCTGAAACAACAAACACCAGAGGTCAGTCTGAAACAGCAAACACTAGAGAGGTCAGTGTGAAACAACAAACACTAGAGAGGTCAGTCTGAAACAACACACACCAGAGGTCAGTCTGAAACAACAAACACCAGAGGTCAGTGTGAAACAACAAACACCAGAGAGGTCAGTGTGAACAACAAACACCAGAGAGGTCAGTCTGAAACAACAAACACCAGAGAGGTCAGTCTGAAACAGCAAACACTAGAGAGGTCAGTCTGAACAAACACCAGAGAGGTCAGTGTGAAACAACAAACACCAGAGAGGTCAGTCTGAAACAACAAACACCAGAGAGGTCAGTCTGAAACAACAAACACCAGAGAGGTCAGTCTGAAACAACAAACACCAGAGAGGTCAGTCTGAAACAGCAAACACTAGAGAGGTCAGTCTGAAACAACAAACACCAGAGAGGTCAGTCTGAACAACAAACACCAGAGAGGTCAGTCTGAAACAACAAACACCAGAGAGGTCAGTCTGAAACAGCAAACACTAGAGAGGTCAGTCTGAAACAACAAACACCAGAGGTCAGTGTGAAACAACACCAGAGAGGTCAGTGTGAAACAACAAACACTAGAGAGGTCAGTCTGAAACAACAAACACCAGAGGTCAGTCTGAAACAGCAAACACTAGAGAGGTCAGTGTGAAACAACAAACACTAGAGAGGTCAGTCTGAAACAACAAACACCAGAGGTCAGTCTGAAACAACAAACACCAGAGAGGTCAGTGTGAACAACAAACACCAGAGAGGTCAGTGTGAAACAACAAACACTAGAGAGGTCAGTGTGAAACAACAAACACTAGAGAGGTCAGTGTGAAACAACAAACACTAGAGAGGTCAGTCTGAAACAACAAACACCAGAGAGGTCAGTCTGAAACAGCAAACACTAGAGAGGTCAGTCTGAACAAACACCAGAGAGGTCAGTGTGAAACAACAAACACCAGAGAGGTCAGTCTGAAACAACAAACACCAGAGAGGTCAGTCTGAAACAACAAACACCAGAGAGGTCAGTCTGAAACAACAAACACCAGAGAGGTCAGTCTGAAACAACAAACACCAGAGAGGTCAGTCTGAAACAGCAAACACTAGAGAGGTCAGTCTGAAACAACAAACACCAGAGAGGTCAGTCTGAACAACACCAGAGAGGTCAGTCTGAAACAGCAAACACTAGAGAGGTCAGTGTGAAACAACAAACACCAGAGAGGTCAGTCTGAACAACACCAGAGAGGTCAGTCTGAAACAGCAAACACTAGAGAGGTTAGTGTGAAACAACAAACACCAGAGAGGTCAGTCTGAACAACACCAGAGAGGTCAGTCTGAAACAGCAAACACTAGAGAGGTCAGTGTGAAACAACAAACACCAGAGAGGTCAGTCTGAACAACACCAGAGAGGTCAGTCTGAAACAGCAAACACTAGAGAGGTCAGTCTGAAACAACAAACACCAGAGAGGTCAGTCTGAAACAACAAACACCAGAGAGGTCAGTGTGAAACAACAAACACCAGAGAGGTCAGTCTGAACAACACCAGAGAGGTCAGTCTGAACAACACCAGAGAGGTCAGTCTGAAACAGCAAACACTAGAGAGGTCAGTCTGAAACAACAAACACCAGAGAGGTCAGTCTGAACAACACCAGAGAGGTCAGTCTGAAACAGCAAACACTAGAGAGGTCAGTCTGAAACAGCAAACACCAGAGGTCAGTCTGAAACAACAAACACCAGAGAGGTCAGTCTGAAACAACAAACACCAGAGAGGTCAGTCTGAACAACACCAGAGAGGTCAGTCTGAAACAGCAAACACTAGAGAGGTCAGTGTGAAACAACAAACACCAGAGAGGTCAGTCTGAACAACACCAGAGAGGTCAGTCTGAAACAGCAAACACTAGAGAGGTCAGTCTGAAACAACAAACACCAGAGAGGTCAGTCTGAAACAACAAACACCAGAGAGGTCAGTCTGAAACAACAAACACCAGAGAGGTCAGTCTGAAACAACAAACACTAGAGAGGTCAGTCTGAAACAGCAAACACTAGAGAGGTCAGTCTGAAACAGCAAACACTAGAGAGGTCAGTGTGAACAACACCAGAGAGGTCAGTCTGAAACAGCAAACACTAGAGAGGTCAGTCTGAAACAACAAACACCAGAGAGGTCAGTCTGAAACAACAAACACCAGAGAGGTCAGTGTGAAACAACAAACACCAGAGAGGTCAGTCTGAAACAACAAACACCAGAGGTCAGTGTGAAACAACACCAGAGAGGTCAGTCTGAAACAACAAACACCAGAGAGGTCAGTCTGAAACAGCAAACACCAAAGAGGTCAGTCTGAAACAACAAACACCAGAGAGGTCAGTCTGAAACAGCAAACACTAGAGAGGTCAGTGTGAAACAACACCAGAGAGGTCAGTCTGAAACAACAAACACCAGAGAGGTCAGTCTGAAACAACAAACACCAGAGAGGTCAGTCTGAAACAGCAAACACCAGAGAGGTCAGTCTGAAACAACAAACACCAGAGAGGTCAGTCTGAAACAACAAACACCAGAGAGGTCAGTCTGAAACAGCAAACACTAGAGAGGTCAGTCTGAAACAACAAACACCAGAGGTCAGTGTGAAACAACACCAGAGAGGTCAGTCTGAAACAACAAACACCAGAGAGGTCAGTGTGAAACAACAAACACTAGAGAGGTCAGTCTGAAACAACAAACACCAGAGAGGTCAGTCTGAAACAGCAAACACTAGAGAGGTCAGTGTGAAACAACAAACACCAGAGAGGTCAGTCTGAAACAACAAACACCAGAGAGGTCAGTCTGAAACAACAAACACCAGAGAGGTCAGTGTGAAACAACAAACACCAGAGAGGTCAGTCTGAACAACAAACACCAGAGAGGTCAGTCTGAAACAACAAACACCAGAGAGGTCAGTCTGAAACAGCAAACACTAGAGAGGTCAGTCTGAAACAACAAACACCAGAGGTCAGTGTGAAACAACACCAGAGAGGTCAGTGTGAAACAACAAACACCAGAGAGGTCAGTGTGAAACAACAAACACTAGAGAGGTCAGTCTGAAACAACAAACACCAGAGGTCAGTCTGAAACAGCAAACACTAGAGAGGTCAGTGTGAAACAACAAACACTAGAGAGGTCAGTCTGAAACAACACACACCAGAGGTCAGTCTGAAACAACAAACACCAGAGGTCAGTGTGAAACAACAAACACCAGAGAGGTCAGTGTGAACAACAAACACCAGAGAGGTCAGTCTGAAACAACAAACACCAGAGAGGTCAGTCTGAAACAGCAAACACTAGAGAGGTCAGTCTGAACAAACACCAGAGAGGTCAGTGTGAAACAACAAACACCAGAGAGGTCAGTCTGAAACAACAAACACCAGAGAGGTCAGTCTGAAACAACAAACACCAGAGAGGTCAGTCTGAAACAACAAACACCAGAGAGGTCAGTCTGAAACAGCAAACACTAGAGAGGTCAGTCTGAAACAACAAACACCAGAGAGGTCAGTCTGAACAACAAACACCAGAGAGGTCAGTCTGAAACAACAAACACCAGAGAGGTCAGTCTGAAACAGCAAACACTAGAGAGGTCAGTCTGAAACAACAAACACCAGAGGTCAGTGTGAAACAACACCAGAGAGGTCAGTGTGAAACAACAAACACTAGAGAGGTCAGTCTGAAACAACAAACACCAGAGGTCAGTCTGAAACAGCAAACACTAGAGAGGTCAGTGTGAAACAACAAACACTAGAGAGGTCAGTCTGAAACAACAAACACCAGAGGTCAGTCTGAAACAACAAACACCAGAGAGGTCAGTGTGAACAACAAACACCAGAGAGGTCAGTGTGAAACAACAAACACTAGAGAGGTCAGTGTGAAACAACAAACACTAGAGAGGTCAGTGTGAAACAACAAACACTAGAGAGGTCAGTCTGAAACAACAAACACCAGAGGTCA
Organism: Proterorhinus semilunaris; assembly: GCA_021464625.1. Classification (NCBI taxonomy): domain Eukaryota; kingdom Metazoa; phylum Chordata; class Actinopteri; order Gobiiformes; family Gobiidae; genus Proterorhinus; species Proterorhinus semilunaris. The sequence continues at coordinate 2,315,024 of CM038355.1, read as the reverse complement.
GTCTGAAACAACAAACACCAGAGAGGTCAGTGTGAAACAACAAACACTAGAGAGGTCAGTCTGAAACAACAAACACCAGAGGTCAGTCTGAAACAACAAACACCAGAGAGGTCAGTGTGAAACAACAAACACCAGAGAGGTCAGTGTGAAACAACAAACACCAGAGAGGTCAGTGTGAACAACAAACACCAGAGAGGTCAGTCTGAAACAACAAACACCAGAGAGGTCAGTCTGAAACAGCAAACACTAGAGAGGTCAGTCTGAACAAACACCAGAGAGGTCAGTGTGAAACAACAAACACCAGAGAGGTCAGTCTGAAACAACAAACACCAGAGAGGTCAGTCTGAAACAGCAAACACTAGAGAGGTCAGTCTGAAACAACAAACACCAGAGAGGTCAGTCTGAAACAACAAACACCAGAGAGGTCAGTCTGAAACAGCAAACACCAGAGAGGTCAGTCTGAAACAGCAAACACCAGAGAGGTCAGTCTGAAACAGCAAACACCAGAGAGGTCAGTCTGAAACAACAAACACCAGAGAGGTCAGTCTGAAACAGCAAACACCAGAGAGGTCAGTCTGAAACAACAAACACCAGAGAGGTCAGTCTGAAACAACAAACACCAGAGAGGTCAGTCTGAAACAGCAAACACTAGAGAGGTCAGTCTGAAACAACAAACACCAGAGGTCAGTGTGAAACAACACCAGAGAGGTCAGTCTGAAACAACAAACACCAGAGAGGTCAGTGTGAAACAACAAACACTAGAGAGGTCAGTCTGAAACAACAAACACCAGAGAGGTCAGTCTGAAACAGCAAACACTAGAGAGGTCAGTGTGAAACAACACCAGAGAGGTCAGTCTGAAACAACAAACACCAGAGAGGTCAGTCTGAAACAACAAACACCAGAGAGGTCAGTCTGAAACAGCAAACACCAGAGAGGTCAGTCTGAAACAACAAACACCAGAGAGGTCAGTCTGAAACAACAAACACCAGAGAGGTCAGTCTGAAACAGCAAACACTAGAGAGGTCAGTCTGAAACAACAAACACCAGAGGTCAGTGTGAAACAACACCAGAGAGGTCAGTCTGAAACAACAAACACCAGAGAGGTCAGTGTGAAACAACAAACACTAGAGAGGTCAGTCTGAAACAACAAACACCAGAGAGGTCAGTCTGAAACAGCAAACACTAGAGAGGTCAGTGTGAAACAACAAACACCAGAGAGGTCAGTCTGAAACAACAAACACCAGAGAGGTCAGTCTGAAACAACAAACACCAGAGAGGTCAGTGTGAAACAACAAACACCAGAGAGGTCAGTCTGAACAACAAACACCAGAGAGGTCAGTCTGAAACAACAAACACCAGAGAGGTCAGTCTGAAACAGCAAACACTAGAGAGGTCAGTCTGAAACAACAAACACCAGAGGTCAGTGTGAAACAACACCAGAGAGGTCAGTGTGAAACAACAAACACCAGAGAGGTCAGTGTGAAACAACAAACACTAGAGAGGTCAGTCTGAAACAACAAACACCAGAGGTCAGTCTGAAACAGCAAACACTAGAGAGGTCAGTGTGAAACAACAAACACTAGAGAGGTCAGTCTGAAACAACACACACCAGAGGTCAGTCTGAAACAACAAACACCAGAGGTCAGTGTGAAACAACAAACACCAGAGAGGTCAGTGTGAACAACAAACACCAGAGAGGTCAGTCTGAAACAACAAACACCAGAGAGGTCAGTCTGAAACAGCAAACACTAGAGAGGTCAGTCTGAACAAACACCAGAGAGGTCAGTGTGAAACAACAAACACCAGAGAGGTCAGTGTGAAACAACAAACACCAGAGAGGTCAGTGTGAACAACAAACACCAGAGAGGTCAGTCTGAAACAACAAACACCAGAGAGGTCAGTCTGAAACAGCAAACACTAGAGAGGTCAGTCTGAACAAACACCAGAGAGGTCAGTGTGAAACAACAAACACCAGAGAGGTCAGTCTGAAACAACAAACACCAGAGAGGTCAGTCTGAAACAACAAACACCAGAGAGGTCAGTCTGAAACAGCAAACACTAGAGAGGTCAGTCTGAAACAACAAACACCAGAGAGGTCAGTCTGAAACAACAAACACCAGAGAGGTCAGTCTGAAACAGCAAACACCAGAGAGGTCAGTCTGAAACAGCAAACACCAGAGAGGTCAGTCTGAAACAGCAAACACCAGAGAGGTCAGTCTGAAACAACAAACACCAGAGAGGTCAGTCTGAAACAACAAACACCAGAGAGGTCAGTCTGAAACAACAAACACCAGAGAGGTCAGTCTGAAACAACAAACACCAGAGGTCAGTCTGAAACAACAAACACCAGAGGTCAGTCTGAAACAACAAACACCAGAGAGGTCAGTCTGAAACAACAAACACCAGAGAGGTCAGTCTGAAACAACAAACACTAGAGAGGTCAGTCTGAAACAACAAACACTAGAGAGGTCAGTCTGAAACAACAAACACCAGAGAGGTCAGTGTGAAACAACAAACACTAGAGAGGTCAGTCTGAAACAACAAACACCAGAGGTCAGTCTGAAACAACAAACACCAGAGAGGTCAGTGTGAAACAACAAACACCAGAGAGGTCAGTCTGAAACAACAAACACCAGAGAGGTCAGTCTGAAACAGCAAACACTAGAGAGGTCAGTCTGAACAAACACCAGAGAGGTCAGTGTGAAACAACAAACACCAGAGAGGTCAGTCTGAAACAACAAACACCAGAGAGGTCAGTCTGAAACAACAAACACCAGAGAGGTCAGTCTGAAACAACAAACACCAGAGAGGTCAGTCTGAAACAGCAAACACCAGAGAGGTCAGTCTGAAACAACAAACACCAGAGAGGTCAGTCTGAAACAACAAACACCAGAGAGGTCAGTCTGAAACAGCAAACACCAGAGAGGTCAGTCTGAAACAACAAACACCAGAGGTCAGTCTGAAACAACAAACACCAGAGAGGTCAGTCTGAAACAACAAACACCAGAGAGGTCAGTCTGAAACAACAAACACTAGAGAGGTCAGTCTGAAACAACAAACACCAGAGAGGTCAGTCTGAAACAACACCAGAGAGGTCAGTCTGAAACAACAAACACTAGAGAGGTCAGTCTGAAACAACAAACACCAGAGGTCAGTGTGAAACAACACCAGAGAGGTCAGTCTGAAACAACAAACACCAGAGAGGTCAGTCTGAACAACAAACACCAGAGAGGTCAGTCTGAAACAACAAACACCAGAGAGGTCAGTCTGAACAACAAACACCAGAGAGGTCAGTCTGAAACAGCAAACACTAGAGAGGTCAGTGTGAAACAACAAACACCAGAGAGGTCAGTCTGAACAAACACCAGAGAGGTCAGTCTGAAACAGCAAACACTAGAGAGGTCAGTCTGAAACAACAAACACCAGAGAGGTCAGTGTGAAACAACAAACACCAGAGAGGTCAGTCTGAAACAACAAACACCAGAGAGGTCAGTCTGAAACAACAAACACCAGAGAGGTCAGTCTGAAACAACAAACACCAGAGAGGTCAGTCTGAAACAACAAACACCAGAGAGGTCAGTCTGAAACAGCAAACACCAGAGAGGTCAGTGTGAACAACAAACACCAGAGAGGTCAGTCTGAAACAGCAAACACCAGAGAGGTCAGTGTGAACAACAAACACCAGAGAGGTCAGTGTGAACAACAAACACCAGAGAGGTCAGTGTGAACAACAAACACCAGAGAGGTCAGTGTGAACAACAAACACCAGAGAGGTCAGTCTGAAACAACAAACACCAGAGAGGTCAGTCTGAAACAACAAACACCAGAGAGGTCAGTGTGAACAACAAACACCAGAGAGGTCAGTCGTTGTAACAAACTGAACACCGTTGTGAGTGTTTACTTGTTAATGAACTCGATGATGGTGAAGGGGGAGGATCCGGAGTCTGTGGTGACGACCCAGTACAGCCCCCCCTGTTTGACGTGGACAAAAAACACCTCCTTATGGTTCTGCAAAACATAGAGAAATACAGAAATACAGTTTTTTATATTTGATGTAAAAATGACACAAAACAACAAAAATGTGGTCAAATCTGGACCAGACGGATAGAGCCTGGTATTGATTTATGGGGGGTACCAATGGGCGAGCTGACATTGCTGTAATACCAGCTCCTGGTGGCCAGGGGCGACTCCAAGAGACACTTGGGGCATTGACTCTAATGGGACTTCAAACGTCCCAAGAACGGCTTAAAAGCCTGGCTCCAAAGAGTTTTTTTTTCTTTTTCTAAAAATCGCTATGACCCATGTGACAACGCTGGGGTAGGTGAAATATTTTAATCACACTGGTTTTTCTTTAAAATCCCAAACATAGGAATCATTTTCAGTGCATTGACTGGCTCCGGCGCTCTGGAGCTCTGTGGAGGCTCCGCCCACTCTGCGAGCGCGGGGCGTCCCGCCTTTTTGCCCTTTTAAGTGGGACACTGGTGAATTAGATCTGCGGTTGTGTGTAGCTAACGTCGTCAAAACTTAACACAAGAGCCGAGCACATTTCCTGCACTTTGACTTTACTAAAAGCTTCTTGGTAAAAGTGTCAAAATAGCAAAAAAATAACAACAATATAACAAAAAATAAATAAATAAAGCAAAAAACCGAGATGTAAATGAGGATGAAAACAGCAAACAGCATGTTTTAATTTTGCCACAGAGCAAAAAAAAAAAACACGTCATAATTGCAACAAAAAAGACAACAACATAGCAACAAAGTGAGGATAAATGTTAGATCAGTTTTGTAGGACTTAGCTTTCAAATGAGGAGATACACTGGCCTATCGGCTGTGAACTCCAGTCAAGAAACTTTTAGACTTGGGTAAAGCCGAAGTAGAGGAAATGTGCTTGGTTATGATCGGGGTTAAGAGGTTAAATAAATAAGTGAATAAATGATCCCTGACTTCCTGAAAATGGGTCATTGATCTGTCAGCGACATTTACATTTAAATAACACAAAACCACAGTCCTTAGGGAATAAATCAACCAGAAAAATCATTAAAAGTCATATATTTGTGTGACAGTGTTTGGTCAGTGCTGCCCTCTGCTGTTCGGACTGAAATATCACAATATACTGTAAAATGACCATTTTAAAATAACTTGCTCAACACTGATACTTAAACATTCTTATTTCACTGAGTTTTTTGAGAGGTTCAAAGATCCATAAATCAGACTTGGAAGTGGCTGCGGGAAAAAAAACTTGACTTGTTCAGTGCAGGTGTTTGCCATTTTATGTTAGGAAATGAAACAATTATAATTGGATTGAGTTACCATGACGACGGGAGGCTGGTTTCCGCTCAAAGCTGTGATCTTTTGGTAGAATACTCGCACTACATCACTGCTGTGTTCTCCTCGGACTGAGCACAGGGTCAGGGAATGCTACTGTATACTCATACTCTGAGGCGGGTAGTACTCACTTAAGTGAGCTCATATTTGTGAGGAAATTAGCATGGTGCTAAAAAAAAATAATAAAATATCTTTGCATTAATCTTCCCAATAGGTGTAAGACTGGAATTTTGAAGTAATTTCTCCGTTGTCAATTATATTGCCCTGCACTAGGTTTTAGTCACATGTTTGAAGCGTTTTTGTCATGTTTTTGTCGATTTATATGACTTTTTCTGTGCTTTTTCTGTGCTTTTCTGGCATGCTCTTTTGTCACATTTTTGTTGAGTTTTCATCCTTGTTTTTGTCGCCATTTTTATGCTTTTTTTGCTGTTGAAGCTTTTAGATTTGGGTAAGGCCAAACAGGTGAAAATATACTTGGTTCAGGTGGGAGTTACACGATTAATGTGGCACTAAAAAGCTTTCCATCTAACTGTGCATTTGGAACATTTATGTTGACACAATCCTGCTCTTTATACAGTAGTGCACTCTGAAAGTATAAATGGATAAAAGTATGAATAATTCTAAGGAACAAGGAGCATGGATGTAATGGAGTACTACCCTCCTCTGCAAATAAGGCCTTCATTTTGGCATCACCCATTGACTTCATTGGTTTAATGCCCCACAGAAAACCTGGTATATTTACCAGTAATTACCAGCAGCTAACGGAGCGATTCCATTTCTTCTTTTTACATTGTTCTTAGCCGCACAACGCTCCCAGAAGTCATGGCACATCCGTTCCCAAGTTCAAATACTGTAATAATGAAATAATAGGTCCGGTTCATGTTCAAGAATTCTATTTCAGTCGGAGCAGGTGTCAATAAGACTCCACAGGATAAAAACAGTTTTTGAAAGAAATTATTCTTATTCTACTGACCAACATCATGAATGAATGTTGTCCCCACTTTTGCACGCCTTCATGAGGAAATAATTAGACAATAGTTCATATGAGCCGAAGAGAGGACTTTGAACTTTGGGTCGTTTTTTGTGAATTGGCCCAATTCCAGAGAAATTAGCAACAAACTAAGACTAGAAATCTGCATAAAGACAGTTACCATAGTTACCGCCAGACAATCTTCAGCTGCTCAATTCTAAACTATAGGCTCTTTAGAATGTGGTGACGTCACATGGACGCGACCTATTGCTGGGTTGCAGGTTCTAGAATGTGATGATGTCACCAGACCCACCGGGGGGCAGGAGCCAGTTTTTCCTATTAACAGCTTTACACTTTCACAAGTTGTAGCTCAAAAGAAAATGTATGAATTACAATGAATGATCATGGGTCCATGATCTCTCTGTACAAGACCAAACATTTCCTCAAAAACAAAATCATTTTTTCTCCAGATAATAGTATTGGCCTTTAGAATGCTGTGATGTCACCTGCAACCCAGCAATAGTTTTCCCTTGTTCTGGGCGCGCTCAGCTCCCTCTGAAGGATACAGTCTTTGTAGATGAGGTGGTCTCCTTTAGCTGACAGGATGAAGAACTGGGAGATCATCCTGGACCATAAAACAACACATCATCATCAATAGGAATGAAGGAGAATGTAAGCAACCAAAAACAAAAGAAGAACGACACAAATGAGCTACAGTGGGTTGCATAAGTGTCCGTATCCTTTTAACCTTATGACATTTTGCCACGCTATGGACCACAAACATAAATATATTTAGTTGTAATTTTACATGAAAGACACACACTCAGTGACACACAATCGTGAAATGAAATGTATACATGATTTTGAACTTTTATGAATAAATCTGAAAAGTGGGCCGTGCAAAAGTATCTATCCCTTTCCTTTTAGTGCAACCAATTGCCTTCAGAAGTTGAATGATGATTTCGGAATGATCACATGTTGACCCAATGACTAAATAGAGTCATTCTATTAGTCGTCAACTAAATATATTTAGTTGATGACTAAATAGAGTCATTCTATTAGTCGTCAACTAAATATATTTATGTTTGTGGTCCATAGCGTGGCCAAATGTCAAAAAGTTTAAAGGGTACGGATACTTATGCAACCCACTGTATAAGCACACAGTGGACAAATCTTTGAGCTACATATTCCCAAAATCTCCAAGTCCAAGTCCTGCTGAGCTCAAAAACAGCATAAAGCGAACACACATTAGAACTCAAAATGTGTTTGTTCACGTTTCATGATTTTCCTTAGTTAGCCTCGTTTTGATCCTGAATAATAAATTGTATGGTCTTGACACAATTTGAAGAAGAAGAAAAAAACTAACAAGTTACAAATCAGTTTTGTTTACATATTCATAAACTGTGCTGTGTTGTAAAAGTGTCACAATAATATTGTTATCGCAATATTCAAGAAAGATCACTGTGCAGCCTTTACAAGGAATGGACATTAATCTTAACAGAGAAGTAAAACTGTTAAACAAATACAAAAATAATTCTAATAAACAAAATAAAACTAATATATTGGCTGTTTAAGCTCTTAACTCCCACCCGAACCAAAATGAAAACGCAACAAAGTGGGACTGAAATTAGAAATTATTTTTTTGGGGGAAAAGCAACAAAAACACAATAAAACGTGACAAAAATGCGACAAAAAATATTTAAAAAAAATGTAAAAATTGGCAAAATTGTACAGGAACAGAAAAATAAGGGACACTTTTGGGCGACCGGGGTGAGGGGCAACAATGACGTCACGTCAATAGACGATTTTAGCGCTTGTGATTTATAATTACAGATTATTTTTTCATTTGCTGTAACCAGGTTTTTAATATATACATTCAGGGTTAAAAGGCTAAATAAGGGGAAATGTGTATATTATTGGGGAAAACAATTTACTTCCCCAACAAATATGTCCACAACATACTGACATACTAAAGCCAGTGATATAATAAATGGTATGGAAAACAAATGCATCCTTTAAGGTTTTCTTACCTGCTGAGCAGATTTGAACCAGTAAGACTTACGTTAAAGCTTTAAACTGTGACCTACAGGAGAAAAACTGGAGGAATCTTTTTGATTGAAGCTAAACATTAGTTCAACTTAACACAATTTAATAAGCAGATAATCGTAACAGTTAATGACCAGGCTAATGAGTACCCTTCGTAACAAATCTATTCCATCTCCGTCTTTGGTTTACATGGTTAAATCAAGGTTAAATTGACGTTTCCAGGTAAAACATTTCCCGGCTGCTAACTGCTAACTGCTAGCCAAAACAATGTTTACAAAATGGAGGCGCAACGACACCATCTACTGGCCGGGCGGGGAATGACTCGCTCTGAAAAATGCGTTCTTTGTGACTATTTGTGTGAAACCTTTACTTCAGTCATATTTATATTCTGGTGTTATATTATATTCTGTCCGGCAAGTGGTGGCAGACCGAAGCTAGTCTCCAGGGAAAGTTTTAAGTGTACAGTTCTTTAAAACAAACAAAGCATACATTAAAATTATATTACATTTTAAAAAACATGGGAAAAGTGTGCATACGTGCTGCGTTCAGTGCTACAATTCCGTTCGAAACTGACAATTTGCTTAAAATACTTTTTTTTTTTCAACAAAAATACACGATCAGAGAACATGATCTTGCTGTGTATGTAGCAGGATTATTATTTTTTTAAGTGAACATCCTCAAAACTTTATAGTGAATCCCTTTTATTATTGTTATTATCCGTTTTTGGTAATTTTTTAATGTAATTTTGGTATTTTATTTTTACAAGTGTTATTACTGAGTAATATAGTTCCTTTAGTGCCTGTTGCGCAGGGACCATAATTGGTGCGACACACCCCCCCTCTATGCAGCGCGCGGTCTGCTCTGTCCCTCATTGAGCTGAGCAACCTGCGTGCTGGTAAGTTGTGCTCCTCGAGTCTCCCTATGAGTTTAGCTAACACTTGTTTAAGCTGTGTTAGTCAAATAAACGTGTCAGAAACACGAACATAACACCATAAACTGAAATGAAGTAGAAGTTAATTAGGTCACAAACTATTTTTAGCCTGTGAAACGGACTTCTTAGCACCTATGTTGACGTTTTTTTTATTTTTTTTTGTTTGCTCTGTAGGGAGCTGTGCCACTGTGTGTCCTCTGATTGTGTCTCCTGTTGCTGTTTTTAAAGGTTTGTTAAAGGTTTTAGAGAAAAATATATAAATTCTGGTACTGCAAATTTTTATGCTGTATTTTATTTTTGTTATATTTCCAAAACTGTAAATCCAAATTAGCCAATTAGTACAATAACCAAATTATTTAATTAGAACATTTTGAGTATTGTGCAAAATTATATAAATTTTATGTTGAATATTGTATACTTTATGTTAATTCATTGAGCTGAGCAACCTGCGTGCTGGGAGCTGTGCCACTGTGTGTCCTCTGATTGTGTCTCCTGTTGCTGTTTTTAAAGGACCTGGCATTAAAAGAGCAGTACCCAGAGTCTGGCCTCCCGTGTCTCTGTGTGACCATCCAAAACACGCTACATAAAACTGGTGCCGTGACCCGGATCCCTTGATTAGCCGCTGCCGATCGCCGAGGTTCTGCTGTGTGCTCGTGATGCCCGGAGTCCAAGCTGGTCTTCAAGTGGATCCCTGTTAGCCTTTGTGTTGGTCGCCATTTTGAGAGAATTTAGGCATAAGACTGTGAATCATACAGCTCATACATTGAAGTAATTCGGAGAATTTACCACTTGTGAATTTTATTTTGAGTCAGACATTATTTTGTGGTACTTTTCTGTTCAAGTGACTTTCAAACCATGGCGCGTAGATACGATCAGACATATGATATACTTTCACCTGTTGGTAGAGGGAGAGGTTTATTTACGTTTTTGAATGAAAGTCCAGGGCCTGTCCCCCAGCCGCTGTTTGGGTCAGAAGGTGTTACAAATGGACATGTACCACAGTATTCTACACCTGTTAATCCCAACACCGCCCATCAGTTACGTGAACTCATTGGTGAATTGGGGAGTCAGATTGGTGAATCCATAGCTGGCCGTCTCCTAGCCAGCCAGCAGCCCCATAGCTCACAGCCTCCCCTTGGTAATCCACCCAGAACAGAGACTTTTAATGCAACCGCTGACCTATCTAAGGTTAGCTTGATAGTCAGACCAGACATTAAAGACCCACCCATGTATCGCGGTGATAGCACAGACAAGTACTCCATTCATGAGTGGATCGATGCTGTCGAAGTGTATTTGCACAAAAAAGATCTCCCACCTAGCCAACAAGTAGAGGAAGTTTTAAACCACCTTCTTGGCCGCGCAAAAAGTATTGTCAAAGTGGGACTGAAAAGTAGCTCCTCAAGCAACACACCAGTAAGCCCAGAGACAATTTACAACATTCTCAGGCGTTACTTTAGTGAGACCCCCGGCTCTTGTCTGCCATTAGCTGATTTCTATGCCACCCAGCCAACAGCTAAAGAAACACCAGTAGATTATTGGGTCAGGCTAAACACAGCCGCTGAAGTAGCTGACAGACATCTAAAGCTCCAAGGGGGAAAAATGGACAATATGGACTCTGAAATAGCCATGATGTTTATCAGAAACTGCCCCGATTATGACCTTGCCTGTGTTTTCAAATGTAAACCCATCAGTAAGTGGTCACTCACTGAGGTGCAGGAAGCTATCGATGAGCATCAGAGAGAGCACCAAGTCAAAAAGCCCGCTGTAGGTACACCCAAAGCACACGCTGTCCGTGTTGCCACTGCTGTAGCTGAGAGTGACCCTCCAGACCATGACGCAGAGTACACTAAAGTAAATACAGCTAAGATCACCAGCCCAGTCAAACAAAGTGATGCAACTACCCCAGAGTCAAATGCATTGGAGAGAGTGCTAAGTATGTTGGAGAGAGTGCTAGAACGTACAAGCCAGCCTGTACCTGCTGCAACCGGAGCACAGTCCTCCCCATTTGCTCGCTCATCTCCATGTCGCGTCTGTGGGCAAAACGCACATTCAACCCGGAATCACTGTATGAGAGAAAAAAGATGCTTGAGCTGTCTAGAAACGGGTCACCAAAGAAAAGACTGTCCCAAGTCCCCCACACCTCAGGCAGTCAGTCAGGGAAACTAATGCACTCACATGCGAGAGGGGACAGTGTGAGTGATAAAGCAGAGACCCTCAAACCCGATGATGATGCTCAGTCTGTTTACTCTGAATGTGTGACATCATCCCCACCAGATACTGTTGTATTGTTCCAGAACATAACTAGGCTTGACAAAGCAGATAGTCTATTTTACACCGATGCTCTAGTGGAGGATGTAGTTTCATTTAAAGCCCTCCTTGACACAGGGTCAATGGCATGTACCATCAGTGAAGAAGCTGAACAAATGTTAAGCAGTGCTGACTCAGTAGCCGTGTCCACTGATATATGCCCTGATATTGTGCTTGTAGGTTGTGGTGGCGTTAAAGTTAAGCCCAAGTGCATCTATGATTTAAAGGTGGAAGTGTACGGGTGCACATTCAGAGTTCCTGCATTAGTTGTTCCTGGGCAAAAAGACCAAATGATCATTGGAACTAATGTCATTAAGCATCTCCTCAAACAGTTTAAACAGTCGACACAGTTTTGGCAAGTCCTAAGTAAACCCGAATCAGCAGAAGAACCTGAGATCATGCAGTTCCTTAATATGTTGTCTGGCATTAACAGGTGGAGAGGGGACAACATCCCTGATGTTATTGGGACAGCCAAGTTGACTAAAGCAGTAACCCTCCAGCCCAGACAGGAACACCTCGTGTGGAGCAAGTTGCCTGCAGACTCGGCCATCTCTGAAGGTAGTGCAGTGCTGGTCGAGCCACCAAAGACCCTGACTCACAAAAATGACATTGTCGTATGCAGGTCTGTGTCCAACATGCATGGCGACAGGTGGATCCCAGTTAGAGTGGTAAACACCTCCAACAAACCAGTGACTCTGAGGCGCAATGCAAAGATTGCGGAGGTGTCTGCTTGTATTGCTATAGAGGATCTGGATGAGGACTCTGGTGCTGTTGACTCACTGGAACAACATAAACAGACAGTGACAAATGAACAAGTTGATCACTCCCAAAGCCACAAAGACACCTTAGCAAATCTCGGACTTGAAAGTTTGGACATTGATTCCTGTGAGGTGTCACCTTATTGGAAAAAACAACTCCTGCAGCTCATTCAAAAGTATGAGGATGTCTTTTCAAAAAACAAACTTGACTGTGGCTCAGCAAAAGACATTGTCCATAGAATTCACCTGTCCGACAGCCGACCGTTCAGACTCCCATACCGCCGAGTACCCCCAGGACAGTATCACAAACTCAGACAAGTTCTTTCAGAAATGGAAGAGCTAGATATCATTCGCAAATCAAACAGTGAGTGGGCGTCGCCGCTGGTCCTCGTCTGGAAAAAGAATGGAGACTTAAGGATTTGCGTGGACTATCGCTGGCTAAATGCACGCACAATCAAAGATGCTCACCCTTTGCCCCATCAAGCGGATTGTCTTGCTGCCCTGGGAGGAAGTGCCATATTCAGTGCAATGGATCTTACCTCCGGTTTCTATAACATCGCAATGGCCGAGGAGGACAAAAAGTTTACAGCGTTCACAACCCCCATGGGTCTTTATGAGTTCAATAGGCTACCACAAGGCCTGTGCAATAGTCCCGCTAGTTTCATGCGGCTCATGATGGGTATATTCGGCGACCAAAACTTCTTAACACTGCTTTGTTACTTGGACGACGTGTTGGTCTATGCACCTGATGAGGCAGAGGCTCTAAAAAGGCTGGAAATGGTCTTTAACCGGCTGAGAACTCATGGATTGAAGCTAGCTCCCAAAAAATGTCAACTCCTCAGAAAGACAGTGACATTTCTTGGACACATTGTGGATGAGAGTGGAGTTTCAACTGATCCCGATAAGGTCAAAGCTATCACTTCAATGACAGAGTCAGACCTCATGATGGAGGACGGTAAAACACCATCACAAAAGAAAATCAGATCGTTCTTGGGCATGATCATGTACTATCAACAGTTCCTCCAAGATTGTTCTCGCATTGCTAAGCCCCTTTTTGCACTCACTGCTGCCCCTAAAGGGAGGAAAGGAAATGCCCGTGGTGCTGCTGCTTTCAAAAAGTTACACCCAAGCGATTGGAAACAAGAGCACAAAGATTCATTTGAACACTTGAAAACTGCCCTCCTAGAGTCCGTTGTTTTGGCACACCCAGATTTCGGTCGCCCGTTCATCCTTTCCACAGATGCCTCAACTGATGGACTAGGTGCTGTGATATCTCAGGTCCAAGAGGGAGAAACAAAGGCACGGCCCATTGCATTCGCCAGTAAAGCGCTCACTCGTGCACAAAGCAAATACCCAGCCCATCGCTTAGAGTTTCTAGCGCTAAAGTGGTCAGTCTGCGACAAGTTCAGTCACTGGCTAAAGGGGAACTCATTCACTGTATGGACTGATAATAATCCCCTTACCTATATTCTCACAAAGCCAAAACTCGACGCGTGTGAGCAAAGGTGGGTCGCAAAGTTATCCCCATACAACTTCAATATCAAATACATACCCGGCAGTAAAAACATAGTCGCAGATGCCCTAAGCCGCCAGCCCTTTGTCAAAGGCCGTGTTTCCCAGAGACTTGTGACCGAACCCTATGACAGTTTGTTGAAAGAGTCAGAGCAGTTAAGGGAAGGCACAGTTCAAGGGGTCTTTAGGGCCAGCACAGATTGTCAGGAAGTTCAGTGTCTCCAAATTACCCAGTGTTTAGAACATCAGTCATTGGGTAGTGAGGAAGTGTCCGCAGTCCTCTCAGGTCACTTAGAAAGGGAAAACAGTTGTGAGGCAAGGGTTTTCTCCTGGCTAGCTCAAGATTTAGACAGGCTATTGCCCCCAAGCCAAATCACTTTACCTGTGTTCTCTGTTCAGGAGCTCCAAGATGCACAGCAAAATGACACTACCATTTCAAAAGTCATCCCATTTGTCATACGTGGTAGGCGACCATCTAGGAGAGAAAAGTCTAATCTGTCTCCAAAAACCCTGAAGCTTCTGAAACAGTGGGAGAAATTGAAAATGCTTGACAACATTCTCTACAGGGTGTCCAAAGATCTAGTAACTGGCAAAAAGCGACATCAGTATGTTACTCCCCTGTCACTCGTTAGTCATGTCCTTCAGGGTGTGCACGATAACGCTGGACATCAAGGTCAAAGCCGGACATTACACCTTGCCAGGCAGCGCTTCTTTTGGCTGAACATGGAGCTTGCTGTCCGCGAGTACGTTAAATGCTGTAAACGCTGTGTCGTGAGCAAAACCCTTGAACCAGAGGCAAGGGCACCTTTGGAAAGTATCAAAACCACAAGTCCCCTAGAGTTAGTGTGCCTTGACTTCTGGTCGGCAGAGGATTTAAAAGGACGCAGCGTGGATGTGTTAGTTGCCACTGATCATTTTACCAAAATGGCCCACGCATTTCAGTGCCCCGATCAGTCAGCGAAACAAGTGGCACGCCAGTTATGGGACAAATACTTTTGTGTGTATGGCTTCCCGCAAAGACTTCATGCTGACCAAGGTGCAAACTTTGAAAGCGAACTGATTCAGGAGCTGTTAAAGATCTCAGGAGTAAAAAAATCGAGGACCACGCCTTATCACCCTATGGGCAATGGCCAAACTGAAAGGTTCAATCGGACTTTAGGAAACATGATCAGAGCCTTGCCCGCCCGCGATAAGAGTAAATGGCCACAAATGCTCCAAACCTTAACATTCGCCTACAACTGCACAGCACATGAGTCGACTGGCTATGCGCCGTTCTATTTAATGTTTGGGCGCATACCCAGACTCCCAATCGATGTAATGTTCCACAACGCAGAAAGAGACAATGAGATCACCGATTATAACAGTTATGTCAAAAAGATAAGAGATAATCTCAAAGAGGCCCTCGTTGCAGCCCAGGCTAATGCAAACACCAGTCAGCGGCGCCAAGCCCGCTTGTATAACTTGAAAGTCAAGGGTACAGACATTGAGGAAGGAGACCAAGTTCTCTTGGCAAATAAAGGTGAGCGAGGTCGTAGGAAACTTGCTGACAAGTGGTGCTCCACCATTTACACGGTTGTGTCCAAAGACCACAAATGTCACACTTATCGAATCAGAAATACAGTCACTGGGCAAGAGAAAGTTGTTCACCGGAACCTCCTCCTGTTAGCAAACTTTCTGCCGCTCGAACTCGATCACGAACAAGAGTCAGTGTCCTCCTTTGATTCGTCCCTTGAGCAGAGTACTGTCAATCAGGATCGTTCAGTTCTTGACTCAGGGCCTAATGCAATAGATCGCACAGTTGAGTGGGTGGAAAGAACAGTGTCCTTGAAAGATTCCTGTCCATGTCCCTCTGAGGTCGCTTCAGACCTTGTCATCGAGTCACGTGTTGAGTCTGATGTTGAAAATCCTCATAAACCCGAGAGTGGTGACAGAGACACTGTTAGTCCAGACCCAAGTCCTAGACATTCTTGTGACCAGTCCAGTGAAGCAGTTACCATTGGACCTACTGTTCCGTCGCCTGATACAATGAGTCTTTTCAGAACTAG
Organism: Proterorhinus semilunaris; assembly: GCA_021464625.1. Lineage (NCBI taxonomy): Eukaryota > Metazoa > Chordata > Actinopteri > Gobiiformes > Gobiidae > Proterorhinus > Proterorhinus semilunaris. Next base: position 2,299,129 of record CM038355.1, on the reverse strand, counting down.
GGCTGGTAGAATTGTGAAACCAGTTAACAGACTGATACAGAATATGACGCAAAAGAACATTCAGACTCGTACTGCAGTCTCAGGTTTTGCAAAAAGTTTATTTTTGTAGATGCAACCTGTATTTTTTTTGGTTGTGATCCAAATGTAATCAAATCACTGTGAGTAATGTAATCTACCAATTAGCTCAGGGTTATTGGAGAGTAACAGCCACTAACTTACCTGTAAGAGGTTGTGTGTACGGCACTATCTTATTGCAAGTATACATTGTTGAGTTTGGCCAACTTATCACTGTTGCTTTTCCTTTTGAGGAGGAAGACATTTATGTTGCAGACATATAGAAAGTAAATGTCTATGTTTGATGGCGAGAATGTTACTCTGAGTCCAGTTTGACACCTGTTGGTACGGTTTTGAGAAGTTCAGAGGGGAGTATGTAGCAGGATTATTATTTTTTTAAGTGAACATCCTCAAAACTTTATAGTGAATCCCTTTTATTATTGTTATTATCCGTTTTTGGTAATTTTTTAATGTAATTTTGGTATTTTATTTTTACAAGTGTTATTACTGAGTAATATAGTTCCTTTAGTGCCTGTTGCGCAGGGACCATAATTGGTGCGACACACCCCCCCTCTATGCAGCGCGCGGTCTGCTCTGTCCCTCATTGAGCTGAGCAACCTGCGTGCTGGTAAGTTGTGCTCCTCGAGTCTCCCTATGAGTTTAGCTAACACTTGTTTAAGCTGTGTTAGTCAAATAAACGTGTCAGAAACACGAACATAACACCATAAACTGAAATGAAGTAGAAGTTAATTAGGTCACAAACTATTTTTAGCCTGTGAAACGGACTTCTTAGCACCTATGTTGACGTTTTTTTTATTATTTTTTGTTTGCTCTGTAGGGAGCTGTGCCACTGTGTGTCCTCTGATTGTGTCTCCTGTTGCTGTTTTTAAAGGTTTGTTAAAGGTTTTAGAGAAAAATATATAAATTCTGGTACTGCAAATTTTTATGCTGTATTTTATTTTTGTTATATTTCCAAAACTGTAAATCCAAATTAGCCAATTAGTACAATAACCAAATTATTTAATTAGAACATTTTGAGTATTGTGCAAAATTATATAAATTTTATGTTGAATATTGTATACTTTATGTTAATTCATTGAGCTGAGCAACCTGCGTGCTGGGAGCTGTGCCACTGTGTGTCCTCTGATTGTGTCTCCTGTTGCTGTTTTTAAAGGACCTGGCATTAAAAGAGCAGTACCCAGAGTCTGGCCTCCCGTGTCTCTGTGTGACCATCCAAAACACGCTACATGTACAAGCAAGAATGTTGATTCCCAAGTTTAACATATGATCACATAAAGGGGAATACCGCGAGCAACATGCAAACCAGAATTATGGGTCGATCCATCCGAGACTGTCTGAAAAAAGCATAAGAAAATGCATGCAGCTGTGCATGCCCATACACAGCGCCTCCATAAACACAAATACCAATGTCAGACAACATACACATACTGGACTTAAATAAAGGTCAAAACACAATGTCCAGTTTCTCCATTACATCAAAAGTTTTAGCAGACTTGTTATTAGTCGCCGATTTAAGGCAGAATTTCTACTAACAATAGCTTTGAGCTTGGTTTGAAGTGACCAAATTTAGCTTTATGGATGAGATATTTCCACAGTAAAATGCACACGTTTACTAAGTGCTCTATTTTCCAATCTGTGCAGGTGAAATTAGAATATCGTGAAAACGTTCATTTATTTCTATAATTCAACTTAAAAGTCTATATGATATAGACTTATGGCATTCAAAGTGGCATATGTCAAGCCTTTGTTTGATTTAATGTTGATGATTTTGGCTCACAACTTGTAAAAAAACCCAAAATCCAAATTTCAGAAAATTTGAATATTGTGAAAAGGGACTATATTGTAGCTCAAAGCGTCTCCTTTCATCAGCTAATGAATCCAAAACACCTGCAAAGGGTCCCTGAGACTTTAAGTGAGCTCTCGGTGGTTCAGTAGAATTCACCATCATGGGGAAGACCGATGACCTGACAGTTGTGCAGAAAACCATCATTGACAAAAGCCTCAAAAAGAAATAACAAAAGAAGTTGATGTTCTCAAAGTGCTGTGTCAAAGCACATTAATAGAAAGTTAAGTAGAAGGGAAAAGTGTGGAAGAAAAAGGTGCACAAGCCGCAGGGATGGGCGCAGTCTGGAGAGGACTGTCAGGAAAAGGCCATTCAAAAGTGTGGGGGACCTTCACAAGGAGTGTGCTGAGGCTGGAGTCAGTGCATCAAGAGCCTCCACACACAGACAGATCCTGGACATGGGCTTCAGATGTCAGATTCCTCTTGTTAAGCCGCTCCTGAACTAAAAACAACGTCAGAAGCGTCTTGTGTGGGCTAAAGAACAAAAGACCTGGTCTGTTGCTCAGTGGTCCAAAGTTCTCTTTTCTGATGACAGGACATTTTGCATCTCATTTGGAACCCACGGTCCCAGAGTCTGCAGGAAGAATGGAGAAGTACATGATCCAAGATGCTTGAAGTCCAGTGTGAAGTTTCCACTGTCTGTGATTTGGGGAGCCATGTCTTCTGCTGGTGTTGGTCCACTCTGCTTTATTAAGTCCAGAGTCAGCGTAATGGTCTACCAGGAGATTTTAGAGACTTCATGCTTCCTTCAGCAGACTAGCTTTATGAAGACGCTGACTTCATTTTCCAGCAGGACTTGACACCTGCCCACACTGCAAAAAGTACCAAAACCTGGTTAAATGACCATCAGATTACGGTGCTTGATTGGCCAGCAAACTCACCTGACTTGCATTTCCAAAAGAAAGAGGAGAGACTTGAGACCAAACAATGCAGAGGAGCTTAAGGTCGCTATTGAAGCATCCTGGTCTTCCATAACACCTCAGCAGTGCCACAGGCTGAGAGCATCCATGCCACGCAACCACATTAAGGCAGTCATTCAAGCAAAAGGGGCCCAAACCAACCTTATGAACCTTCACGGCCCCTTCGCTCCTCCGGCAGGGGTCTCCCAGTTATTCCTAAAGTCAACAGAAAGACTCACGGCGAGGCGTCTTTCCAATATTATGGCCCTCGCCTCTGGAACGACCTGAGGAGGAGCTCAGGACCACAAAGAACGTTCTGATTTTTAAGAGCAGGCTCAAGACCCACCTTTTTAGCTTAGCTTTTAACTGACATCTATTTATTTATTTTAGTCCCATTTATTCCATCCATTCATTTTCTTCCACTTGTCCGTTGCCGGGTCGTGGGGGCTTCTGTTGGAGCTGCCCAAATCACATTGCACCAGCCCCTATGGCTCTTCCTGCAGGTGGTGGGTCCACAGAAGGAAGTCCCATTTATTTAGTTATCTATTTATTAATCTTGACAACTTGATATTTATTGATATTTTGATATTTATTTTTAGTTTCTTACTGTTTTTTACTTTGTTTTTTAAACTTTTTAATCAATGTTTTTATACTGCCTCTTATATTTTTAGAATCTCCAGTGTTTCCTCTAAAGGAGCCCTCTGCCTCGGGAGCGGTGGCTGGCTGTGGCTGTGTGGATGCTGTCCTGTGGGTGCCCAGGGGGAGGTGTGGTGTCTCTGCCGCGCCTCTTGTGAGGACCCAGGAGTCGGTGCCCGGGCGGCCGCGGCTGGTCTGCCGCTCCCGGGGAGGACGGCTCCTCTGATGGGGTTTCCTCACCTCGGTCATCTGTACCCAGCCTTATGGACTTGATTTTGATTCTGTGTGTGAGTGTAGAGCAAAGGGTAGGGGGTGTAGGTGTACGTGTGTATTGTGATAACTGTATATATTGGGAGGGTGGGAGGGTTTGACGGGCGAGAATGTTTTTAATGTCTTTTTAAATGTAGTAGTAGTTTATTTATTCGGTCATTATGAACATTTGGATCTTAGGGCACATGTTTTGCAAAGATCTTATACATTATACTATAAGAAAAACGTGTACATTACATTTCCTTTTTCTGAGAACTGCATTTGTGGTTTCTGTTCCACATTGTTTTTCTGGATACTTTTGTTCGTCTTTGCCGTGTTTTTGTGGAGGATTGGTGGATTTGTTTAGTTTGAGAGTCTAAAATGGTCCTGAAGAAAGCAGCTTTTTAAAGGTAAACAAAATGCTAGCTTATCAGCTAAACCCATTTGAGACCTACACATGTCTTCTTCTGAGACATTGAAGAGGCACCAAGAGCCCCCCCAGCTGCAGCACAGTGGAGGAGTCACAAGAGGAGCTACAGGAAACAAAAAAGGACAAATCGAGAGATGGTGAAAGACTGTTGTGAAGCGGAGGGAGGAAGAGGAAGGAGGAGCTGACCAGTGCAGGACACCACGCTCTGAAACAGGGACAAACCCAGGAGGCGCGGCACCATTTCAGAGGAGACAGAGGCCAGCCAGGTTTCTTCAGAGTGCTACAGTTTCCCGGACCTCCAAGGTCACGCGGGTCAGGTTGACACACAGTGGCAGCGGCTCAGGACTAACACCTGAACACTATTTCATTGTACACTTGTACAATGACAATAAAGCACTTACTTACATTAAGAATTTAAGTGCTAAATGATGCCTGACCGAAATGTCAGGCACTTTGCGATGCACCTGTGTATGAAAAGCTCTCTATAAATAAAGATTGATTGAAGTACTAAGTACATAATGCATGGTTATAGATTTCAGAGGGCCCACATTTCTCTGTTTAAAATTATTATTATTTTTTATTTTTATTTCATGTAATATTCTAATATTCAGAAATTTTGATTTTGGGGGTTTGTAAGCCATAATTTTCAAAATGTAAACAAATAAAGGCTTGACATATGTCACTTTGCATGCCATGAGTCTATATCATATATTAGTTTCACATTTTAAGTTGTGTTACAGAAATAAATGAACTTTTTCATTCACAATATTCTAATTTTCCAAGTTTCACCTGTATATCTATAAAACGTTATTACATTGGAGCACTCCAGCTGTATTGGGATAGACGTTTTTTGTCAAATTACATTTGGACCATATTTCTTTTGAGAATTTGCAGTTATGGAAGAGGTGAGTGTGGGGTCTTGTCAACCTCATTGCAAAGAGTATTGTAATGCCCGCACTTACGGGCAATAACCAGCCAACGTGTACTTCAAGGTGCTTTATTAATAACCAGGCTGCCAAAAGTACAAGCTACTGTTCAGGCCGCAGCTCATGCACACACACTCAATCCAAGCCGAGAGCTCAACTTCCCCCTCTCTCAGAGTACACTTCTACACATGCTCACAGCGCCCCCTGGTAGCATAACAGGTAACAACAACAGAACACAAAGGAAAACACAACAAGTAATACACAGCTATTACACTGCCCTCCCCTTTATGAAACCCCTTGCCCACAAGGGGACATAACAAATCCCTCAAAACGTGGGGGTCTACGTCTCTGTCGCTGTGGTCTTCGGGGGCTAGGCCCACGAGCACTGTCAGAAGTCATTACAGGTTGGATGGGAGAGGCAACAGGGGAAACTGGGGAAGATGGGCCAGCTGAATGTCCAGAACCGGTTTGTTGGGTAGCCCTCAGTTCAAACGAAGGAACAGCCCCCCCTCTGTAGGGAGCCAATCTGTCTCTGTGAAGGACCACTTTTCTGCCCCTGGGGGGTACTTGTACTCTGTAAACCACCTCCCCCACCCGCTCTAGCACCCGACAAGGTCCATCCCAGTGGCTATCAAGTTTGGGGCAACGTCCTTTCTTTCGCTTGGGTGTGTAGACCCAAACCAAATCCTGAGCTTGGAAGTCTTTACCTTTATTTCTGACGTCATAGTTCCTTTTCTGTCTCATACCAGCCTTCCCCAGCTGATCTCGCGCAAAAACATGAGCCGACTCCAAACGATCTTGCAGCTTCCTGGCATACTCTAATCCTGGCACGTCCTCCGCACTTCCTGGAGGCTGCCCATACGCCAGTGCCGCCGGAGTCCGGATCTCCCTGCCGAGCATTAACAGAGCAGGGGTGCAGTTGGTGGAGTTCTGGACAGCAGAGCGATAGGCCATTAAAACAAGCGGGATGTGTTGATCCCAGTCACGCTGGTGAGCGGAAGTGAGAATAGCCAGCTGTTGTTGCATTGTGCGGTTAAATCGCTCCACTAAACCGTCACTTTGTGGATGCAATGGCGTGGTGCGCGTTTTCTGCATGTTCAGACGGTCACACAGGGCTGCAAAGATCCGAGACTCAAAGTTCCTACCCTGATCGCTGTGGATGATGTCAGGGACTCCAAAACGGCTGAACATGCCCTCCACCAGCGCATTTGCAACTGTCTCTGCCTCCTGGTCTGGCAGAGCGTAGGCTTCAGGCCACTTCGTGAAATAGTCCATGGCACACATGACATACTTGTTTCCCCGGTCTGATACAGGGAAGGGGCCCATAATGTCCACAGCTACCCTTTCCATGGGTGCGCCCACCGCTTGTTGTTGCAGAGGAGCGTGTGACTGGTCAAGGGGCCCCTTATGAGCGGCACATTCATCACATCGTCTGCAAAAATCTTCCACATCACGACGGTGCTGGCCCCAATAGTAGCCCTGCCGGAGACGCCGCAGTGTCTTATTGGTCCCAAAATGTCCAGAACCTGCACTCCCGTGGCATGACCCCAGCACAGCTTCTCTGAGGGCTTGGGGAACTACCACTTGCCACCTCTCCTCCCCGGTGGCAGGTTCCTTCCACGCCCGCTGAAGCACTCCATCCACCACGCGGAGTGCATTGAACTTACTCCACAGGCCCTTGGCAGCGACTGACAGTCCTGTCACGTGCTCCCAAGCTGGCCTCTCACCGCTCATGACCCACAGCCGCACAGGATTCACATCTCCATCCTTCTCCTGCTCAGAGGCCCAATCAGCAGGGCCCACCAGCTCCAGGGAACAGCAAGTGGGCTCAGTTACAGTCATGTCACCTCGGAGCTCCATCTCCCTGGACTCTCTCCGGTCACAGTAGCTACAGCCGACAGCTGCACATGGACGCCGGGACAGGGCATCGGCATTCACGTGTTGGGCACCAGAGCGGTGCACGACTTCAAAGTTAAAAGACTGCAGTTCCTCCAGCCATCGCGCCACCTGCCCCTCTGGTTCTCTGAAAGACATCAACCACCGTAGAGCAGCATGGTCTGTCCTAATAGTAAAAGGCACACCACACAAGTAGTACTTGAAATGCCGGACAGCTAAAACAACAGCCAACAGTTCACGTCTTGTCACACAGTAGCGTCGTTCACTCTTATTGAATACGCGGCTGAAATAAGCCACCACGCGCTCACCTTCAGGGCCCACCTGCGATAGCACTGCTCCCACACCAACGTTGCTGGCATCTGTATCCAGCGTGAAAGGCAGTGCGGGGTCAGGAGGAATGAGGACGGGGCCACTGATGAGGGCTTCCTTCAGACTGGAAAAGGCTTCCTGGCAGTCCATTGTCCATGTGAAGGGCTGATTATTCTGGAGCAGCCGAAACAGGGGTGCACCGATACAGGAGAACCCCTTAACAAACCTCCTGTAGTACGAAGCCAGCCCCAGGAAGCTCTTTAGTTGTTTTTGGTTATCTGGCACAGGCCAATCTCTGATAGCGTGAATTTTCTCTTGGAGCGTGCTGATATCCTCACCATTCACTTTGTGGCCAAGGAACTCCACCTCCTGCTGCATAAAGTGGCACTTATCCGGGTGAAGTTTCAGTCCTGCAGCAGCAATTCTTCCCAGCACCAGCTGCAGGGAAGCCAAGGCAGCATGGAAGGACTTCCCATGGACGAGGACATCATCAAGGTATACCAGGCACTCCTGCCGGGGAACACTGGCGAGCACCTGATCCATTAGCCTCTCAAATGTCCCTGGTGCATTGCATAGTCCAAAGCTGAGGACCTTAAAGTGCCAGTGCCCTCTGCCTGTGCTAAAAGCAGTCTTTGGTCTCGATTCAGGGGCGAGAGGGACCTGCCAATAACCACTACGTAAATCAAGTGACGAGAACCATGAAGAGCCTGACACTAGATCCAAGGTCTCATCAACTCGTGGGAGGGGGTAGCAGTCCTTCCTTGTTACCTTGTTCAGGGGCCTATAATCCACACAGAACCTCCATCTTGGGCTCTTCTTTCTCGGGACCATGACCACTGCAGAGGACCACGGGCTGTCTGATGGTTCTATTATGCCCGTTTCCAACATGGTTTCAACCTCTTTATCTGCCGCTTCCTGCCGTATCATGGGTAGGCGACGGGGCCGTACTTTAATGGGCCGTGCATCTCCGGTGTCGATGTAGTGCTCTACCAGGTGTGTGAGTCCCACCTCATTGTCATTGAGCGCAAACAAGTCCTCATATTCCCACAGAACCTGCCATAGCTCCCCCTGCTGCTGGGCATCCAAACCTCCACAGTTCTTTTGCCAAATGCACCTGATGGCCTCCGTCCTGTCGTCTGGCGCTCTTATCTGCTGTTGGGATGGGGCTGAGTCACACAAAGGCTGAGTGGAGCCTGTGGTTGCCGGGAGTGGGTTGGGCTGGACCACCTCTGAGAGTGCAGAAGTGCAGCAGGTGGGTAATACTGGCGGAAGCTGGCTGTAGGGGGAAATTAACTGAATAACTTGACCCCCTGGCAAAACTAGAATGCCCGCCCCCAAGTCTAGCACACCCCCAATAAATCTCAGGAAGTCCAAACCCAGGACGCATGGGTCTTTAACTTCAGCCACCCAGGCCTGAAAGGACACTAAAACATTCCCGATAGCAAAAACAAAAGTGCCTCTTCCCTTCATTGTGGCGGTCTGTCCAGTCACTGTCCGCAATTTCACAGATGTTGGCTCTAGAATGGCCCCTTCTGGAACAACATCAGGCCTCACAAATGTGGCTGTAGATCCTGTATCTGCAAGGGCCGGGCAGGAAATATTTCCAACCAACACAGGAACATGGCAGCGGAAGCCCCCCTCCGTCCAGCCTACAGTCTCCACCGCATCAGCATGAGGCAATGTATCACGGACTTCGTCCTCTGGCAGAAATGGCAGCTCCCGGTCACTGGCAAATGGGGCCCGTGTTGTCCGGGTTACACGGACCCGCTCTCGTTTCCCTTCTGACCTTTAGCTTCAGGGCAGCGGCGGAGAGTGTGTCCAAGCTTTCCACACCCCCAACAGGCGCCAGGAGGGGCGCGCCGTGTGTCAGCACTCCTGGGTTGCACAGACAGGGTCTTCACTGCATTTATCAGCTCCTCCGCCCAAGCTGGTTTTTGATCTGGCACTTCCTTGGCAGCAGCAGCCATCACAGGAGCAGGGGTTGTTGGCTTTGAGGTGCAGATGGCCATCTCTCTTTCCAAAGCCAACTCAAGCGCCTGGCCCAGCGTGACGGGGTGGGCGAGCTGCACATGCAGGCGCAGTTCCACTGGGGTCAGGGCATGGACAAACTGGTCACGGACTAGCTCACTCTGGATCATACTTGGCAAACTGGCATAGGCGCGCCTCCCCAGGGTCTCAATCTCATGCGCCAAAGACCGGAGGGACTCACCCGGCTGCTTGACACGATTCTTAAACTCACATCGTAAAGAGTCTGTAAGATTAAATACTCCAAAGCGTCTCTGCAGGGCCCCCACCAGCATAGAGAAATCCCCTCTCTCCTCCGGGGACAAGAGCAGCAAGCACGCAGCTGCATCATCAGTCAGGGACAGGGCCAACTGCACTGCTTTAATCCGGCCGGACCAGCCCGCTGCAGCGGCCAACAGTTCAAACTGCGCAAGGTATGCTTCCCAGCTCCCCTTGCCCGAGAACTTCAGCGCCATCACACCGGGTGAGAGGAGTGGATGGGCGCCGCCATCTTTGTTTACAACCTGGGCCGTGTGGCGTTCATGGCGGGGCTCTGGCGCACGCCAAACGGCGCCAGAGCGGCTGGCATCTGAAGAGCCCGGGGGCTGCGGTACAAAGCCCTCCCGGGACAACTCATCGTTTGCAGGCATGTCTATAGTGCACTCAACCGTTTTTTTCTTCACCTGCGGTCGGGCTTTCTCGCTTGAAAACATCCTTCACTTGTCTTCCGTCGAACACCAACTTGTAGCGTGGGGCGAATCTCTAGCTTCTGACACCAATGTAATGCCCGCACTTACGGGCAATAACCAGCCAACGTGTACTTCAAGGTGCTTTATTAATAACCAGGCTGCCAAAAGTACAAGCTACTGTTCAGGCCGCAGCTCACGCACACACACTCAATCCAAGCCGAGAGCTCAACTTCCCCCTCTCTCAGAGTACACTTCTACACATGCTCACAGCGCCCCCTGGTAGCATAACAGGTAACAACAACAGAACACAAAGGAAAACACAACAAGTAATACACAGCTATTACAGTATATTTAGGATAAATTTATTTACATTTTGGTATATACAATAGTCTCTAGGAAAAAGATTAAATTAAAGTTATTCTTGACGCAGCTCTGAAGTTTTTGCGCCCAATGAGGGGTTAGGTTTTGGTTTTCCTGAGATGGATGGAGTTGTCTTTAAAAAAAGAAAATGTATTAGTAATTTCACCAAGAAGACTCTGGTCCAGTAGGTGGCGGCAATATACCTTTTTGTAAGTAGTCGTCTGCCATAAAACCTCAAGAAGAAGAAGAAGTGGCAGTGGCAGAACTGGTGGGTTTTTTAAAGGAGATATGTTTTTTTTTTGATAGAGTGTAGGTAGTGGTGTGTGTGGTTTATTATTATTTTATTTTTTGTATATATATATATATTTATATATATATATACATATATATATATATATATATTACACACACACATATATATATATGTATGTAATATATATATGTAATTATTATTATTTTATTTTATTATTCAGGGTTGATGTAGATTGTAAGCTCACTGTATGACCCATACTCCGGAACAGTAGGAGGCGGTAATGCTCCTATAAGCTGGTTGCCAACCGCCGTAAAACAAGAAGAAGAAGTGGCAGACCGGAAGTGTTCCCTCGTCGTTTCTGCCCGGTTCCGTGCGTGTTCAAGATGAAGTGAGTAAAAAATTCGAGTTTTTGTACATTTTTACTTCTACGACAGGTTAATGCTCTATGTTAGAATATCACTGACTCTGTGTCCCAGTCATAGACCTGTCGTTGGTCATTCATTCAAGGTGATCCTTTCATTTCCAAACTATTTATTAATGTTGGGATGTATGCACGCTCGTACAGCCTTCGAAATTCATACTTTAAACTATTCATCGGCTTTTATACCTGACAAAATGACCAACATGTATTATTATTTTTGAAATGTTTTTGTATCGGACCAAATATTCACTTTTACTTCCAATTTTTTCTTTTCTTTTTCTGGTACGTTCAAATCACGTAAAGATCAAATCTATAATGTTACATAAAAATAGAAATGTTTTATTTTCAAATTTATACTGTGCGTCTCCACTTCCCCCACTCCCCCTACTGTTTGATAGACTTTGGAGCAAAATCCCATCTGTGCAACCGTTTAACCCCTTAACCCCCGCATCAACCGAGTGCATTGTCTCCAGTTCGACTTTACCCAAAGAAGCTTCTCGACTGGAGCTTAACGTCTGTTAAGGATAACAACTCTGTTTGTAGTGTTCGTGTTGTTATTATAAGGCACTAGTTGTGTTTACACAATTTAGATGGAAAGGAAGTACACATTACAAAGATACAGACAGGAGAACACATAGTCAACTGTAACTAGGCTCAAGGCCTGCAGTGGCAGTTAGCGCTATGATATACGTAGGTCAACTAGCACTAACACATCACATCAAAGAGGCACCACAAATGGGAAAACAAAACAACAACTTACATGGTCATAGACGCACACTTCCCCATAAATCACACTTAAGGATCACAATGGCAACAGACCGCTGAAGACACCTCCAAGCCAGTTAGGAGTGGTTTCACAGGCTGACGTGGAGACTGGATCCTAAGGCTGGGAGCTTTAACTGAAGCCTTGAGAGCAGGAGGAAATGACCAGTAACCATAAAATAACAATTAACCAGGGCCTTTTGTATAACGCGTATAGGCCAGAGTAACACCTCATTTGAAAGCTAAGACCAACAAAACTCATCTAGGCTTCATCTTTGTTATGATTGTCACGTCTTTGTCCTTTTTGTTTGTGTTTTCATCACATTTTTGTTGTTTGATCACGGTTACAATGGGGGCGAGGTGGCACGGCTGGTAGAACATGTCTTCTCATGAGCTGAAGGTCAGGGGTTCGTATCCCAGCTCTTTGGGCCGAATGAAGGTTGAAAAGCGCTACACAAGTTGAGACCATTTACAATACAGTCGGCCAGTGGCAAAAAATAATTTGAGAACCTGACAAAAACGCAACAATAATGCCACAAAAATACAAAAATGTTGCAAAAAAAGCTAAAATGTGTAAACAAAAACAAGGAAGAAGCTTGGAAGAGTTTTGTAGGTCTTTCAAATGACTGGAGAAACTGGAGAAAATCTGCTCGGTTAAGAGGTTCAAATAACTGTACCTGTAGGAGTTGTATTGTGCAGCACCTTTTACTTGTACTACAGTCATATTATTTTGAAGAGACAGGAAAGATTAATTATGCCCCTTATTAGGCTCAATACTTTCTGTTCCAGTTGTGAGACATGTGACCCATCTGAAAGCATACTCGTCTTATTTCCCGCCCCTGGTCTCGACTGTGTAGAGATAAACTCATTCTGTCTGTGTCCTCAGCCCTTTGACAAAAGTGCGTCTCATAAATGAGCTGAACGAGCGCGAGGCGAACCTGGGCATCAAGGAGACGGTGTCGTGGCACTCGGAGTATTCGGACAGCGCCTGGATCTTTGTCGGTACTGAAGCAATCTACCAAAGATGTGTTCTGTGTACATACATCGGATTGTGTTTTTAGTGAGGCTTTGTGATCCAGGTGGAATGCCGTACGAGCTGAGCGAGGGCGACATCATCTGCGTCTTCTCACAGTAAGAAAAGATTTCAATTAAGGCCGTAGACGTATGTGGTGCAGAGCAAACCTGAAACCACAAAGTAAGAAAAATCAAATTCACAGAAGTAAGAAAAAAGTGTATTCTTTTACAAAATCCAAAGTGCTCATTGCTAAAATAATGTATCTGTGAATATTATTCAAGAACATTTTCTCCCGTTTGGCTTTACCCGAAGCTTCCTGAACTAGGAGTTTACAGCCTGTAGGCCAGGGTAATGCATTTGAAAGCTAAGACCTTCACTTTTTTGTTGAGTTTTCATCACATTTTTCATCACATTTTTTCATCACTCTTTTTTGTTACTCTTTTTAGGCTTTTTTATTGCATTTTTGTTACACTTTTTTGTCACGTTTTTGTCGCTCTTTGACCCTTTTTTTTTTTCCAGAAGCTTTTAGATTTGGGTAAAATGTGCTTGGTTCAGGTGGGGGTTAAAGTCCAAGTCTAAACAAAGTGTCATTACACAGATAAAATTATATTAGAGTGGTCAGCATGGTGCCTATGCTTTCCATCACAGTGGTCTCTAGGACGGTCTTGCTTTCATTCCAAGCAGAGAACCTACCAGGTTCTCTGCTTATGTATTGCACTTGGGGGTGGGGGCTCATAAGCTTTTTGCTTCAGCCCACTCCTTTTGAGCACAATGTGTATTGCTCAAATAAACAAATAAACTAAACTAAAACCCCGAGAACAGGTGATCCTGGAACCCCATCCAGCCGCTGGGTCATCTCTGCACTAAGATCAAGTTGTTTTTCCCACAATGGTAAATGCTGCGTCTGTGTTACAGATACGGGGAGGTGGTCAACATTAACCTGATTCGGGACAAAAAAACGGGCAAGTCTAAAGGCTTTAGCTTCATCTGCTACGAGGACCAGAGGAGCACCATCTTAGCTGTGGACAATTTCAACGGCATCAAGGTACGAACAGCTGCCACAGTCGCCCCCGGGGCAGACTGCTCCACTTCCACGTTAGGCCTGAAAAAAACAACAGAGAATCACAGTTAGCCCTGCTTGAGACCAGAGGGCTATTTCATAAAAGTCGCTCAGTAAAGCTCGGCTTAGGCTCCAAATCCTGGCTTACGTGAGGCACAACAATTCAAGCTGTGATTACTGGGTTTCACCAAAGGCACACCGAGCTTGGCTAATCTCACTAATTCAAGACAAGTTCAACTAATGAGCACAGATCCATAAGCAGACCACACTAACCATCACAGAGTTTACTGAGAAATCATGGCCAAGCAGACTTCACAGGCCACCATCTTTGTTCTGCTACGTTAGCTCCATAGGTAGAGCGCTGGACTCCCATCCACAAGGTTGTGAGATCAATCCCAGCCTTGACTTATTTTTTTTTGGACTGGGCACCCACTGGGAAGAACATAAATTGGCGTTATTATTTAAACACTTTTCTTTTCCCCCCAGGAACACATGATAAAATAAAAAATAAAACACTGTTGCCACAGGACACAGGTCATGAGGGCGGGTCATGTGCAGTGCTTAATTTGTTCCCCCGTTTGGGGGAACGCATTACCCCAATTTTCAGTTTTCAGGGTAAAAGATCCGGCAAAGATTTGTTCTGATATATTGGTGTTTAATGAGAGTGTTCCGGCAAATGTTTTGGCCTGTTCCCTGAATCCATCACATCAAACCAAAAGTGTTCCTGAAACGACTCATTTACAAATGAAGCCCTGGTCCATGGGCTTGGACAAGCTTTTTGATGACACATAATGTCATTAATATGTCACAACTTTGTATTTCACAGATGAGAGACAAAGACAATGTTGGTATATATTTATAATTTATTACATAAAGCAGCCATTCCCAAAGTCCGGAACATCGCAGCCCCCTTGTCGATCCGAAATTCTCTCGGGGGCCCCCAATAGAAAATAATCTATCCTATTCATTGGAATTTTCTTATTGTTTTACAGCTAAAATTACACAAAAAGCTAAATGAGCAATGAGTGGAGTTTAAAACTGGTTTCAAATAATACATTTTAGCGAATAAATGTATTTTTCCTTTTAAAATATATTTTTCAATGTACTTGTTTTCTAGACAAGCTTTTTGGGGCCCCCGTATAGTGTCTCCAAGGCCCCCCAGGGGGCCCCGGACCCCACTTTTGGAACCACTGGCATAAAGTAATTGATTTTGTGATGTCATGTTTTCTTTTTCACAATTTTTAGGCCAACCTACATTTTGGCCAGATGATGGCGCTAATACCCTGCCTGTGTCATTCACATTGCCCATTAGTGTTGGATTCCACAAAAAAGAAACATAGCTTGTGCTAAGTTCTCTGACTATACTTCCATAGTAACTGAAGCAGACTCGGAGTGAGCCTGGTTTATAAAACCGAAAAGACGACACAATAAGCCAGACTCGGCCAAATAAGCCAGCTTTATGAAACAGCCCCGGGACTCTCAGTCGCCCATTGACTTCTATGGGCTTCGTGCACGGGAGAGAGTGCATGATGAGAGAAGTGTGTGAGTGTGTCGCACTGCAGCTAATTGTACCGTGTACAGAATGTTTCCATTACAGCTTCGCTTTGTGCACTGCTGTACGATATTAGTCTGAAATATTAAGAATATTGGGGAGAGTAATGCACATTGGTTTAGCCCTTTTTATTTCCGTCTGTTGTTGTTTTCAGATAAAGGGGCGGACGATCCGAGTGGACCACGTGAAAGATTACAAACCACCCAAAGATCACGAGGACACGGACGATGTGACACGCAGACTGAGAGAACAAGGCTGTGCACCCACTGTGAGCGAGGAGAAGGAGTCAGAGGACGACTGCGCCATACCCCTGAAGAAGAGTAAGAAGGGTAAGGGATACTACTACTCATGGGCGTCGGACTGGGGGGGCAAAGGGTACTGAGTACCCAGGGCCCAGAGCAGGGTAGGGGCCCTCAAAAGTGCTGCAAAAAGCGTTCTGTATTGCAGTTTCTAAAATTCCTCATAATTGATATACGAATTGAACAAAACAGGGCTGAAATACAATGGTTGCTAGACAGAATTTTGCACAAACAATAATGATGGATGAATCTCAGGGCCCTGACACCCCTTTAAAAATGTGCCAAATGGTTCAGCCCACACACCGGCGTTCAGCACCGCTGGGCTCTGCAATGCAATGACACTAAGCTAGGAGAGAGAAATATTACTCTTATGTGCTTTTATTTAACACTAACCTATTCTACTAGCGGGCCTTAGATGCAACTTTCTTGTCATAAATGACAATTAAACATGAAGTGAGGCGAGTCCCGGCCTCTGCCTGCGCTGAGAAGTGGAAGGTGCAGATCCAGACCCAGAGCTCCTTCTCTCCTCGTTTTAACCCCTAAAGTTTCTCTTTCCTTATATTTATTGTAACTGACCGCCATCAGGCCAAAGTGACAAAAGCCACAGGTCGCTCACGCTATTTTTGCCGAATGAATTATGCTAATTAGTCATGCGCATTTGGAGCATTATAAATGCCCAGCTTTGGAGACGAGTCAACGTGGTTCTAGTGAAAAGGTTTTGGGCTCGTGCCATTTAGCCTATTCCAGCGTAACGTTTTAGAACAAGAACTTACTGACAATACACTTAAAAGTAGGTTTTAAATATGGTGAAAGACTAAATCAGGTTGAAGCCCTTGAGTTTTTTGTTCATGCCTATACTGTATGTTGTCTCTGTGGCCAACAGAGACAACATACAGTATATATAGCATTTTAATGGATATTTTAAAGTCACAAATTAGTTATTCCCAGCACAAAATCCTGTGTCCCTGGTGCAACCCTCCTGTTTAATGTGGTATGCTAATAATCATTATGTTCCATCTAAAACTAGCAATTTCAATTGGCCCAATGGAAGTAGAATATTCCACCACCAATTAAAGGTTATTCAATTTCTGTAACAGGAGCCAAATCAGATGAAATTTCACCAAGATGGTTTGTACCCAGGGCCCAGAATTTGGTGCTACGCCCCTGCTGCTACTACTACTACTACTACTACTATTACTACTACTACTATTACTACTACTACTACTAAAGCCCTGAGCCTTTTTGGCTTTCTACTGCTGGGTTTCAGGTGACATCACAGCGTTCTAAAGGCCTATGATATTTATACGGGGGGGGGGGGGGCAGGTAAAATGATTTGGTTTTTGCGGAGATTTGTGGTCTTGTACAGAAAGATAATGGACCCAGTCAATAATATTAATGATCATTTTTGTAATTCATACATTTTCTTTTTAGATACAACTCGTGAAAGTGAAATGCAGTTAATACTAAAAAACTGGCTCCTCCCCCCCCCACATGGGAGTGTGATGTCATCACATTCTAGAACCTGAAAACAACCTATACTGATTATAGGGGTTTGAATACCATACCTTAAGGCATATTGTAAGTGACTTGCTGTGAGAGAAAAAGTGAATTTTGTCAACGAGAAATAAGGATAAGGTACTTTATTTTTCATTATACAACATTGTACAATGACATTGTACAGCTAATTTCTAAAAACGTCTTATCAGTTTTAAATAGTCTTTTATAATCTAAATAACAAACACTGAGACGTTCAACAGTGGCCAGTACAGTTCTATCGAGGATATACATGCGATGTCATGAAATGGCATTGTAGCATTGTAAACTGATTTTACCACAGCAACAGCAGATTGAGTGGAGAGTCCATAGAAATAAAAGAAGCAGCGTTCACAAACCATAAATGTACTCACATTATTCTTGCAATGTGTTGTATTGGTTTGCTATAGGAGTTAGTCACAAGATGGCCGCCACGTCAACGATCGTCATGTCTCATCTAGATTTTTATTACATATCTTTGTTAAAAAGCTCTACGAATATCTCTCCAAAAAAATCAAATTGTGAAATCGTGTCAGTTACACCATGTGCACCTCGTCACCACATCGGTGACTTTCTGCTCACACTTCACTTCCTGTGTGGCAGGAGAATGTCATTTTCTTTCTTCTTGAACCCCCAGTGTGTGTATCCCCAGGGGTCCACGCATCACAGTTTGGGAATCACTGTATTGAAAGTAGATGTTCCTCTTGTTCCAGATAAGAAGGAGAAGAAGAAGAAGAAAAAGGAGAAGGAGAAGAAGAAGAAAAAGGAGAAGGAGCAGTGTTCGCAGAGCTCCTCACCGTCGCCCCCTGCTGCTCAGGCCGGGCCCTCCGCCGACACGAGGGTGAAAGAAGAGAGACACGACGTGGGATATGACAAATACAGCCATGCACATCAACAGCAGGGGGCGCAGTGGAGCAGACAGGAGGACAGAGAGAGATATGAACCCATGCCTGGAGAGAGAAGCGTGGGGAGCAGGGAGAGGGGGCGAGACAGGAACTCAGAGAGACCCAGAAGGAGAGAGGAGGGAAGGGAGGACAGGGAGAGATGGAGGGATGGGGGAAGGGAGGACAGGGAGAGATGGAGGGATGGAGGGTGGAAGGAGGAGGGAAAGGAGGACGGGGAGAGATGGAGGGATGGAAGGAGGAAGGAGGAGGGAGGGGAGGGAAGGGAGAGATGGCGGGATGGAGGGAGAAAGGAGGAGGGAAGGGAGGACCGGGAGAGATGGAAAGATGGAGGGGGACGGGAGGACAGAAGGAGTGACAGAGACAGGTATTAGAATATAAGATGCAAAGACATGTTTTGAAGGGATTTTTTTTTTTGTCAATAAAAACACCAGTATAATATTCAAAAAGTGCTCGGATCCTGTTTACTTTGTCCAATGTTACGCAGTTCGCCTTTAAAATTCCAGAGGAGCACGCCCTGACATCATCAGGTGGAACAGAGTGCTCTGAGCTGTGGAGGAGACTGTCCTGAAATCTGATATTATTTGGAGGCGTAGCGGTGTTAGAATGTAAATCTGCTCGGATGGGTTGGCGGCCCGGTGCTGAACAGTTCAGTGCCTACGGCTCTGGGCTGTGGCTGTAAGGTTGGCACTAATAATAATAATAATAATAATGCATCAGTTTTATACAGCGCTTTTCTGGACACTCAAAGATGCTTTACATTGCATTATTTGCAGTATTGGGTGTGAGACAGTGAGTTGGATGAATATGATTTCCTGGATGGGGCTGGGATGTTCGCTGGAGCTGAAATCAGTACAGGTGAAACTCGAAAAATTAGAATATTGTGAAAAAGTTTATTTCTGTAATACAACTTAAAATGTGAAACTATGTGATATGCAAAGTGACATATCTCAAAGTGTCTCCTTTCATCAGACAATGAATCCAAAACACCTGCAAAGGGTCCCTGAGACTTTAAATGATCTCAGTGGTTCAGTAGAATTCACCATCATGGGGAAGACTGCTGACCTGACAGTTGTGCAGAAAACCATCATTGACGCCCTCCATAAGGTGAAAGACATTTATTAGAAAAATAAAACAAGCACTTCATGAAACAATCGTACAATATGTGGCTGCATTACGTGATCTCGCTTCAAGATGCAATTTTGAGGACAGCGTGGATGAAATGATACGCGACCAGCTGATTGAACACGTTACTGCCTGATTTGTCTCTGGATAAAGCCATTACACTTGCTCCTCAGGTGGAATCTGCTGCGAATCAAGCTAAATCAATGGCAACAGACCACACTACTCATGTACAGGCCAACAGCGTCCTCCTTACAAAAGGAAAAGTCAACAAAACAAACGTCCAAGTAAACCTCCAGATGCTACTGCTTCTTCCGCTCCGACGTGTTGTTTCAGGTGTGGGTCAGATAAACTCCTGGCAAACTATCCACAGTGCTCTGCTGCTAAGGCAAAATGTAAGTCTTGCTCCAAAATTGGCCATTTTGCTCGTGTCTGCCATTCAGTAAGTAAGTGCTTTATTGTCATTGTTCAATTCAATTCATCTTTTTTATTTGAGCATCTGAGTTCCACACAGTTCTACTCATATACAAAGTTCAGCACAGTAATCAAAGCCAAAAATAGGTACAGTCGTAAGTAAATACGTAAATAATTAAATAAATAAATAGTGTGGATATGATGCTCAAAAGGAGTAGGCAGAAGCTTAAGCTGGTTTGCACCTACCCCCTTGTGTACTAAAGAATTTGATACATTCATTTACTGCATAATCAAAAAGATATGACAGCTATTATGTCCTATTCCAGTGACTATACAATCAGCAATATAAACATCACAATTCTACCAATTCCAAGGCAAGGAAAGAAAACTCGAACCTTTTCTTCAATAATTACAAATACCCATCACTGTCAACACAACTAGTCACCAATCTTTTGATTTGATCATTTGTTACTTGATTTGGATTCAATGCTATTAATGGTCACAATAATTATGGATTATGTTATTAACAACCATAATTATATGATTTATTAATGATGATGGGGGTGGCCCCCAATCAACCAGCCCAACCCTGCTGCCCTGAGTACTTGACTTTACAGTGATGTTGGTAATCTGTGTTGTAAAATGCGCCACATGACGAGATCCATGAACCCACTGGGAGG
Source organism: Proterorhinus semilunaris (assembly GCA_021464625.1). NCBI lineage: Eukaryota > Metazoa > Chordata > Actinopteri > Gobiiformes > Gobiidae > Proterorhinus > Proterorhinus semilunaris. Next base: position 2,278,800 of record CM038355.1, on the reverse strand, counting down.
AGGGGGGGGGGGGGGGGGGGGCCTTCTCTCCACAGGTCCATGTCTCACCTGCCATTATCCTTTGTATAGTTGATGAGCAGTGATGGTGACAACAAGCAGCCACAATGGTGTTTTTAAGTTTTGTCCTTGTTGCTGTTACTTTAGTTATAGCCCTCCGTAAAAGTAATGGTGATAGTAAATGGTCTAAGTAGATTTAACAGCGAACTGCATTTGTACTTATAGCAAAATACGTTCATATAGAGCTTTAACTTCAGAATCAAATAGCGAGTACATAAGAGATATGAGGAGAAGAGAAAACAAACAACATACAGGTTATATATCACCCTATATACATAAGCGGATACAGATTATTATTATTTTTTATTTTTTATTTATTTTATTTTTTCCCACTTCTGCATAACTACGTGAGCACAGTATGGCCAAGTAGATAAACAGTAATACTTCATTTTTAGTTTGTCAGTTACAGTAATACATCTTAACTAGATTACTCTGCAGTTATTTCTATTTCCACACTCAAGGACATTCCTCCGTCCTGTACTTGGACAATATGAGTTGTTTATACTTTGATTTGAATTGATATATGGATGAGCACTGCTTGAGTTGGGCTCCCAGTTTATTCCAGAGCCTGACACCACACACAGACACACACATACTTTTCCTCGTGGAGCTAATGGCTGGTACGTTAAGTTGACCACATCCCCTTAAATTGTAACAGTCATCTCTTTTTGTGAATAGTTTTTGAATATTTGCTGGTAGTTGAGCCTGGTTAGCTTTATATACTAACTGTGCAGTATAAAAATCTATTAAATCCATGAGTTTAAGCATATTACTTTGTAAAAACAATATATTTGTGTGTTCGAGGTAACCAGCTTTATGAATAGTTCTGATTGCTCGTTTTTGGAGTATTACAAGGGGATGGAGTGAACTTTTATAATTATTACCCCAGACCTCGATTCCATAAGTTAAGTATGACAGTACAAGACTGGAATACAATATATACAGTGCATTGTGATGTAGAGTGTACTTAGCTTTGTTTATAATCGCAATGTTTTTTGATATCTTTCTCTGTAAGTGTCCAATGTGTGATTTCCAGCTCAGTGTGTTGTCTATTATGATTCCCAAAATTTTTATTTCTGTTACTTTTTCTATTTTAGTACCATTTATACTTATCAATAATTCTGGACATTCCTTGTAATTGCCAAACATGATCATTTTTGTTTTGCTTAGGTTGAGTGATAATTTGTTTAAATCCAGCCATGTTTTAAGTTTAGCTAGTTCCTGATTTACATCCTTTATAAGACTATTATAGTTATCGTTAGAATAAAATATGTTGGTATCATCAGCAAATAACAGCATTTTTAATAATTCTGATACTTTAAATATATCATTGATATATAGAATGAAAAGTAAAGGTGCCAGTATAGACTGGGTCTCTATAGCCTGTCCGTCCATGGGAGTGGATCTCTCCTTCTGTGGTTCTCCTCAAGGTTTCTCGTTTCTCCCACTGAGTTTTTGAGTTTTTCCTCGCCGTGCTGGAGAGGACAGGGGACACCCGAGCTGCTCGTCTCCACTGCTGACGCTTATTTGGACTTTATGTTTGCCTGGATATTTGATTCACCGGAACTTTACATTGTCTTATTTACTGTTCTGTTTTATTGCCTTAATGTTTGTTACAGCCCTATGAGGCAACTCCTGTTGTGATATTGGGCTATACAAAACCATTGATTGATTGATTGATTGATAGACCCTTGAGGCAGTCCACAAACAATGCTCATACATTTTGAATCAAAGTCCCCGATCTTAACAAATTGTTGTCTTTCATCTAAATAGCTTTTAATCCAGTTCCCAGCAACTCCCCGAATACCATACTTTTCTAATTTTTGAACAAGGATAGAATGATTGATAGTATCGAGTGCTTTCTTTAGATCTATAAAGATTCCAACAGTGTGTTTTTTGTTGTCTAGAGCGCTGGTGATTTCTTCCACAGCATCAATAATAGCCATAGTGGTTGATCTTTTGGGTCTAAATCCATATTGCCCTTCATAAATTAGCTCATGCTTTGAGATAAATTTTTCCAACCTGCTGTAAAACGTTTTCTCCAATATTTTTGAAAACTGTGGAAGAAGAGAGACTGGTCTGTAATTTGTGAATATGTGTTTACTCCCATTTTTAAATAGAGGTAACACTTTGGCTATTTTCATTTTGTCCGGAAAAGTACCAGTTTGAAGTGATACATTACATATGTGAGTTAAAGGTTTCAGAATATTGTCAACTATTCTTTTTATTAATCTCATATTAATGTCCAAGCAGTCCATAGAAGATTTATTTTTACATTTATTCACAATAGACTTAATTTCAGTCTCACTCACGTCAGCGAGGAAGATGGTTTGCGGGTTCCTTACAATAGTTGAGTCCGCCGTTTTGTTATTAATACTTGTTGGGATTTGAGCCGCTAATTCAGGTCCAACATTTATAAAGAAATCATTGAATTTGTTGACAATATTCTTTAGATCAAAGTTTTCAGTGTCATTATCTATAAAATAGTACCCTTTTATATATATTTTTTGGAGATTCACAGATTTTTTCATAATTGTCATTGAACAATGCAAATATAGGAAGATGATCAGTTATGTCAGATATCATGAGACCGCTAACTTTGGTTTGTTCCATAGCGTTTGTAAAGATATTGTCAATGAGAGTAGCACTATGCGAGGTAATTCTACTAGGTTTGGAGATAGATGGAAAGAGGCTCATACTATACATAGCATTTACAAATTCATCAGTAGCATGATGGTTGGTTGGATTCATCAGATCAATATTATAATCTCCACAAATAAATAATGTCTTATTTACAGTAGAGAATGTTCTCTCTATCCATTCTGTAAATAAATCAATGCTTGACCCCGGTGATCGATAAATACAACTAATTATAATATTTTTTTTCCTTTCACAGTTTATTTCTATTGTAACACATTCCAGTAGGTTATCAACTGATACTGACATTTTTTCAATCATTTTACATTTTATTTTATTGCTTACATAAATAGCCACCCCGCCACCAGCTTTATTTTTTCTGTTCACATAATTTAAGTCGTAACCTTCCAATTCAAAATTATCAATGCCTCTTCTTTCGTTAAACCATGTTTCTGAAATTGCTACTAGACTAAACGGAGAAGTGAATTGTTGCAAATACTCTTTAATACTACTAAAGTTAGTGTACATGCTTCTGCTATTAAAGTCAATTATTGATAGTTTTCCTTTGATGTTTACAGCATTGAAATCATTTTCCGAATAGTAGCGGCAATCAATGATAGTATCTGACAAAAACATAGTATCAGGATCTAGGTTGTTCTCAGGGTCATAATCACTGTATTCAGTGTCCTCTTGAGGAATGTTGTTATTGGAAGTCATTGTGTTCATGTAAAGTGATTTATTGTTACCTCTGAGATGTCCTTCCTGATTCAGTCATATTTGGCAAGCTCCTCCATGCTTCTGACAACCAGCACCTTTGCTATTATTTCATTGTACAATGAAATAGTGTTCAGGTGTTAGTCCTGAGCCGCTGCGGCTGAGCCGCGCTGCCACTGAGCCGCGCTGCCACTGTGAGTCAACCTGACCCGCATGACCTTGGAGGTCGGGGGAACTGTAGCACTCTGAAGAAACCTGGCTGGCCTCTGTCTCCTCTGATCCTCTGAAATGGTGCCGCGCCTCCTGGGTTTGTCCCTGTTTCAGAGCGTGGTGTCCTGCACTGGTCAGCTCCACCTCCTCCTTCCTCTTCCTCCCTCCGCTTCACAACAGTCTTTCACCATCTCTCGTTTGTCCTTTTTTGTTTTCTTGTGACGCCTCCTCTGTGCTGCAGGGGGGGCTCTTGGAGCCTCTTCAGTGTCTCAGAAGAAGACATTTGTAGTTCTCAAATGGGTTTAGCTGATACATATATATTTAATATTTAATTTTTTCAGTCTAGGCTATAGTTTAGTTATATGCAACAAAAAGTTATTAACGGTAAATGGGGGATTTAAAAATAAAATAAAATAAAATAGAAATCACAATATTGATTTTTGGCAAAGTTGTTCAGCCCTACCATCCCGGAACATTTACATTCTGTCCGATCCCTACCCATACCCGAAACTGAACCTATGCACCTTTATACATTTGACCTGGAGTTTAATCGATAGAATCAGCCAAACTAAAACTTCAAGGGTTGCGTATGTCTCCCTCCCCTTTGCGGTCACGCTCGGCATCTCGTCCTCCCTCGTTGTTCTTAAACATCGCGCAGTCTCATCCTGCCTTCACAACTGTAACTGAAGACTTAACTGCTGTATTTATCCCACTGTGAGTTAAACACTGTCCTGAGAGCGTATGGTATCAAAGCGCTGCATGTTTCGACACGCTAGCCCCCTCTGTGTGGGCCACTCATCGTCACCGTAGGCACGTATTGTTGTGAGTCGCGTTTAATGTAAACATCTTTACAGTAGGTTTTGGCGCAAGTAGGAGGCAGACGTTCATAAAACAAGCAATGTTTTGCAGCTTGTGAACAAGAGAATGTTTTTATGGAGCACAATATTGTCCTTGAGAAATTCCAGTCTGGCTTTAGGGTAAACCACAGCACCGAGACAGCCCTTTTAAAGATCTTAAATGATTTTAGATTAAATTATGACTCACAGAAGGTCACAGTGTTGGTTCTACTGGATCTGAGCGCTGCCTTTGATACAGTCGACCATACTATTCTTTTAACTTGTTTAAAACACATCGGCCTCTCTGGTGCTGTCCACAAATGGTTTACATCCTATCTCACAGACAGGACATTCATGGTAAGTGTGGATACCTGCTCCTCCAAGGTCCATAACATTACATGTGGTGTGCCCCAGGGTTCGATTTTAGGGCCAGTGCTTTTTAACCTGTATATGCTCCCTCTTGCTGATGTCATCAGGAGACATGGAGTCAACTTTCATAGTTAGGCTGATGATACACAGTTGTACATCTCCATGTCTCCTGATGACACCAGGCCAATGGATGCACTTTTTAACTGCATTTTAGATATTAAATCCTGGATGGCAGAAAACTTTCTCCAGCTTAACCAGGATAACACTGAAGTTTTAGTTATCGGTCCTAAGGCCCAGAGAGAGAAACTTTTACCCAAACTACAGTCATTGTCTTTTAATCCTTCCTCACAGGTGAAGAACCTGGGTGTGATTTTTGACTCTGAGCTGACTTTAATTCCACACATTAAGAATATCACAAAGATAGGTTTTTACATCTAAAGAACATAGCCAGAGTCCGCCCCATTCTCTCTCGGGCCAACACGGAGACGCTCATGCATGCTTTTATCACCAGTCGTATCGACTACTGTAATGCCCTGCTTTCTGGTCTTCCCAAAGAGAGTATCTCAGGTTTACAAATTTTACAAAATCCAGCAGCTCGTGTCCTGACGAAGACCAGGAGGCGGGACCACATTACACCGGTTTTAGAGTCGCTGCATTGGCTCCCCGTGTGTTTCAGGATACATTTTAAAGTTCTTTTAATGGTTTTTAAATGTCTTAATGGTCTTGGTCCTTCTTATCTTTCAGAACTGCTTTTACCTTATGAACCTTCACGGTCCCTTCGCTCCTCTGGCAGGGGTCTCCTAGTTATTCCTAAAGTCAACAGAAAGACTCACGGCGAGGCGCCTTTCCAATATTATGGCCCTCGCCTCTGGAACGACCTGAGGAGGAGCTCAGGACCACAGAGAACGTTCATGTTTTTAAGAGCAGGCTCAAGACCCACCTTTTTAGCTTAGCTTTTAACTGACATCTATTCATTTAGTCCTAATTATATATTGTATATTATGTGTATGTATGTGTATGTGTGTGTACGTGTATGTATGCATGTGTGTATATATATGTATGTACACTCAACAAAAATATAAACGCAACACCTTTGTTTCTGCTCCATTTTTCATGAGATGGACTTAAAGATCTAAAATTCATTCCAGATACACAATATTACCATTTCTCTCAAACATTGTTCACAAATCAGTCCAAATGTGTGATAGTGAGCACTTCTGCTTTGCTGAGATAATCCATCCCACCTCACAGGTGTGCCACATCAAGATGCTGATCTGACATCATGATTAGCGCACAGGTGTACCTTATACTGCCCACAATAAAAGGCTACCCTGAAATGTGCAGTTTTGTCTCACAGCAAAATGCCACAGATGCCACAAGCATTGAGGGAGCGTGCACTTGGTGACAGCAGGAATGTCAACCAGATCTGTTGCTCGTGCATTGAATGTTCATTTCTCCACCATAAGCCGTCTCCAAAGGCGTTTCAGAGAATATGGCAGTACATCCAACCGGCTTCACAACCGCAGACCACGTGTAACCACACCAGCCCAGGACCTCCACATCCAGCAGGTTCACCTCCAAGATCGTCTGAGACCAGCCACTCAGACAGCTGCTGAAACAATTGGTTTGCATAACCAAACTATTTCTGCACAAACTGTCAGAAACCGTCTCAGGGAAGCTCAACTGCATGCTCGTAATCCTCATCGGGGTCTTGACCTGACTCCAGCTCGTCGTCCTCATCGGGGTCTTGACCTGACTCCAGCTCGTCGTCCTCATCGGGGTCTTGACCTGACTCCAGCTCGTCGTCCTCATCGGGGTCTTGACCTGACTCCAGCTCGTCGTCCTCATCGGGGTCTTGACCTGACTCCAGCTCGTGGTCCTCATCGGGGTCTTGACCTGACTCCAGCTCGTGGTCCTCATCGGGGTCTTGACCTGACTCCAGCTCGTCGTCCTCATCGGGGTCTTGACCTGACTCCAGCTCGTCGTCCTCATCGGGGTCTTGACCTGACTCCAGCTCGTCGTCCTCATCGGGGTCTTGACCTGACTCCAGCTCGTCGTCCTCATCGGGGTCTTGACCTGACTCCAGCTCGTCGTCCTCATCGGGGTCTTGACCTGACTCCAGCTCGTCGTCCTCATCGGGGTCTTGACCTGACTCCAGCTCGTCGTCCTCATCGGGGTCTTGACCTGACTCCAGCTCGTCGCCGTAACAGACTTGAGTGGGCTAATGCTCACATTCGATGGCGTCTGGCACGTTGGAGAGGTGTTCTCTTCACGGATCAATCTCGGTTTACATTGTTCAGGGCAGATGGCAGACAGCGTGTGTGGCGTCGTGTGGGTGAGCGCTTTGCTGATGTCAGTGTTGTGGATGGAGTGGCCCATGGTGGTGGTGGGGTTATGGTATGGGCAGGCATCTGTTATGGACGAAGAACACAGGTGCATTTTATTGATGGCATTTTGAATGCACAGAGATACCGTGATGAGATCCTGAGGCCCATTGTGCCATACATCCATGAACATCACCTCATGTTTCAGCAAGATAATGCACGGCCCCATGTTGCAAGGATCTGTACACAACTCTTGGAAGCTGAAAATGTCCCAGTTCTTGCATGGCCAGCATACTCAGTGGACATGTCACCCATTGAGCATGTTTGGGATGTGCTTGACCGGCGAATACGACAGCATGTACCAGTTCCCACTAATATCCAGCAACTTCGCACAGCCATTGAAGAGGAGTGGACCAACATTCCACAGGCCACAATTGACAATCTGATCAACTCTATGCAAAGAAGATGTGTTGCACTGCATGAGGCAAATGGTGGTCACACCAGATACTGACTGGTTCTGAGTCCCCAGACCCCCAATAAAGCAAAAAACTGCACATTTCAGGGTGGCCTTTTATTGTGGGCAGTATAAGGTACACCTGTGCACTAATCATGATGTCAGATCAGCATCTTGATGTGGCACACCTGTGAGGTGGGATGGATTATCTCAGCAAAGCAGAAGTGCTCACTATCACACATTTGGACTGATTTGTGAACAATGTTTGAGAGAAATGGTAATATTGTGTATCTGGGATGAATTTTAGATCTTTAAGTCCATCTCATGAAAAATGGAGCAGAAACAAAGGTGTTGCGTTTATATTTTTGTTGAGTGTATATATATGGATGTATGATGCGGGGCCTATTGTTTTAAATGTTGTAATCTGTAAAGCACTTTGGGATATCTTTCGGTATGAAAAGCGCTTTATAAATAAAGTTTGATTGATTGAGCATCCTGCTCTGAGCAGGAGTGAAGACATTGTGGTGGCACAATTATAGAAAACAAAAAAAACCTTGGAAAGTGTATATGTATCATTTGTTTTTGGATCTGGCATAAAGACATTTGAAACATCAGGAAAAAACATTGTCATTTGTCAGTCCTCAGTCTCTTGAACACTCTGTTCAGGCTCTGGTAGATCTCGCGGCACTGGAAGGCGTAGATGAACGGATTGAGCACAGCGGGGATGACGTTATACAAAATGGAGGTCATTTTGCGGTACTCTTTGTACTCCGGGTAGCGGTGCAGTGCGATGAGGGACAGGCCGCTGAACAGCACAATCAGATACAGCAGCAGGTGAGTAGAGCAGGTCTGCAGGGCTTTGCGGTTCAGGCTGCGGCTCCTCGTGCTGAGGCAGGCCACGGTGATGAAGCCGTAGGTCAGAACGACGCTCCCGATGGACCCGGTGAGCAGCACCACCGTGAACGTGATGCCGTACACGTTGTTGATGAACGTGTTCTCACAGGACAGGTTGAACAGAGACGCGTTGCTACAGTATGGAGCCGGGATGAAGAAACGGCACCAGGTCAAGCGCAGCGACAATCCCAACAAACCCGACACCAGCAGGAAGCCGAGCCCCCAGGAGAACACGGTCATCCTTACCACCATCTGGGTGCTCATGATCTGGGAGTACCTATGGTAGTAAAAAGAAAAACATAAAAGTAGTTGAGTAGAACAGCAACTTGAACATTTCCCTGTAGATACCTGACATACAGAGCATCTAGAAAGTATTCACACCCCTCCACTTTTTCCACATGTTGTTATGTTAAAGCCCTTTTTCTCCCCTCATCAATCTACAGACAATAACCCATAATGACAAACTGAAAAAAATTATTGCATTTTTTGCTCATTTACAATTGACATTTTGCCACGCTATGGTCCACAAACATAAATATATTTCATTGAAATTTTACGTGAAAGACACACACAAAGTGACACAAAATCATGAAGTAAAATTAAATGTATGCATGATTTGTAACTTTTTTTTTTTTAAATCAGTAAAATAAGTATCTATACCCCTTTCCTTTTACTGCAACCAATTGCCTTGAGAAGTTGCCTGATGATTTCTGAATGATCACATGTTGACCCAATGACTAAATAGAGTCTACCTGTGTGTAATCTAATGTCAGTTCAAATACAGCTGCTCTGTGATGGTCTCAGGTCTGTTAAGAGACTATTGGGGAGCAGACAGCATCATGAGGTCCAAGAACACACCAGACCGGTCCCGGATAAAGTTATTGAGAAGGATAAAGCTGGGTTAGGTTATAAAAGATTTCCAAAGCTTTGAACATCTCTCAAAGTACAGTTAAATACACCATCCAGGAATGGAAAGAGTATGGCATCACTGCAAACCTACCAAGACCAAGTCCTCCTAAACTTACTGACCGAACAAGGACAGCACTGACCCGAGCTGTTGCCAAGAAGCCTATGATGACCCTGGATGAACTGCGGAGAGCTACAGCTCAGGTGGGGGAAACTGTCCACAGAACTACTGTTAGTCGTACACTGCACAGATCTGGCCTCATGGCAGAGTGGCATTTTTTAAAAGAAAACCATAAGATGTCCTGTTTGCTGTTTGCCAGAAGCCACATGGACGATACAGCAAACATGTGAAGAAGGTGTTTTGGTCAGATGAGACCAAAATGGAACTTTTGGTCTAAATGCAAAACGATATGTTTGGCGTAAAAGTAACACAGCTCATCACCCTGAAAACACTGTCCAACATGGTGGCGGTAGCATCATGCTCTGGGGGTGCTTTTCTTCAGCAGGGACAGAGAAGATGGTTCAACTTAATGGGAAGATGAATGGGGCCAAATACAGGGCAATCTTGGACAAAAACATGTTGGAGTCTGAAAAAGACTTGAAACTGGGGCGGAGGTTCACCTTCCAGCAAGACAACGACCCTAAACATAAAGCCAGGGAAACACTATAATGGTTAAAAACAAAAACATACCCATGTGTTAGAAAAGCCAAGTCAAAGTCCAGACCTAAATCCAATCGAGAATCTGTGGAAAGATCTGAAAACTGCAGTTCACACGCGCTCTCCATCTAATCTAACTGAGCTTGAGCTGTTTTGAAGAAGAATGGGTAAAACTTCCAGTCTCAAGATGTGCAGGACTGGGGGAGACATACCCCAACAGACTTACAGCTGTAATTGAAGTTAAAGGCAGTTCCACAAAGTATTAACTCAGGAGGTATAGATACTTTTGCACACCCCACTATTCGTTTTTTTTATTTATAAAAAAAAGTTTAAAAGTATACATTTCATTTCACTTCACAATTGTGTGTCACTTAGTGTGTGTCTTTTACATAAATATGTTTAATTCAAATCTTATGTTTAAAAAATGTCAAAAAGTTGAAGGAGGCGGATACTTATGTTGTGTCCAGACTGCACGCTTTTCGGGCTTCAAAAACACGCCCAAAGCCCCTAGTTGGATGCTTGTACTTATTGAAGACAAACGCTTGTCACAATGTCACCGAGCGTCAAGACGCTCTGGAGGTGCGTCAGCTCAGAGTGTGTTCTGCCATGCCTCATGGATCTTTAACTATACCCCCATGCTCTACACCAGGATCTCCCCAGTATTTAAGCCTTTATCCAGCCCATACGCTTGAATAGAGGGACATTATTTGTGTCGGTGGAAAATGGAGGGTGCACACCGCCGCACACACGAGGGAGAAACACATGCACACACACACATACATTCTTGCGGTTCTACTTTTGTGGGGTCCACCTTATTTTACCCAATTGCGGGGTCCATCCTTTCCAGTGGTTCTATAGTCATAAAAAAATCTGGCGATGGGTAAAAAAAATGCTCATCACAAGTATCACTTAAATTTGCACAAATTCAAAAATTTTCACTGCACACTGTTTCTGTGATCACTTGCGGGGTCCGTTTCTAATTTTAAATACTTGTAAGGCCCATCTTTGTGTACACACCACATTTTCAGTTTTTGCATCTTAAATAGGTCATCTGCAATTACCACAGCAGGTCTACATCATGATAGACAAAAGACAACAGAAGCATCATCCTCGTTGGCTGCATATTTTCCAATAGTTTTGGAACTATTACGGCAGCTGCGTAAGGGGAAAGAGGCGCACAGAAATGGAGACAAAGACCAATACAGGCAGGCAAAATACCACTTTAGAAGGGAAGTGGGAAATGCCAAATCTGTATATTCAGCCCGTCTCCAACAGCAATTCTCCTCAAACGACCCGGGAGCAGTGTGGAGGGGGCTTAAGGCCATCACAAACTATAAGCCCAAGGCCCCCCGGACTCTGAATGACCTTTCCCTCGCTCAGTGTCTGAATACACATTACTTCTGCCACAAACGCCCATCAGCTCATCACACTCCAGAGACTCCAGAGAACCCAGCCACCTCTGCTGTAGTCATAAAGTCTTTTGAGCGCTTGGTCCTGCCACACCTCAAGGACATCACCGCCCCCCTCCTGGACCCGCTGCAGTTCGCCTACAGAGCCAACAGGTCTGTAGACGACGCAGTCAATCTGGCCCTCCACTTCACCCTGGAGCATCTGGACTCCCCAGGAACCTACGCCAGGATCCTGTTCGTGGACTTCAGCTCTGCCTTCAACACCATCCTCCCTGAACTGCTACGAGACAAGCTCTACCAGCTCAGCCTGCCCGACTCCCTCTGCACTGACTTCCTGACGGACCGGAGACAGCACGTGCGGCTGGGGAAGATCGGACACTCGGACTACAAACAGGACCGGCTGGCGTCCTGGTGAAGCCACAACAACCTGGAGCTGAAGGCCCAGAAGAAAGTGAAGATGATCGTGGACTTTAGGAAAGACACAGCGCCACCGTCCCCCCTCGCCCTGACAGACTCTCCCACCCCCATCTCCATCGCGGACTCCCTGTGAGCTCCCATCTCTCCAGGACCTGTTCACCTCCAGGACCTTGAGGCGTGTGGGTCGGATCACAGCTGACCCTTCTCACCCTGGACACGGACTATTCACCCCTCTCCCCTCAGGCAGGAGGCTACGGTCTATCCAGACCCATACCTCCCGCCACTTGAACTGTTTTTTCCCCTCCACCATCAGACTCATGAACAAAAACAAGTCTCTGTAGCTCAGTCACAGAGTCATGGATGTATCATGACGACGTGAAAACAGGAAGCGACCTCCCTCTCCTTGTGCAGCTGAGTTTTCTGCCTTTCTCTGCAAACTGCATTTGTGGTTTCTGTGTTCCACATTGTTTTTCTGGATACTTTTGTATGTCTGAGCCGAGTTTTTGTGGAGGTTTGAGTGGATTTGTTTACTTTGAGAGTCTTAAATGGTCCTGAAGAAAGCAGCTTTTTAAAGGTAAACACAATGCTAGCTTATCAGCTAAACACATTTGAGACCTACACATGTCTTCTTCTGAGACACTGAAGAGGCTCTAAGAGCCCCCCCTGCAGCACAGAGGAGGCGTCACAAGAGGAGCTACAGGAAACAAAAAAGGACAAACGAGAGATGGTGAAAGACTGTTGTGAAGCGGAGGGAGGAGGAGGTCGAGCTGACCAGTGCAGGACACCACGCTCTGAAACAGGAACAAACCCAGGAGGCGCGGCACCATTTCAGAGGATCAGAGGAGACAGAGGGCAGCCAGCCAAGTTTCTTCTGAGTGCTACAGTTTCCTTGACCTCCAAGGTCATGCGGGTCAGGTTGACACACAGTGGCAGCAGTAGCTGCAGCAGCTCAGGACTAACACCTGAACACTATTTTGTTGTACACTGGTACAATGACAATAAAGCACTTACTTACTTATCTGCAGTTGCACTGTGTGGTGTGTCCACACTTAGACCCGCTGCTATCACTCATCACTTAATATCACTTTATATGCCTACACATCTGTATATACAATCCCACTGTTGTTCATTGTCAAATTGTTGTTGTCTTACCATTTGTCACTTTTATTTTATCTTATTTATTTAATATTTTTTATGCATGCCCTTATAGCCTTATAGTTTAAAGTTGTTTAGCGTATTTTTATCCTAACTCTGTGTTATATGTTTTATGTCGCACGTTTGCACCGAGAAAAATTCCTAGTTTGTGAACCTGTTCTCAAACCATGGCAATAAACCTATTCTGATTGTGATTCTGATTTTGGCCTTTTGGATATTTCTGCGTTTTAGTGGGTTTTGTGTATGTGGCCCAGAATTTTGGACCCCACAAAGTCTATGGGCCCTGCATTGTTGGTGTGTTCCCATACACCGGAACCCTAACTCTACAAAAGTAAAGTTTACAGGTTGCCTCTTTTTCGATCTGTTTGACAGGCCCATTAGGTTCACCTTTTTCAAATCTGAGGCTCTGAGGCTGAGGCTCTGGAAGGTGGAGTAAGTAACTCTTTGAGTTTTTTTCTTCTCAAGGGGTTAAAACTACAATAATATAATATGATAAAAAAGGTCTTGAGTACAGTACAGAAAACCGTAAATGTTTTGTGTCCTTGGGGCATACAATAACCACTTTTCAAATGTTTTCTGTTTTACAATCTCCTGCAGTTTGGGCACGCATCAATTGAATGTATCAGAGTTAAATTACTTTATTAATCCACATGGGAAATTGATCAGTTGTTTCTGCTCTAATATATATCAAACATTATACATGTCATGTTATCTTGTGCTTCACACCAATAAACCTGAAAGTGAATAAAATCTAAACAGAAAGAGAATAAGTACCAGACAGGATCATTATCTCCTGGCGTTTTGAATAAGTGCTGCATTGTCAGCACTTGATTCGGACATATCAAGGACTCTATTTTCCTACGAGTCAGATATGTCAATAATATTACTACTGATAACTGGGAAAAATAACGATAACATATATAGAAAGTTTGAAAGAATCTGGTGGAAGAGTCATCACTGGATCCACAAACAAAAGAGTCCAAGAGATGATTTGCATCCAGGCTTGCAAAACTCTGCAAGTAGAGCACATTTTAAACTTAATTATAACTCACTTACAAAATTAAATATGCAATATAAAATATCAATGCTATAGTACCGGTAAGCTATCGCATTGCTGACACTGTTTGTGCCAATTCTCCATCACAATCGCTGTAATCTGCTTGTTTGTTGTAAACCCTAAGAATAGATTAAAAAAAGAGGTCACAAAAATGCATTGAAATTTACAACTGGATATGTATATATTAAAAAAAAACAGTGTGTGCAATAGAACACCTGCAGCACCTGAACATGTGTATCACTACACCAATTATAATATGTAGTGTTGTATCACTCATGGCCAACTGCATGACTTCTTAAAATGGATTTAACTTGACGGACCCCTCACAGACATCCAGCTAGAAAAGTGTGTGTCGTTCTGGATGCGGACCTCACAAAGTTCAGACTAAGAACAGCAATGTGTGAATCAGACTAAAACCCTTGTGTTTATACTGAATTCTATAGTAGTATGTCCACTCAAAAGTCACAGTGTGCTGTCTCCCAAAAACTTTTACAGTTATTTTACAATGTTGCACTACCCTCTTGTGGTGAGTCTGTTCACGACATGTTTTGTAAAAGGAAGTTGTTCGGCCGCCATCTTTGCAGTAGTTGTTGTGGGTCTGCTCTCGTGCAAAATAGCTTCCATTGAGCTTTTGGGAGCATATGCCTGTTAATTGAAGGTGTCGTGTACCAACAGTTCTTCTTCGTGTGGGCTAATACCATAGCACTGAGACAGATAAAAGGATCTAGCCGCACCAATCCAGCCTAGGGCATGGCACATGCCCGCAAACCTATGGCCTATAAAAGGCCCATGGCCCCAACACTCTCCCTTCTTCTCTCTCAGCACTGACCTAGTTCAACTCACCGCTTTTGAAGACTCTTCGGATCAATACAAAGATGGATCCAGCCCGAGAACCGTCGCCCTCCGGCGTCGGGCTCTACCCTTGCCGTTCCTGCCGGACCCCGTGTCTACCGGATCTGGACGTAGAAGCTCCCGCCGCGAACCCGTGGATCTTCTCCCTCATCCCTACGCTGTCGCAGCAGTCCGGACCGAGCTGCCGCTCCCCCCGCAGCCCGCTCCAGCTCCACGGGACTTTGTCCTGGATCTAGCGTCGCAGTCCCGGTCTCAAACCCGTGCAGCGACACTTTGCCCACTGGTCTCTTCCTTCGTCAGGCTTGAGTATTCCAGTGTGGATGGCTGGTCCGCCGTCACCGGTGTCCCGACCATCGAGGACTCCCTGAGGCTCTGCTTGCTCCCAACCTCCACCCCCTGGCCCGGGGGTAGGCCGGTTCTCCCGTCCGACAGAGACAGGAGGATGGCGGCTTTCCTTGACCGCTGTTATGCTAACGCTAACCAGGTGTTTGCGTTAGCTAACAACATGGCTCTCCTGCTTGGCTCCATTGACAAGCTCTGCCACAAGAGATCTGAGCTTTCCCCGGAGGATATTGCTGAGGTCCAGGACTCATGAAGATGTGTCAGGCCGTTGCCATTAATGGCGGCCGCACTATGTGTAACGCACAGCTGGGAATGAGACACCTGTGGCTCAGTCTTTCTTCCCTCGGGGAGCGGGACCAGAAAGGCGTGCTAGGGCTCCCCTTGTCCACGTCTTCCCTCTTCGGCCCTGATATCCAGGTCATCATCAATCGCCTGGAGGCTGCGTCCAGGGGCTTACAGCAGCTCGCTCCTCATCTCCAGCCTCGGCGTGAACAACGTAGCCCTCGCCGCTGGCGCCCGGAGTGAAGAAGACCCGTCCCCTGGGGTTCCAAAGAGGCGGATTCGACTCGCGGTTCTGCGGACCGTCAAGCCCCGTCTACTTCCCAGGGCTCTGCCACTTCTGCTGCTAATGTAAAATGTGTCAATAAAGGCCACAAGGCTCGTTACGTCTTCCCAAGAGAGCATGCTTCTTCGCACTCCGCACTACACACACGCCCCGCGCTCACACCGCGGAGGCGCATTCAGCTCGACGGCGGCGGCTTTTCAGCTTCTCCAGTCGCAGCGCGGGATATTACCGCTTCAGGGCGTCTCAAAGACGTGGATCTGAAAGCGGGGCTGCCGCTGTGAAGGACTCCAGACTCGCCGCTACGGTGACGGCAAGCGCAAGGGCGGCAAGGGCTCTCAGCAGGGGGATGCGGCTTTCACTGCCTCTCCTGCGCATCAGGGACGCACCGCAGCGCCACCCTTTTGGCTCTAAATTGGCCAGGTCTTAGGCAGGGACAGGGGTCCCATCGACTTTTTAGTCCCCCTTCTCACACCGGCTGACCCAGTCTGCTTTGGATCAGGGTGTGGATCTGCTCCTTGAGCACCATGAGTGGGGGCTTGTGGCCTGTACCTGGAGTACGCGCTGCTTTGCTCCTTCATTCCGCGCCAATCTTGTGAGCCGGTCCAGCTGGGAGTACATTTTTCCCTATGGCCTTCACCTCGGTTTTCACCCATAGCGAAGCCCGTAGGTGGGCTTAGCCCACACGAAGAAGAAATTATAGTTACTTAACGTAACTGCAGTTCTTCGAGTGTGGGCGTGCCCACCTACCGGCCGGCCCAGCTGGACCGCCTCCCTCTTTTGAGCTGGTTCGAAGAAGGGAGAGTGTTGTGGCCATGGGCCTTTTATAGGCCATAGGTTCACGGGCATGTGCCATGCCCTAGGCTGGATTGGCGCGGCTAAATCCTTTTATCTGTCTCAGTGCCCTGGCTGCGCCAGGAGAGATCACCCATAGCAAAGCCCGTAGGTGGGCACGCCCACACTCGAAGCTTGTCCAATTGAACCAGTTGTTGCTGTAACTGCTCACTTTAATATAATTGTACGTAGTCTATTTTGTCGTTCCTCTGCTGCTTTAGGTTAGGTGAAGCAATCATCATGTTCCCTCAATTTGACCTGTCATGCCTGGAACAGACACACATTAAAATGACTATCCGCAATATTTCAAAAAAACATTTAAATAACACTATACTTAACTGAACCAGAAAGTAGATATCAAAGACTAGCTGATACAATAAGACCCACAAAATTAAAGAGTATTATGGCTGTATAACTGTCAAGTTAAAACATACCAAATATCATATTCCTAAAACTTAAATAAACTTGTTAAAGAAATAGACCACTGTTTTTACTTCCTGAGACGAGTAGCTTAGACGAGTTGATGCATATGTGTCTGGTCTTTGTGCATGCTCTCAGTCACACTAAAAGACCTAAGATGTTTTAAGCATTTAGCCTCTCCTTCTCCTCTCTATGGGGTGAAACGGTGTGAAGTTAGAAGCGACCAACCTCTTCAACGTTTTTCCCATACGTTTACGAAAGTTTCATGATCCAAGTATTGTTACACAAAATTAAACATGTGGATTTTCTAAGTGGATAAAAAGGGGAACTATATTGTAAGGTGTAATAACACCTTAGGACAGGGGTCGGCAAGTTGGCTTGGCTTCGGGCCACATTTTTTTTACGCCAATAGATGATAATTGATAAAAAATAGATTTATTCATGCATGGATATTCAATACTAGATATTCAATACTAGATAACCCCAAACTATACATATACAGTGAGGAAAATAAGTATTTGAACACCCTGCTATTTTGCAAGTTCTCCCACTTAGAAATCATGGAGGGGTCTGAAATTGTCATCGTAGGTGCATGTCCACTGTGAGAGACATAATCTAAAAAAAAAAATCCAGAATTCACAATGTATGATTTTGTAACTATTTATTTGTATGATACAGCTGCAAATAAGTATTTGAACACCTGTCTATCAGCTAGAATTCTGTAGCCTGGAAAAATCCAGACTCACCGCTGTACCAGCCGGTGAGTCTGGTCACCGTTGCGTCGAATCCATTTCCCACAGCGGTAGATACGCAAGCAAACAGGAAGCGGAGTAAACCAATCAGCGAAGGGCGGGCGTCTGCTGTTGATGTGGTGTTATTAGCGGTTTTGCGTTAATATTTGCGCAGGATTATGAATAACGAAACTCACCTACTGTCGATGTGTTTTCTGGTCATTTACCGCCGACTGGAGACACGCTTTCTCTCTTTCGTGCATCGTTCGTAGATTGTTATTGAGGGGACTTCCGCGTCCCGTGAGTGACGTTGCTCGCTAACAACACGCCACGGCAAATAAACGATTCAGATTGGACGTGAACGGATTAATTTTGCGGAAGGCGCGAGCGTTGACTGGGTGACCAGACTGATCCCCCGCTGGATAAAAAAATACAGAGGGGAATCATTCTGGTCTCACCAGGCTAAGAATTCTGACCCTCAAAGACCTGTTAGTCTGCCTTTAAAATGTCCACCTCCACTCCATTTATTATCCTAAATGTAGATGCACCTGTTTGAGGTGGTTAGCTGCATAAAGACACCTGTCCACCCCATACAATCAGTAAGAATCCAACTACTAACATGGCCAAGACCAAAGAGCTGTCCAAAGACACTAGAGACAAAATTGTACACCTCCACAAGGTTGGAAAGGGCTACGGGGAAATTGCCAAGCAGCTTGGTGAAAAAAGGTCCACTGTTGGAGCAATCATTAGAAAATGGAAGAAGCTAAACATGACTGTCAATCTCCCTCGGACTGGGGCTCCATGCAAGATCTCACCTCGTGGGGTCTCAATGATCCTAAGAAAGGTGAGAAATCAGCCCAGAACTACACGGGAGGAGCTGGTCAATGACCTGAAAAGAGCTGGGACCACCGTTTCCAAGGTTACTGTTGGTAATACACTAAGACGTCATGGAAATCATGCATGGCACGGAAGGTTCCCCTGCTTAAACCAGCACATGTCAAGGCCCGTCTTAAGTTTGCCAATGACCATTTTGATGATCCAGAGGAGTCATGGGAGAAAGTCATGTGGTCAGATGAGACCAAAATGGAACGTTTTGGTCATAATTCCACTAAACGTGTTTGGAGGAGGAAGAATGATGAGTACCATCCCAAGAACACCATCCCTACTGTGAAGCATGGGGGTGGTAGCATCATGCTTTGGGGGTGTTTTTCTGCACATGGGACAGGGCGACTGCACTGTATTAAGGAGAGGATGACCGGGGCCATGTATTGCGAGATTTTGGGGAACAACCTCCTTCCCTCAGTTAGAGCATTGAAGATGGGTCAAGGCTGGGTCTTCCAACATGACAATGACCCGAAGCACACAGCCAGGAGAACCAAGGAGTGGCTCTGTAAGAAGCATATCAAGGTTCTGGCGTGGCCTAGCCAGTCTCCAGACCTAAACCCAATAGAGAATCTTTGGAGGGAGCTCAAACTCTGTGTTTCTCAGCGACAGCCCAGAAACCTGACTGATCTAGAGAAGATCTGTGTGGAGGAGTGGGCCAAAATCCCTCCTGCAGTGTGTGCAAACCTGGTGAAAAACAACAGGAAACGTTTGACCTCTGTAATTGCAAACAAAGGCTACTGTACCAAATATTAACATTGATGTTCTCAGGTGTTCAAATACTTATTTGCAGCTGTATCATACAAATAAATAGTTAAAAAAATCATACATTGTGATTTCTAGATTTTTATTTTTAGATTATGTCTCTCACAGTGGACATGCACCTACGATGACAATTTCAGACCCCTCCATGATTTCTAAGTGGGAGAACTTGCAAAATAGCAGGGTGTTCAAATACTTATTTTCCTCACTGTATGAACGTGCCTCGCTTAAAGCGTCCTGGATTTTGGCCCGGTGTTACGCCTAAAACTGCATGACCGCCGAAAAATGCACCCCCTCTTACCGAGCACAGATGAAACAACGGCAGGAAGGTTTCTAGGACGGTCTCTTAACAATTACCAGAGGCACGACTGGACTGGCGTTTGAATCGTGTCGTGTGGGCAGCAGTCAGACGCAACTGGACTACAGTCGCAGGAAATCAAACATGTTTGTGTCACAGGTTCGAGTCCGATTGAAGGATGTTATGGGTGTGGTGTAGCCAATAAAACAAATGCAGTTTAAAAGGATAAAATACAATTTAATATAAAAAGTTAAAAGGGGACAAACTACCATAAAAACAACCGGTTGCAACATTAAAAAAGCCTGTATAAAAGTGGGGATAAAACAAATTAAGAGAGGGCTAAAACCTGGGGGTTTAAAAGGGACTAAAAATGAGCGGGCGTGCGTGCTCCAAGGTGCTTCTGGTTTCCGTAATGCAGGAAGGTGCGTCGTTATGTCCCGTCCATCGCCGGTGCCCTTCTCCACCAGCCAGTCCTCGCCTCCTTCCTCTCCGCCGCGCCTCCCGACCAAGGTCCAGGGGTCCTCGGGGCACGTAAGCTGGGGGAGCCTGTCGCCGCGGCTCGACCCCGCCGCGCCTGTCCGGGGGACTTCCCTCTCCCGAGCCGCCTTCATGGCCTCTCCTGCACGTCCACGCTCGGCCTCTCCTGCGCGCCCACGGCCCTTCCGTCCATGGCGGCCGTGTGTCCCTGTTCTGTCCCCGTTTCCTGTCGAAGGGGCAGGCCAGGCCAGGCCAGGCCGTGCGTGCCTGCCTGCCTGCCTGCTTGCCTCCGTGCGTCCTTGTCTGTCACCTTTTTTCGAGCCCTCCTGTCTCCAACCGCTTCCGCCTTTATGTCATCTCTGCCAGGTGTGCCCACTTGCCGTGATTAGCAGGGGCGTATGAATAAAAAAATAAAGAGCTAAAGGCCCAAAAATGCCGCTATCTGACTCCTCGCCTCGTTGTAAAAAACAGATAGATCAGGAAGGTTACGAGTTCTCAGAAGGCACTTTATTCTTAGATGGTGAGTTACAAGTTACATGTTATTCGTTCAGTTGTTGGAAAAAGTCTCACCAAAACATTTTCCTCCTGGGTAAGTCTCTGCCTGTTAGCCCCTCCTACTCAATGCATAGCCACACTCACACTTCAGCACACAAGACAACAGGACGCTCCAGTTGGCCATCCTGACTCACATCAAAGCACAAGATAAATACTTCCTCATCTCACCATCTGGAGATCTGATCAGCTCCTTCCTGACCACTCTTTATGGCCCAGTGACTTTTCACCTTTGATCGAGATTAGCATACATTCTTTAGCAGAGGGACGAAGGCTACCTGCCTCTGGCCAATAAACAGGACGCCTGTTTATTGCCCCTCAAGGCCCAGTGACCTCTTCTACAGTTAGCATACAATATTCAGGGGGATAGTAAACAGACATTTTCAGATAATTGACAGGCGGGGCAACGAGCTAAGTATAAAAACATGCATAAAATCAACCTTAAAAACATGCAGATAAAACACACTAAAACCAAGTTAAAACCAGTCCACTCGTGCCCGTGTCATTTGATTTTTAAGCCCGATTTTGGACGCACAGGAGAAACGTGGGTGACTTTACCGTCCCCAAAGTGAACACACAGAAAGCAGCGGCAATGACGGAGTGAAATAAAGACAGAAAAACACCGCCACGTCTCAGTTTCATTTCTCCGTGAAAACAGCGGCACAAACAGCTCCTTTCATGGCCACAGCCACGGAACAACACCAAACGTTCACGAGAACCGCCTTTTCAAGCTACATTTACAACGCGAACAGAGTTTAGCGGCACTTACTGAGTTTGGAGACGGACTGTTCAGCTTCACCCCGCCTCTTTCCACTTTCTCCGCTGTCTCCTCCGCCTCCTCCATCTTGGAGCGGAGGCCCGTCTCCTTTTCTTATTAAATCCACTGAAATACGTCCCGCTTCTTCGTGTCGCCGACTTTTATCTCCATTTGACAGAACTATAGCCAAGTTGAAGGCTTCGTAGCAGTAGGAGCCTTGCACTGCGGTGTTGTGACACTGTTGACACCGCTGACCAAACTGGGACACGCACATGTTTTCGCACGCTCACAAACACAGGCCGAGGAGATATGAAGCGGTGGAGACACAGACGTGATGTGTTATAAACATCAGCTGTTTGTCAGAATCGTGTCGTGTGTTCGCTCTGACGATTCTCAGTGGTTAAGTGTGAACCCCCAGACGTTCTATAAAGTCGTGTAGTGTGTGCGGACCTTTAGAGTTAAAATGCAACAGTGGAATGGTGCCAAACACAAGCAAAGATCAGGGGCAAAACATATGCGGATAAAGAACAATTAAGTCTCTGCTAGGCTTTTTATTATTATTTTTTTTAATTTTTCATATCCTCTGGCGGGCCAAAAAATATTTGCAACGGGCCAAAAGTGTCCCCCGGGCCAGACGTTGCCGCACACTGCCTTAGGAGCACTTTGATGTCCACGCAGAGAATTCTATAGGAGTGAAATTATTACTGGGTGAGGAGAGGCTAAATGCTAGAAACATCTTTGGTCGTTTTGGGTGACTAAGCGCACGTGTAAAGACCAGACTGGTTCGCCTCAACTCATCTAAGCTAAGGTAAGAAATTAATTATCTCAGAATAGAAAAACAGTGGCCTGTTCCTTTAAAGTAACGTTGCCTTATGAAAAAAAAAAGGCTATTGTAATAATATTTACCTCAAATCTACTATAGCCTTGTGGATTATTAGTACTTTCCAATGTCTGTTGGAAAAGGAGCAAAGAAAAAAAAAGAACAATAACAAATTATTGTTGGAACAAATACGGAATATTCCGGCCAATATTCTGGGGACAGTTTTATATTAAAATCAGTTGTGTAATATAATAATGGTGTGTTAGTTGTATGTAGGGGGTCTTTTACAGTCAACTCCACTTTTGTTTTCAATCAAAGTTGCTGTGAAACATGCACAACCTGCACTAACACTGGCAATACATCTTATATTTTATGTTTCACTGAACAATCAGGTGTGTATGAATGGAATATGCACTGCAATTTAGTATTGAGACCTGTACCTGAGGTTTGTCGATGTCACAGTCACTAATTTCATATTCAGCAATATCTGTGAGGTCCTTCTGAAGCATAATCAAGAAAAGATACACTGGTGAGACAAATCACGGTTTAACCATTATATCTTAAAAGAAACCACAACATCAACTCAGAAATACTTTTGGGGACAGTGTACACAGCTACACATTGGGACCAAATTGGGGACAGTGTTATATTCAAAGCAGCCAATATTAAAGTATAGGATACAACCTTTGTGGACAGTGTACACTACACGTTCGGATGGGACCAAAATGGGGACAGTGTTATATTCAAAGCAGCCAATATAAATCTAAGATGGATAGAGTAGCCCAAAAGAGTAACGCAACTTTAAAATACTTTTACTCAAGTACAATACAGAGTAAAGGCCCAAATATTTACTCAAGAGTAAGAGAAAGTTTTACTTGAGTACTGTGAGCACTGAGTAACTGTTGAAGGACACGTACTTTACTTACCTGAGGTTTGTTGATGTCAGAGTCACTGATTTCCTATTGCGGATTAACTAGTTTTTCCCTCATTGCTGTCTGGCTCAGTGCAATCCATATATTCTTAAAATAAAATAAAAAGACATTGCTCCAATATGTTGCTAGCTTAAAACACATGGTGATAAGCTAGCAATCTAATCGTTTAGTAGATAATATTTGACAACCATGTATTTTTTTAATTTTTTTATTGTTTTTTGATAATGCAGATTTTGAACTTCAAAATGTAGCTTGGGGAAAAAGTATTCATTCTTGCAGGGTTGTACTAACTGTATGTTGCTAGTTTGTAAGCTAAGCTAAGTGGTTATTTCTAATTAGCCAGTTAACCATTATAGTTGGCACATGAATGTACACAGGATTGTGCGTTTTCTTTTTGCACAAAATGGACATTTTGTTCTCCAAAGTAAATCAAAATATGAGAAAAGCTACTAGCTTATAGTTTGGCTAGCTGTAGCTTTATGGAAAAGGTAATGCACACTATCTTTGAGTTTGGCCCCACAAAAAGAACTAGTTTTAGCCATTTAAGATTAAAAATATCTCCAAATAATCAACATTTAAATGTTTCTTACCTTGAAAATGTGTTTGTAACCACTGCAGACTATTTCTTGATGCTAAAATTGCTTGCTGCTGCCTTGATGAGTAGAACCTGGCAAAATTCTGGCAATGAGCTGCCCCTTTTCCAGGTCTACCTTCTGCACTTGCACAACATTTAATTTTCTTTTAGAATAATTTGGATTTATACTAAAATTCAGCTCAGTTTCAAATACATTATGGAGAAGATGTTTTGAATGGGAAAGCTAAAAGGGAGTCAGTGCACTGAACAGTAGTAGGCTATACAGCAGTGTCCACGCCTATTGTAAATCTGATCATCAATCAATGGATCAGCTGCAAAGCTGTATAACATGTTTAAATTGTTGTGTTGAGGGTTCTTTAATTATATTTTGTTTATTTTGTACAAATAGCAATACATGTGACCTCAAATGTATACACAAACCATCACCATGATTTTGGTCCCCAATTGGAATTTGGTCCCCAATCTACTGGTGTGTATACTGGTTTTGGTCCCCAAAATTGTCCTAAACAAACTCACACACGCACACACGCGCACACACACACACACACACACACACACACACACACACTTTAGTTCCCCCCGCACAACAGGGAAAGGCGGAGGGCTAGCTACTGTTTTCAAAACACAACTAAAACTCCGAAAACTTCCCTGTGTGCATTTTGAAAGCTTTGAGCTGCAACTCTTCGAGCTCAGACTGACTGCACCGGTCTTATGCGCTCTTATCTACCGCCCTCCTAAATCCAACAAAGGGTTTATAAAGGAGTTTTCAGACTTTGTGGCAGATATTGCTTTGAAATGGGACCACTTTCTTATTGTCGGGGACTTTAACGTTCATGTTTGTTGTAAAACAAAACCACTGGTCAAGGACTTCGTTAATGTACTAGATTCTTTTAGCTTGATCCAGTCAGTAAATGTTCCAACACACAATAAAGGGCACACTTTGGACTTAGTGATATCCCATGGGTTAAACGTAAATATTAAAGACATCTCTGATGTGGGTATTTCTGACCACATGCCTGTGTTGTTCTCGATTGCCATGTCTAGCCCTAAAACGAACTTGTGCGTTCCTGCACGTCAGCGGCGCTCCGTTAGCCCAAATACATCACTGCTCTTCTCTGCGGCTTTCAATGCATCGCCTTTGTGTGTCCCTTCCCTCTCCAACTTGGATATCAATGAACTGTCCAGTCTCTTTGATTCCATCTGTACGGATATCCTCGACTCTATCGCTCCTCTTACGCACAGACGCGTAAAGCCTGGAGAGCCATGGCTCAATGACACCACTAGGGCTCTTCGACGCGAATGTCGCCGCGCAGAGAGAAAATGGAAAAAAGACAAACTCTGTGTCTCCCTCGGAATGTTAAGGGACTGTCTGTAAAACTATCAAAAAGCTGTAAAGGCAGCAAAGGCAGACTATCTGTCCAATCTAGTCTCCAACAACTGTAACAATCCGAAGGTTCTTTTTAATGTATTAAATAGGATTGTACACCCCACTGAACATACTGGTGTTCTACCATGTGCTTTTCTTTGTGAAAAATGTTGTACATTCTTCAGAGATAAAGTGTCTTCCATCCGCTCTTCAACTGTTTGTCTCAAATTGCCCCCTAGACATCATACCTGCGAGGATGTTTAAAGATGTTTTGGACTCAGTTGGTCCCTGTATTTTAAAACTGCTTAATCGGTCACTCCTAGAGGGGTGTGTCCCAGACTCTTTTAAACAGGCCATTGTACAACCTATCCTAAAGAAGCATAATTTAGACCCATCTGTCTTGTCCAATTACAGACCTGTTTCCAAATTACCTTTTCTGTTGAAAATTTTGGAAAAAGTGGTCTATGATCAGCTCAAATCGCATCTTAACTCAAACGATATTTTAGAATAATTCCAGTCTGGTTTTAAGTCTTTACACAGCACAGAAACTGCATAGCTAAAAATATTTAACGATCTCCTTTAATTTCTGACTCTGGAAACCCATCTGTGCTAGTGCTTTTGGATCTGACGGCAGCGTTCGACACTGTCGACCACTCAGTTCTCCTTTCCCGCCTCGAGTCATGTGCAGGAATTAAAGGCACAGCGCCAGTGTTAATTTTGACAACATATTTTTATTTAGTTTTAGTCTTAGTCTTTTGACGAAAATGTAATTCAATTTTAGTCGAGTTTTATTGCAAGTCAATTTAGTCGACTAAATTTAAGACACATTTAGTCGACTTTGTATTAATAATATTCATTATAATCATATTTAATCGAGGTCCTCTGCTTCACGGAGCTGCTCCCTCATGAACAAAGCTCAGAGCTGTTCCTTTGGCAGAGAATTTACATGATATGAGGCTCTTTCAGACGGTCAATAGAAGTTTGGATGATTTGAGTCTCTCCTTTTCATTTTTAATTAGTCTTATTTTAGTCGACTAAAATATCTGGACATTTTAGTCATGGTTTTAGTCGCATGAAAAACGTTTAATTTAGTTTTAGTCCAATTTTAGTCGTCAGAAAAATCACTTTGACTAAAATTAAGACTAAATATTTTAGTCGACGAAATTAACACTGCACAGCGCTCAATTGGTTTCGATTGTATT
The DNA here is from genome assembly GCA_021464625.1 of Proterorhinus semilunaris. Classification (NCBI taxonomy): domain Eukaryota; kingdom Metazoa; phylum Chordata; class Actinopteri; order Gobiiformes; family Gobiidae; genus Proterorhinus; species Proterorhinus semilunaris. The sequence goes on along the minus strand of CM038355.1, from coordinate 2,252,319 downwards.
TGACTGACCGGTCATTCTCTGTTAACTTGGGATCTTTTAAATCAAATAAAGCTTCTCTTGACAGCGGAGTGCCCCAAGGCTCTGTCTTAGGACCAGTCTTGTTCTCACTGTACATGTTGCCACTCGGCTCTATTTTAAAAAAACATAACATATCATTCCACTGCTTTGCTGATGATGTTCAGGTTTATCTTCCGCTTAATGTTAAATCGAACTCATTTCAAGACCTGCAGAATTGTCTTAACGATGTAAAACCTTTTAAATTTAAATGACAAGAAAACAGAAATTGAAATATTTGGCCAGTTCGACCATCCTGTTTTCACTGGTGCATGTAGCCACCTATCGTCTTTCTGTCGTCCATTTGCAAAGAGTCTTGGTGTTTATATTGATGGTGCATTTAAAATGGACAAACAAATAAGTTCAGTGGTCAAAACCAGCTTTTTTCAGCTGAGGCTTTTGGGGACGGTCAAACCATACTTGCCACCAAGCACCATGTCATGCTGTTAACAATACCTCTGCATCAGTGGCTGCTGTGAGCATAAAAGGAGAGAAACTCATGATGTGGACCCCATCCTCTCCTGACCTCAACCCCATTGAGAACCTTTGGAGCTTCAAGCAAAACATCTATGAGGGTGTGAGGCAGTTCACATCCAAACAGCAGCTCTGGGAGGCTATTCTGACATCCTGCAAAGAAATCCAAGCAGAAACTCTCCAAAAACTCACAGGTTTAATGGATTTAAGAACTTGAAGCTGCTATTAAATAAGAGGTCCTATGTTAAAATGTAACTTGACCTGTTAAGATGTTTTTGATTTAAATAGCTTTTGATTTAAGTAAATATGACCTCCTAATTGTGCAAATCCAACACATGACAGCAGTGTCCACGCCTATTGTAAATCTGATCATCAATCAATGGATCAGCTGCAAAGCTGTATAACATGTTTAAATTGTTGTGTTGAGGGTTCTTTAATTATATTTTGTTTATTTTGTACAAATAGCAATACATGTGACCTCAAATGTATACACAAACCATCACCATGATTTTGGTCCCCAATTGGAATTTGGTCCCCAATCTACTGGTGTGTATACTGGTTTTGGTCCCCAAAATTGTCCTAAACAAACTCACACACGCGCACACACACACACACACACACACACACACACACACCACCTCCAGCACCTAACCAACAGCTCCAGCCCGGTCATGACAGCTCCAGGCCTTGTCTAAGACCTACAGCCCAGTCAGGGCAGCTCCAAGCCGGGTCCACCACCTCCAGCACCTAACCAACAGCTCCAGCCCGGTCAGTACAGCTCCAGGCCTTGTCTAAGACCTACAGCCCGGTCATGACAGCTCCAAGCCGGGTCTACCACCTCCAGCACCTAACCAACAGCTCCAGCCCGGTCATGACAGCTCCAGGCCTTGTCTAAGACCTACAGCCCAGTCAGGGCAGCTCCAAGCCGGGTCCACCACCTCCAGCACCTAACCAACAGCTCCAGCCCGGTCAGTACAGCTCCAGGCCTTGTCTAAGACCTACAGCCCGGTCATGACAGCTCCAAGCCGGGTCTACCACCTCCAGCACCTAACCAACAGCTCCAGCCCGGTCATGACAGCTCCAGGCCTTGTCTAAGACCTACAGCCCAGTCAGGGCAGCTCCAAGCCGGGTCCACCACCTCCAGCACCTAACCAACAGCTCCAGCCCGGTCAGTACAGCTCCAGGCCTTGTCTAAGACCTACAGCCCGGTCATGACAGCTCCAAGCCGGGTCTACCACCTCCAGCACCTAACCAACAGCTCCAGCCCGGTCAGTACAGCTCCAGGCCTTGTCTAAGACCTACAGCCCAGTCAGGGCAGCTCCAAGCCGGGTCTACCACCTCCAGCACCTAACCAACAGCTCCAGCCCGGTCATGACAGCTCCAGGCCTTGTCTAAGACCTACAGCCCAGTCAGGGCAGCTCCAAGCCGGGTCCACCACCTCCAGCACCTAACCAACAGCTCCAGCCCGGTCAGTACAGCTCCAGGCCTTGTCTAAGACCTACAGCCCAGTCAGGGCAGCTCCAAGCCGGGTCTACCACCTCCAGCACCTAACCAACAGCTCCAGACCGGTCATGACAGCTCCAGGCCTTGTCTAAGACCTACAGCCCAGTCAGGGCAGCTCCAAGCCGGGTCCACCACCTCCAGCACCTAACCAACAGCTCCAGCCCGGTCAGTACAGCTCCAGGCCTTGTCTAAGACCTACAGCCCGGTCATGACAGCTCCAAGCCGGGTCTACCACCTCCAGCACCTAACCAACAGCTCCAGCCCGGTTATGACAGCTCCAGGCCTTGTCTAAGACCTACAGCCCAGTCAGGGAAGCTCCAAGCCGGGTCCACCACCTCCAGCACCTAACCAACAGCTCCAGCCCGGTCAGTACAGCTCCAGGCCTTGTCTAAGACCTACAGCCCAGTCAGGGAAGCTCCAAGCCGGGTCCACCACCTCCAGCACCTAACCAACAGCTCCAGCCCGGTCATGACAGCTCCAGGCCGGGTCCACCACCTCCAGCACCTAACCAACAGCTCCAGCCCGGTTATGACAGCTCCAGGCCTTGTCTAAGACCTACAGCCCGGTCATGACAGCTCCAAGCCGGGTCTACCACCTCCAGCACCTAACCAACAGCTCCAGCCCGGTTATGACAGCTCCAGGCCTTGTCTAAGACCTACAGCCCAGTCAGGGAAGCTCCAAGCCGGGTCCACCACCTCCAGCACCTAACCAACAGCTCCAGCCCGGTCAGTACAGCTCCAGGCCTTGTCTAAGACCTGCAGCCCGGTCATGACAGCTCCAAGCCGGGTCTACCACCTCCAGCACCTAACCAACAGCTCCAGCCCGGTCATGACAGCTCCAGGCCGGGTCCACCACCTCCAGCACCTAACCAACAGCTCCAGCCCGGTTATGACAGCTCCAGGCCTTGTCTAAGACCTGCAGCCCGGTCATGACAGCTCCAAGCCGGGTCTACCACCTCCAGCACCTAACCAACAGCTCCAGCCCGGTTATGACAGCTCCAGGCCTTGTCTAAGACCTACAGCCCGGTCATGACAGCTCCAAGCCGGGTCTACCACCTCCAGCACCTAACCAACAGCTCCAGCCCGGTCAGTACAGCTCCAGGCCTTGTCTAAGACCTGCAGCCCGGTCATGACAGCTCCAAGCCGGGTCTACCACCTCCAGCACCTAACCAACAGCTCCAGCCCGGTCATGACAGCTCCAGGCCGGGTCCACCACCTCCAGCACCTAACCAACAGCTCCAGCCCGGTTATGACAGCTCCAGGCCTTGTCTAAGACCTGCAGCCCGGTCATGACAGCTCCAAGCCGGGTCTACCACCTCCAGCACCTAACCAACAGCTCCAGCCCGGTCAGTACAGCTCCAGGCCTTGTCTAAGACCTACAGCCCAGTCAGGGAAGCTCCAAGCCGGGTCCACCACCTCCAGCACCTAACCAACAGCTCCAGCCCGGTCAGTACAGCTCCAGGCCTTGTCTAAGACCTGCAGCCCGGTCATGACAGCTCCAAGCCGGGTCTACCACCTCCAGCACCTAACCAACAGCTCCAGCCCGGTCATGACAGCTCCAGGCCGGGTCCACCACCTCCAGCACCTAACCAACAGCTCCAGCCCGGTCAGTACAGCTCCAGGCCTTGTCTAAGACCTACAGCCCAGTCAGGGCAGCTCCAAGCCGGGTCTACCACCTCCAGCACCTAACCAACAGCTCCAGCCCGGTCATGACAGCTCCAGGCCTTGTCTAAGACCTACAGCCCAGTCAGGGCAGCTCCAAGCCGGGTCCACCACCTCCAGCACCTAACCAACAGCTCCAGCCCGGTCAGTACAGCTCCAGGCCTTGTCTAAGACCTACAGCCCGGTCATGACAGCTCCAAGCCGGGTCTACCACCTCCAGCACCTAACCAACAGCTCCAGCCCGGTTATGACAGCTCCAGGCCTTGTCTAAGACCTACAGCCCAGTCAGGGAAGCTCCAAGCCGGGTCCACCACCTCCAGCACCTAACCAACAGCTCCAGCCCGGTCAGTACAGCTCCAGGCCTTGTCTAAGACCTACAGCCCAGTCAGGGAAGCTCCAAGCCGGGTCCACCACCTCCAGCACCTAACCAACAGCTCCAGCCCGGTCATGACAGCTCCAGGCCGGGTCCACCACCTCCAGCACCTAACCAACAGCTCCAGCCCGGTTATGACAGCTCCAGGCCTTGTCTAAGACCTACAGCCCGGTCATGACAGCTCCAAGCCGGGTCTACCACCTCCAGCACCTAACCAACAGCTCCAGCCCGGTTATGACAGCTCCAGGCCGGGTCCACCACCTCCAGCACCTAACCAACAGCTCCAGCCCGGTCATGACAGCTCCAGGCCGGGTCCACCACCTCCAGCACCTAACCAACAGCTCCAGCCCGGTTATGACAGCTCCAGGCCTTGTCTAAGACCTGCAGCCCGGTCATGACAGCTCCAAGCCGGGTCTACCACCTCCAGCACCTAACCAACAGCTCCAGCCCGGTCAGTACAGCTCCAGGCCTTGTCTAAGACCTACAGCCCGGTCATGACAGCTCCAAGCCGGGTCTACCACCTCCAGCACCTAACCAACAGCTCCAGCCCGGTCAGTACAGCTCCAGGCCTTGTCTAAGACCTACAGCCCGGTCATGACAGCTCCAAGCCGGGTCTACCACCTCCAGCACCTAACCAACAGCTCCAGCCCGGTCAGTACAGCTCCAGGCCTTGTCTAAGACCTACAGCCCAGTCAGGGAAGCTCCAAGCCGGGTCTACAACCTCCAGCACCTAACCAAAAGCTCCAGGCAGCTGGGTCTGAGACCTACAGCCCAGTCAGGGATGGGATCCCGACCTGCAATGCAACCATGAGCGAGATAGGCCAGAGGCCAGTGGTTGAAATCAGGAATTAAACCTGAAAATGCATCACCTAACCAACAGCTCCAGCCCAGCCCCCAGTCATGACAGCTCCAGGCCTGGTCTAACACCTCCAGCCTGCTTCCATGACGCCTTCGTCCGGGTCTAACACCTCCAGCCAGGCCCCCCAAAAACTTCAACCCAGTCCCAACACCTACAGGCCCATACACACAACCACAGCACCGGAACAACACCCACCACCGCTCTCATCCACTAACCCTACCCCGCTAAGGGCTCCCCCAACACCGCCTACCTGCACAACCTCGGCCGCATGGCTCCTATGGACCTCCGGGGACACCCGGCGCACCTTTCGGACCCGGGTACCCACTCTTAAGCACCCCTCCTCGGACTACACCCCAAGACCCGGCCCGGAGGAAGTCCGTGACCCTGATACTCTGAGCCACTTTGGACATTTTTTCTAAGTGCTGAGCCACTTAGAAAAAATGTCCAAAGAGTATCAGGGTCACTTGGAAAAATTTCTAAGTGCTGAGCCACTTAGAAACTTTTCCATGTTACCCTGATACTCTTTGGACATTTTTTCTAAGTGGCTCAGCACTTAGAAACTTTTCCAAGTGACCCTGATACTCTGTCATACACATAACACATAGAAACCTGGGTAAAACCAACTCCCACACCTCCCCTGGTACTCTCTACCCAGGGGAGGAGGGAGGGACCCGGAGGCCGGCCGACAAAAGCTTGGATCAAGGGCCTGACTTTCAATAGAGCGCAGCGACGGAGCTGCTCTGCTACGTACGAAACAACTTTAATATACGCTATTGTAGTTTGAATTACCGCTTCAATTACAGGCCCTCAATATTCCTTCCTTGGATGTGGTCGCCAGTTGCCTTCCTTGGATGTAGTTGCCATTTCTCATGTTCCCTCTCCGGAATCGAACCCTGATTCCCTGTTACCCGTGGTCACCATGGTAGGCACAGAAAGTACCATCGAAAGTTGATAGGGCAGAGTTGTCTCCGCCACGAGGGCCAGTGATCGGCTCGAGGTTATCTAGAGTCACCAAAGCGCGCGGGGAGCCCCGAGGGGCGACCCCGCATGGGTTTTGGGTCTGATAAATGCACGCATCCCCGGAGGTCAGCGCTCGTTGGCATGTATTAGCTCTAGAATTGCCACAGTTATCCAAGTAACGGTAGAGCGATCAAAGGAACCATAACTGATTTAATGAGCCATTCGCAGTTTCACTGTACCGGCCGTGTGTACTTAGACTTGCATGGCTTAATCTTTGAGACAAGCATATGTTACTGGCAGGATCAACCAGGTAGCCCAGAGTGGCTGCGGTTCGGGAAGAACCGCGTCGGCCGTGGCCAGGGCTGGCCGTGGGCCGAAAATGGGGCCCCGCGCCCCGTGGTTGGGCACGCGGGGCCGTGGAGGCGAAGCGTACGCTCTCCTGGAGGCGAGCTCCCCGGGCGTGGGAGTCTCTGTGCGGAGGTTTCGAGAAAATGCGTTAAACGGCCGCAAATACCCCCGCTCTGGAACGGAGAGGGCCCGCGGGCCGGCTCTACCGTGGCGGGGGGCGGCCGTCGTAAGGCCCCTGGGTCAGACGGGTCGTCTCGGTCTCGCTTCCGAAAGGACCGGGCGGCGGGGCTCCGTTCAGCCCCGGCCCGAGTGCGCTCATGTCCGCAGTGCTCCGGAGCCGACCGCGCTGGAATAGAACCAGCCAGAGGCCCGGAGGTGGCGGATTTTGCATGCCCACAGGTCGAGCTGGGATCCCGGATCAAAAAGAACCAGGATTCTGACCATTTTCGATTTTGAAAAACGTCATTCCCAAAAACCGCCCGACTGTCCCTTGGCTCTGGGGGTGTATAGCCAATCCGCCCGGAGCAGCGTCAAATGCCCGGAGATCGTCCCGGGCTTCCGCGCTGAAAACACTTAGTGCAAAAACCAGATCCGTGACCCTGATACTCAAAGAGTATCAGGGTCACGGAATCGACTTTTGAGATTTGCACATCCACGGGTCCGGGCGGTCACCCTCTACCCGCCGGTACCACTCTTTCCGGGATTAAAAGCGTTTTTCTATTTTTTGGCATTTTTTTTCTCCGCGGGTGCTGTACGCCTATAACTCCGCGGGGGTGCGAGCCACCGCGCGGACACGCACATCAGCGTGACCGGGGGACTCTCCCGGACCGGCCCGTGTCCACCTTTTGAAAGAATAACCCAGGACTCGGCGTCTGCTGCCGCGGGAAGGGCGAGAACCTAGCGCTACGGAACTTTGAACCGTTAAAAGGGGCCTTTAACGGTGTCCCACCGGCCCAATTCCAGCACAGGCGTGTTCGGGAGGCTCGGCTCTATAACCCTGGATACTTTTAGTGTGGATTGAAAGTCGTTTTTTGGGGGGGGGGGTTGGTTTGTTCCTGGGCTGTCCGAGGTGCTGAAGCCGAGCGCCTGTCTTAACCTCTTAACCCCCGCCTCCGCCGAGCGCTATTATACACGGTTTTACCCCGAAATAAAGCTCCAGGAAGCTCCAGGAAGCTCCAGGAAGCCCCGCCACTGGACACCGAATACAGGACAGTGTTACAGGCCGGGTTGGACAACTCCAGCCCGGTCCCCAACTCAGTCAGGCCGGGGAGAACTCATCCACGCCGGGGATAAGTCCTCCGGACTGGGGACTCCGGAGCTAATAACTCCGCGGGGAAATGAGCCACCGCGCGGACACGCACATCTACGTGTCCGGGAGACTCTCCCGGACCGGACCGTGTCCACCTTTCGAAAGAATAACCCAGGACTAGGCGTCTGCTGCCGCGGGAAGGGCGAGAACCGTTAAACGGGGCCGTTAACGGGCTCGCATCGGCCCGGTTCCGGTACCAGCGTGTGCGCAAGGGTCGACTCTATAACCCTGGATACTTTTGGTGTGGATTTAAGGGCGTTTTGGGGTGTGCTTTTGCCTCGCTCCGGCTGGCGCTTAGTCCTGGCGACGGTCCTAACCGCTTAACCCCCGCCTCCGCCGAGCGCTATTATACACGGTTTTACCCCGAAATAAAGCTCCAGGAAGCTCCAGGAAGCTCCAGGAAGCCCCGCCACTGGACACCGAATACAGGACAGTGTTACAGGCCGGGTTGGACAACTCCAGCCCGGTCCCCAACTCAGTCAGGCCGGGGAGAACTCATCCACGCCGGGGATAAGTCCTCCGGACTGGGGACTCCGGAGCTAATAACTCCGCGGGGAAATGAGCCACCGCGCGGACACGCACATCTACGTGTCCGGGAGACTCTCCCGGACCGGACCGTGTCCACCTTTCGAAAGAATAACCCAGGACTAGGCGTCTGCTGCCGCGGGAAGGGCGAGAACCGTTAAACGGGGCCGTTAACGGGCTCGCATCGGCCCGGTTCCGGTACCAGCGTGTGCGCAAGGGTCGACTCTATAACCCTGGATACTTTTGGTGTGGATTTAAGGGCGTTTTGGGGTGTGCTTTTGCCTCGCTCCGGCTGGCGCTTAGTCCTGGCGACGGTCCTAACCGCTTAACCCCCGCCTCCGCCGAGCGCTATTATACACGGTTTTACCCCGAAATAAAGCTCCAGGAAGCTCCAGGAAGCTCCAGGAAGCCCCGCCACTGGACACCGAATACAGGACAGTGTTACAGGCCGGGTTGGACAACTCCAGCCCGGTCCCCAACTCAGTCAGGCCGGGGAGAACTCATCCACGCCGGGGATAAGTCCTCCGGACTGGGGACTCCGGAGCTAATAACTCCGCGGGGAAATGAGCCACCGCGCGGACACGCACATCTACGTGTCCGGGAGACTCTCCCGGACCGGACCGTGTCCACCTTTCGAAAGAATAACCCAGGACTAGGCGTCTGCTGCCGCGGGAAGGGCGAGAACCGCTTAACCCCCGCGAGCTGTCCGAGGTGCTGATGCCGAGCGCCTGCCTTAACCGCCTAACCCCCGCGGCCCCCGAGCGCATTTATCCACAGTTTAAGCCCGAAATAAAGCTCTATGGAGCTCCACGGAGCTCCACGAAGCTCCAAGAAGCTCCACCACTGGTCTAACACCTCCAGCCCACTTCCCAGACGCCTTCGTCCGGGTCTAACAACTCCAGCCGGGCCCCCAAAACCTTCAACACAGTCCCAACACCTACATGCACCCACACATACGTGGTTTTATGGTTTATGTTGACCTTTTGGAAAAACCAACCCTGGTGTGGTTTAAGAGGACTATGGTTTCCCAAGGTCCTAGAGAGATAAGCTCTGGATAGACTAACTGTAAAAAATCTGAAAAAAATTTAGGTCTATTTAACATCCTTGTATCAGCTACGGTTGTCTATACACAGCCACCGACCAGAAGGTGGTTCATGAGGACCAAAGATGAATTATGAGGACTTTAAACATAACTGAACCACAATTCCCCTATGAGAGACCAACAGGCCCGTTTGGAACCATGAGGCCGTCCTTCCGTGGACCCACCACCTGCAGGAGGAGCCATAGGGGACTGGTGCTATGTGATTTGGGCAGCTCCAACGGCTGCCTCCACGACCCGGCAACGGACAAGTGGGAGAAAATGGATGGATGGATGAACCACAATTAGAGGCTGGAAAAGTTTTAATGTTCTTCATACATACACTCCATGCTTATCCATCTTTTACCTTTAGTTGTCTTTTATGTGCTAGTCCACGATTTCTCACAAAGTCTCTTATATTCTGCAGTGTTCTCTGACTTAAGGCCATTTCTGCTTGCTTACACTGAGTTACTTCATTTTTTGTGGCCAGTTTTCCTCTCTTGATGTGTTTTTTAAAATGCCGCATTACAGCTGCTTCTTCAGTCTTTGACCATGCTCTTTTTGTCACTCTGCGTTTTGGTCCAGGTTGCTTTGCAGGCCTCTGTGCTGCCTCTGAAAAGGAAAATTAGGAATTAATTTAAACAAAACAATGTGAATAAGTCAGAGCAAGACTACTACAAGAGTAAACAGAAGAACTTGCCTTCAAAATCAGAGGTATCTCCATCAGCTATGTCGATCGGGTCATCATCTATAACCACAGTTGCCGCTTGTTTCTCAGCAGAGTCCCCCGAGTCACTGTGACTCTCCTCTTCGGCCTCATCTGCACTGATGGGAATTTCATCTAAAAACAAAAGGGGGATTCAATTCAATCAGCCCGCTCCTAAAGCCACCAGGCCTGGGAAAACTCACCAAGGCTGGGGCTAAGATCCCCAGCCGGCTCCTAAAGCTACCAGCCCCGCACCGACATCCACCACAATGACCCACCCTCTACTCCACTTACACTACCCGGCTCAGGGCACTCCTACCCCGGCCTACGTGCACACACTCGCCCCCCTGGCTCCTCTGGACCTCCTCTGACCAGCCTGCTCCTAAAGCTACCAGCTCCGCACCGACATCCACCACAATGACCCACCCTCTACTCCACTTACACTACCCGGCTCAGGGCACTCCTACCCCGGCCCTACATGCACACCCAGATAAGAGATACATTTAACAAACCTTCAAGTTCAATCTCCTCCAGCGTCTTTCCTTTTAGCGAGGAAATGGATCCCTTCTCCATTAAAAGCAATACTTTGGATATCTTTGCAAGTTGTGTTGTTGGAACAGGCAGTCTGTAGAATTCCCTGTGTACGCGGATATCATGTCCAAGGAAGTCTGCCACCTGATCCAGCTCATTCTCCTGGAGGTTTAAGACTTGAGATAGCGTGGCCACATGTTTCCTGAGACCCGTCGACCGGAGGTGCTCGGGGTACTTTGTGTCGCACTGTGTGGAGAAACGTCTCAGGCAGTCACTTCCTCTATAATGGGTTGGTGCTTTGGGTCGTGCAAATAAGAATGGGTTTGAGGGAGACACACCACATTCTTTCCTCTTATTTGTGAGTAGTGTAAGACCATTGACAACAGGTCGGGGGAGAAGAACTGCAACTTTTCTCCCTCTTTTACCCATAATTTCCACGCGACTTAGATACCGGCAGAGCTTCTTTTCTGTGTCCGATAAACCAAGGCTTACATCCGCATGAAGTTGTTGATTATCCCTCTCCAGAAAATGTTTCAGAGGCATTTTGGAAACCTCTCCAGCTCGCCGACGGTTGAACACAATGATTTGTGTGAGCAACACCATGGCAAGACGGGCATAAGTTTGAGCATCATCTGTTTCTTGCAGTTTGCTTGTGGCCTCTTCTGCTGCCTTTTCCAAAAACTTGTGAAGTTTCACAACATCTTCAGTGAATGGTAAGGTTAACGGTTTATTAAACTTGGCATCACTCAGTGTGTTAAGGGCATTGTGAGATACATATTCTTTCCACTTGGTACTGAGCAACTTCTTAAATGTTTCAGTATACTTCACCAGCTTCTCATCTTCTGCCATCAAGCCCCGGCAGTGGATGATGTCGCAGATCTTATTCAGTGTGTGGCCGAGTTTAAGAGCAAGGCTCGGGGTTTTGTACGAAAGATTGTCATCATTAAAACCTGCTACCTTTTTGACCGCTTGTACCACTTTCTCAAAGTTTGCAGGCCTAACAGCATCTTCCAGGGTCGGCACAGAGAAATCTGTCCGCAAGCACAGCAGCAGACGTCCCACTTCTCTCAGTTTTTGTCTTATGTATTCATACTTTGTTGTATCCTGTCCATGAATGTTGTAAAGTGACTGGGCAAACTGGAGAATACAGAAGTCATTTCGCACAACTGATCCAACTTCATCCACGTTCATAACACTGAGAAGCTTCCAAACCCCACCCGAGATTTGCGCACATAAGGCGGCATCCTGAGCTGATGCAGAGCCGAGGATCCTTCTCCTTCCAGACGTCTCTTCTTGGTTTGCATCTTCGGGTTTGTGAGGGCACCTGCGAGTATGCCTCCATAGTTCTTTGCGGAGAAACATGCCTTGACAATACATGCAGTGAATAAACTTTCCATCCAAAGCTTTTTTTTTGCATCGTCGCTTCACTTTCAATTGCCCTTTCCCACTTTGTAATACTGCTTGATTATGTAAAAAGTTCCCTTTATTCCTAATTTTTTCAATCCGTTTGTTGCGCTCCTTGACATCAGTAAGGGAAAAGACTTGTACAATCTCTGCATTGGTCTTGTGTGTTTTAAGATGTCTCGATATTTTCTTCTGGGGCTTACCGCAGACAAAGCAGTAATTTATGGAACTTGTCCGCTGTGGGTCTCCTCTTCGTGGACCATTCTCTGAATGCAACTCTGAGGTGTATGAAGAACTACCTTGCTGGCTGGTTCCCGGTGCACTAGAAGCAGGAGCAAGACTTGTATCCGACTTTTGTGTCAGCCATATATTTGGATGGGGGAGCTCATCTAAATCTTCATCACCCACATAGTCTGGGTCTGAGTCTGGGTTGTTTTTTTCTTGTGCCATCTCCTGCCTTTGGTCCTTCCCAGTGTCACTCTGAAAGATAAACAGACAATACTTGAACCTACAAAGAACCACCCAGGCTGGGGCTAAGTTCCACAGCCAGCTCCTAAACCCAATACCCCGGTCCCCAACTCATCAGGGCCGGGGAAAACTCACCAAGGCTGGGGCTAAGTTCCACAGCCTGCTCCTAAAGCTACCAGCCCCGCACCGACATCCACCACAATGACCCACCCTCTACTCCACTTACACTACCCGGCTCAGGGCACTCCTACCCCGGCCTACGTGCACACACTCGCCCCCCTGGCTCCTCTGGACCTCCTCTGACCAGCCTGCTCCTAAAGCTACCAGCTCCGCACCGACATCCACCACAATGACCCACCCTCTACTCCACTTACACTACCCGGCTCAGGGCACTCCTACCCCGGCCTACGTGCACACACTCGCCCCCCTGGCTCCTCTGGACCTCCTCTGACCAGCCTGCTCCTAAAGCTACCAGCTCCGCACCGACATCCACCACAATGACCCACCCTCTACTCCACTTACACTACCCGGCTCAGGGCACTCCTACCCCGGCCTACGTGCACACACTCGCCCCCCTGGCTCCTCTGGACCTCCTCTGACCAGCCTGCTCCTAAAGCTACCAGCTCCGCACCGACATCCACCACAATGACCCACCCTCTACTCCACTTACACTACCCGGCTCAGGGCACTCCTACCCCGGCCTACGTGCACACACTCGCCCCCCTGGCTCCTCTGGACCTCCTCTGACCAGCCTGCTCCTAAAGCTACCAGCTCCGCACCGACATCCACCACAATGACCCACCCTCTACTCCACTTACACTACCCGGCTCAGGGCACTCCTACCCCGGCCTACGTGCACACACTCGCCCCCCTGGCTCCTCTGGACCTCCTCTGACCAGCCTGCTCCTAAAGCTACCAGCTCCGCACCGACATCCACCACAATGACCCACCCTCTACTCCACTTACACTACCCGGCTCAGGGCACTCCTACCCCGGCCTACGTGCACACACTCGCCCCCCTGGCTCCTCTGGACCTCCGGGGACACACAGCCCACATCTCGGACCCACTCTTAAGCACCCCTCCTCGGACTACACCCCCCAACTCATCCAGGCCGGGGAAAACTCACCAAGGCTGGGGCTAAGTTCCACAGCCAGCTCCAAAACCCAATAGCCCGGTCCCCATATCATCCAGCCCGGGGATAAATCCTCCAGGCCGGGGCTAAGTTCCATTCAGAAAATACTTGATAACGTATATTTAACAAGGACTAGATACTTACCAATATATTTTCTTGTCTTCTTTGGAGTGAACTTTCTCTTGGTCCTTCTTCTTCGCATTACCATTAGATGTCTTCCGAAATCACTCAACATGCCCGGACACATATCCCGCACGTGTCCCCATAAAGAACCAATCACAATGGAGCCTTCAATACCGCCAGAGTAGGGTAGGGGGAGCACATCATACACTCCATACACAAGAAGTCAGGTTGGGGTATTATATGGACGTCAAATAAACTTTCAATTTATGGTCTTTAAAAGCTAAGAATTTAAAAAAACTTGATATGTGCATGATATATTATCATTGAGCATTAAAAGGACTTCAGAAAAACAATGAAATTATGCTCTTTATATGCTAAAAATTAAAATACAAAATCTTGGTTTATGAGGACCGTAGCATAGTCCTGCTAATCCCCTTAGGTTCTCGTAGTGCTGGTGAGTAGTCAGGTCAATTGGCTCCATAAACCATATATACAGACACACACACACACACACACACACACACACACACACACACACACACACACACTTTAGTTCCCCCCGCACAACAGGGAAAGGCGGAGGGCTAGCTACTGTTTTCAAAACACAACTAAAACTCCGAAAACTTCCCTGTGTGCATTTTGAAAGCTTTGAGCTGCAACTCTTCGAGCTCAGACTGACTGCACCGGTCTTATGCGCTCTTATCTACCGCCCTCCTAAATCCAACAAAGGGTTTATAAAGGAGTTTTCAGACTTTGTGGCAGATATTGCTTTGAAATGGGACCACTTTCTTATTGTCGGGGACTTTAACGTTCATGTTTGTTGTAAAACAAAACCACTGGTCAAGGACTTCGTTAATGTACTAGATTCTTTTAGCTTGATCCAGTCAGTAAATGTTCCAACACACAATAAAGGGCACACTTTGGACTTAGTGATATCCCATGGGTTAAACGTAAATATTAAAGACATCTCTGATGTGGGTATTTCTGACCACATGCCTGTGTTGTTCTCGATTGCCATGTCTAGCCCTAAAACGAACTTGTGCGTTCCTGCACGTCAGCGGCGCTCCGTTAGCCCAAATACATCACTGCTCTTCTCTGCGGCTTTCAATGCATCGCCTTTGTGTGTCCCTTCCCTCTCCAACTTGGATATCAATGAACTGTCCAGTCTCTTTGATTCCATCTGTACGGATATCCTCGACTCTATCGCTCCTCTTACGCACAGACGCGTAAAGCCTGGAGAGCCATGGCTCAATGACACCACTAGGGCTCTTCGACGCGAATGTCGCCGCGCAGAGAGAAAATGGAAAAAAGACAAACTCTGTGTCTCCCTCGGAATGTTAAGGGACTGTCTGTAAAACTATCAAAAAGCTGTAAAGGCAGCAAAGGCAGACTATCTGTCCAATCTAGTCTCCAACAACTGTAACAATCCGAAGGTTCTTTTTAATGTATTAAATAGGATTGTACACCCCACTGAACATACTGGTGTTCTACCATGTGCTTTTCTTTGTGAAAAATGTTGTACATTCTTCAGAGATAAAGTGTCTTCCATCCGCTCTTCAACTGTTTGTCTCAAATTGCCCCCTAGACATCATACCTGCGAGGATGTTTAAAGATGTTTTGGACTCAGTTGGTCCCTGTATTTTAAAACTGCTTAATCGGTCACTCCTAGAGGGGTGTGTCCCAGACTCTTTTAAACAGGCCATTGTACAACCTATCCTAAAGAAGCATAATTTAGACCCATCTGTCTTGTCCAATTACAGACCTGTTTCCAAATTACCTTTTCTGTTGAAAATTTTGGAAAAGGTGGTCTATGATCAGCTCAAATCGCATCTTAACTCAAACGATATTTTAGAATAATTCCAGTCTGGTTTTAAGTCTTTACACAGCACAGAAACTGCATAGCTAAAAATATTTAACGATCTCCTTTAATTTCTGACTCTGGAAACCCATCTGTGCTAGTGCTTTTGGATCTGACGGCAGCGTTCGACACTGTCGACCACTCAGTTCTCCTTTCCCGCCTCGAGTCATGTGCAGGAATTAAAGGCACAGCGCCAGTGTTAATTTTGACAACATATTTTTATTTAGTTTTAGTCTTAGTCTTTTGACGAAAATGTAATTCAATTTTAGTCGAGTTTAATTGCAAGTCAATTTAGTCGACTAAATTTAAGACACATTTAGTCGACTTTGTATTAATAATATTCATTATAATCATATTTAATCGAGGTCCTCTGCTTCACGGAGCTGCTCCCTCATGAACAAAGCTCAGAGCTGTTCCTTTGGCAGAGAATTTACATGATATGAGGCTCTTTCAGACGGTCAATAGAAGTTTGGATGATTTGAGTCTCTCCTTTTCATTTTTAATTAGTCTTATTTTAGTCGACTAAAATATCTGGACATTTTAGTCATGGTTTTAGTCGCATGAAAAACGTTTAATTTAGTTTTAGTCCAATTTTAGTCGTCAGAAAAATCACTTTGACTAAAATTAAGACTAAATATTTTAGTCGACGAAATTAACACTGCACAGCGCTCAATTGGTTTCGATTGTATTTGACTGACCGGTCATTCTCTGTTAACTTGGGATCTTTTAAATCAAATAAAGCTTCTCTTGACAGCGGAGTGCCCCAAGGCTCTGTCTTAGGACCAGTCTTGTTCTCACTGTACATGTTGCCACTCGGCTCTATTTTAAAAAAACATAACATATCATTCCACTGCTTTGCTGATGATGTTCAGGTTTATCTTCCGCTTAATGTTAAATCGAACTCATTTCAAGACCTGCAGAATTGTCTTAACGATGTAAAACCTTTTAAATTTAAATGACAAGAAAACAGAAATTGAAATATTTGGCCAGTTCGACCATCCTGTTTTCACTGGTGCATGTAGCCACCTATCGTCTTTCTGTCGTCCATTTGCAAAGAGTCTTGGTGTTTATATTGATGGTGCATTTAAAATGGACAAACAAATAAGTTCAGTGGTCAAAACCAGCTTTTTCCAGCTGAGGCTTTTGGGGACGGTCAAACCATACTTGCCACCAAGCACCATGTCATGCTGTTAACAATACCTCTGCATCAGTGGCTGCTGTGAGCATAAAAGGAGAGAAACTCATGATGTGGACCCCATCCTCTCCTGACCTCAACCCCATTGAGAACCTTTGGAGCTTCAAGCAAAACATCTATGAGGGTGTGAGGCAGTTCACATCCAAACAGCAGCTCTGGGAGGCTATTCTGACATCCTGCAAAGAAATCCAAGCAGAAACTCTCCAAAAACTCACAGGTTTAATGGATTTAAGAACTTGAAGCTGCTATTAAATAAGAGGTCCTATGTTAAAATGTAACTTGACCTGTTAAGATGTTTTTGATTTAAATAGCTTTTGATTTAAGTAAATATGACCTCCTAATTGTGCAAATCCAACACATGACAATTTTCAGTTCTTTACAACCTTTAAAATGTATTGAGACGCTGCTGTGCATATTCATTTGGAACAGTACATTTTGAGTTGTTATATTGAAAAAAAAAGAAGAAAAAAAATGTTATCATTGGGAGGTTTTTTCCAATCACATTCACATTATCCTCTAACAGTTAATGACTTGAAAATTATGGTGACTGCCATTTAAGTTGACAATTTAGAAAATCTGAGAAAGATATAATTTTCATAATAATTTGTAACAGTTTTGTTTTTCCAACCCCGTGAACTGCCACCTTAACGTGGTGGGGTTGTTTGAGCACCCGAATGATCCGAGGAGCTATGTTGTCTGGGGCTTCATGCCCCTGGTAGGGTCTCCCATGGCAAACAGGTCTTAGGTGACGGGTCAGACAAAGAGCAGTTCGAAGACACCTATGGACAGTTTAATATCAAGGACCGTGACGTCGCCCGGTATGGCGCAGCCGGGGCCCCACCCTGGAGCCAGGCCTGGGGTTGGGGCTCGAATGCGAGCGTCTGGTGGTCGGGCCTCTGCCCACGGGGCCCGGCCGGGCACAGCCCGAAAGGACGACGTGGGCCCGCCCTCCTGTGGACCCACCACCCGCAGAGGGATCCGTAGGGGTCGGGTGCAGAGAGGACTGGGTGGCAGTCGAAGGCAGGTGCCTCGACGACCTGGTCCGCGTGCGCAGCTTCTGGCGTTCGGGACATGGAACGTCACCTCGCTGGGGGGGAAGGAGCCTGAGCTTGTGCGGGAGGTTGAGAGGTACCGGCTAGATATAGTCGGGCTCACCTCCACGCACAGCCTGGGTTCCGGATCCCAACTCCTGGAGAGGGGCTGGACGCTCCATTTTTCTGGAGTTGCCCGCGGGGAGAGGCGGCGGGCTGGGGTGGGTTTGCTCATAGCCCCCCAGCTCAGCCGTCACGTGTTGGAGTTCACCCCGGTGAACGAGAGGGTCGCGTCCCTACGCCTTCGGGTCGGGGACAGGTCTCTCACCGTTGTCTCGGCCTACGGGCCCAACATCGGTGCAGAGTACCCGGCCTTCTTGGAGTCCCTGGGAGGGGTACTAGATGGTGCTCCGGCTGGGGACTCCATTGTTCTACTGGGGGACTTCAACGCCCACGTGGGTAACGACAGTGAGACCTGGGTGGGGGTGATGGGGAAGAACGGCCTCCCCGATCGGAACCCGAGTGGTGTTCTGTTATTGGACTTCTGTGCTAGTTACGGTTTGTCCATAACGAACACCATGTTCGAGCACAAGGATGTCCATAAGTGCACGTGGCACCAGGACACCCTAGGCAGGAGGTCGATGATCGACTTTGTAGTTGTGTCATCCGATCTCTGGCCGCGTGTCTCGGACACTCGGGTGAAGAGAGGGGCTGAGCTGTCAACCGATCACCACCTGGTGGTGAGCTGGATCCGCTGGCAGGGGAAGAAGCCGGTCAGGCCTGGCAGGCCCAAACGTGTTGTGAGGGTCTGTTGGGAACGTCTGGTGGATCCCTCTGTCAGTAGGGTCTTCAACTCCCACCTCCGGAAGAGCTTCAACCAGATTCCGAGGGAGGTAGGGGACATGGAGTCCGAGTGGACCATGTTCTCCTCCTCCATTGTCGATGCGGCTGCTCGTAGTTGTGGCCGTAAGGTCTCTGGTGCCTGTCGCGGCGGCAATCCCCGAACCCGGTGGTGGCGCCCGGAGGTAAGGGATGCCGTCAAGCTGAAGAAGGAGTCCTATCTGGCCTTGTTGGCTTGTGGGACTCCGGAGGCAGCTGAGAGGTACCGGCAGGCCAAGCGTGCTGCAGCTCGTGCAGTCGCAGAGGCAAAAACTCAGGTCTGGGAGGAGTTTGGAGAAGCCATGGAGGAGGACTATCGGTCGGCCTCGAAGAGATTCTGGCAAACCATCCGGCGCCTCAGGAAGGGGAAGCGGTGCTCCACCAACACTGTTTACAGTGTGGGTGGGGGGCTGCTGACCTCGACTGGGGATGTGGTCGGGCGGTGGAAGGAGTACTTCGAGGATCTCCTCAATCCCACCGTTACGTCTTCCGATGAGGAAGCAGAGGCTGGGGACTCGGAGGGGGGCTCGTCCATCACCCAGGCTGAAGTCACCGAGGTGGTTAGAAAGCTCCTCGGTGGCAAGGCCCCAGGGGTGGATGAGATTCGTCCTGAGTACCTTAAGTCTCTGGATGTTGTAGGGCTGTCTTGGCTGACACGTCTCTGCAACATCGCGTGGCGGTCGGGGACAGTGCCTCTGGATTGGCAGACCGGGGTGGTGGTCCCTCTCTTCAAGAAGGGGGATCGGAGGGTGTGCTCCAATTACAGAGGGATCATACTCCTCAGCCTCCCTGGTAAGGTCTATTCCAGGGTGCTGGAGAGGAGGATTCGGCCGATAGTCGAACCTCGGATCCAGGAGGAACAATGCGGTTTTCGTCCCGGTCGTGGAACACTGGACCAGCTCTATACCCTTCATCGGGTGCTCGAGGGTTTGTGGGAGTTCGCCCAACCAGTCCACATGTGTTTTGTGGATCTGGAGAAAGCGTTCGACCGTGTCCCTCGTGGTGCCCTGTGGGGGGTGCTCCGGGAGTATGGGGTCCGGGGCCCTCTACTAAGGGCTGTCCGTTCCCTGTATGACCGTAGCAGGAGCTTGGTTCGCATCGCCGGCAGTAAGTCAGACCTGTTCCCGGTGCGTGTTGGTCTCCGGCAGGGCTGCCCTTTGTCACCGGTTCTGTTCATTACCTATATGGACAGAATTTCTAGGCGCAGCCAGGGGCCGGAGGGTGTCCGGTTTGGGAACCTCAGAATATCATCTCTGCTCTTTGCAGACGATGTTGTTCTGTTGGCTTCATCAAATCAGGACCTCCAGCGCGCACTGGGGCGGTTTGCAGCCGAGTGTGAAGCGGGCGGGATGAGGATCAGCACCTCCAAATCTGAGGCCATGGTTCTCCACCGGAAAAAGGTGGTTCTCCCGCTTCAGGTCGGTGGGGAGTCCTTGCCCCAAGTGGAGGAGTTCAAGTATCTCGGGGTCATGTTCACGAGTGAGGGACGGATGGAGCGTGAGATCGGTAGACGGATCGGTGCGGCGTCAGCAGTGATGCGGTCGCTGTATCGGACCGTTGTGGTGAAGAGAGAGCTGAGTCAGGGGGCGAAGCTCTCGATTTACCGATCGATCTACGTTCCCACCCTCACCTATGGTCATGAGATTTGGGTAATGACCGAAAGGACAAGATCGCGAATACAAGCGGCCGAAATGAGTTTCCTCCGCAGGGTGGCTGGGCGCACCCTCCGAGATCGGGTGAGGAGCTCAGTTACCCGGGAGGAGCTCGGACTCGAGCCGCTACTCCTCCACGTCGAAAGGAGCCAGCTGAGGTGGCTAGGGCATCTGTTCCGGATGCCTCCTGGTCGCCTCCCTCGGGAGGTGCTCCAGGCATGTCCTATTGGGAGGAGGCCTCGTGGAAGGCCCAGGACACGCTGGTGGGACTATGTCTCCGAGCTGGCCTGGTGTCGCCTCGGGGTCCCCCCAGAACAGCTGGAGGAGGTGTGCGTGGATCAGGAAGTCTGGGCATCTCTGCTGAGACTGCTGCCCCCGCGACCCGGCCCCGGATAAAGCGGAAGAAAATGGATGGATGGATGGAGTTTTGTTTTTCACCCAGTCTTGATTGAGGTTGGGATATTTTTTTTCAATTTGTTTTTATTTGGATTAATACTTTGGTGAGCACCAATAGACAATATACCGGAATTGGGCAGCTAAAAAGATTATTTGAAATTTAGAAGGGCAAATTTTCTCCAGCTGAAGTGTTTTAAACCTAACCCTTGGTTTTGCCCCTTTCCACACAAATCTACTCACTTGCTTATTCAATTTAGCAACCTAAGTGGAGTATTAGAACTGGAAGAGAGATAAATGAATACAACAATCGGGGTAACAGACTCATCTTTATCACCTCTATCCTGGAACTAAAATCTAAAACTAGGTTTGTCCATTTTGTCAGATCACTCTGTATTACCTCATTTATTTGACTGTAATTAGCCTCATAAAAAGCTGGACTATAATTAATACAGAGGGCTTGAGTCTTGGTGACATTTTATTGTTTAGGATGTTTAAAAGTTTAGGGAATGTTAGGGAATATACTATTACATCATCACAATACAAAACAAAATAAAAAAAACACAGTGCTCTAAAGTAAAAAAAAGAAAAAGAAAGAAAAAGCAGCGCAGTGGGCCATGTGCTCGTTAAGTGATGAGTTTCAGTTTCCACATGGCAGCTAAAACAACAGCGCATTTGATTTGAGGCTTGTGCAAAGGCACGCGGATTTCATTTGTTTTTTGAAGATATAACTCTGCCTGCAGCCTCCAATTTAGCGGTAAGTGATGATGACACACATGCACTCTGTTTACGTGCACGTGCATGCGTCTGACACGCGCCACAGAGCTTAAATATGAAGACATTTTGACTAAAACTTGCACCGTCACTTTAGTACGGTTCATATCGTCAGATTTATGCACCGCGGTGCACCGTAGCACGGTGCATTGTTACACCCCTACCTACTTCTTCTGAAGAGCTCAAAGCTGTCAATCAAGTCATTGTATATTTTGATTATTGTTATTGGCTTATGATATAAGGCTTGTATACACTAAATACTATCATTGACTCCCAGTCTTTTAAAAACAGCAAAAAGGTAGTTCCAGCTAACTCTAAGGCCTTTTCGGCATCAAGGCTTACTAGGGCTGTTGAAATATTTAGTTTTTTAACTTCATTTATTATGTGTAAGGTATGTCGTATGTTGTCTGGTCCTTGTCTATTAAATATAATCTGTTAAATGCCTTGTTTGGTTATTGTGAAAGATGAAAACATTTCCTATCAGTTGATTTACTGCAGTGCGTTCTAGTAGCTGTTGCCGTCTGTGTTCTGGATTATAGACTGACAGTAAACACGGGTACTGAGAGCTTTGGTGAAGTTTGCACCAACATTCGGAATGAGTGCTTTTTCTTGCAGATTTGTTTAATCATTTATTTATAATCATTTTTGAAGTATTGAGAAGTAACAAGTAACTATTTTTATTTATTGGTTTATTTGGTCAGGACCGCGCATGTTAATGAACAAGCCTTGGGCTAAAATCCATCCATCGTTCCCCATGCACACTCTCAAAGACACTCACATTCATCCTGACCTATTGTACATGTTTTTAGTGGTAGGGGAAACCAGAGTACCCAGAGAAAACCTACACAGACACCGGGAGAACATGCGAACTCCACACAGAAAGGCCCCGTTGCTGGTGTACATCGAACCCGGACCTTCTAGATGTGAAGCATGAGCTCTAACCACTGTGCCACCGTGCCGGCTATAACCAATGACTTCTTTAAACACATTGAGGCGCATTGAGTTGCCTTGTGTACGAAATGCGCGGTATAAATAAAGTTGCCTTGCCTTGCCTTGCCTAAACACTGGTGCTGTCACAGTCAGGGTTTCAGCTGATCGGTGAGAAAGCGGTTGCTTGTCACTGCTACAGAGCTACTGTATTTGCTCAGCATGCACTGGCCAGAATTAGACAGCAATTTGACAACATAACCCATTTGCTCATAATTGGAATATTTTGGTTGTACCTCAGCGGTCTGCAGATGGCGACATATCGGTCGATGGACATGAGGATGAGGATAGCGTGGATGTTCCAGCCGTACATGTGGACGGCGAAGGCCTGGGTGACGCAGGCATCCAGCGGGATGAGACGGCGGTGGACAGGCAGTAGCATGTCCCACAGGATCCGCGGTACCACCGCCAAGTTGTTCATCACGTCGTTAACAGCCAGTTGGCACATCAGCAGGTACATGGGCTGATGCAGGGCGCGCTCAGACCACACCAGAGCCACCACGCCCAGGTTAGAGCCCACGATGAAGACATGACTGAGCAGGAGAGACAGAAACACCAGGGAGCGGCTGGATGTGGGCACCATCAGCCCCTCAAGCTGGAGGAGCACAGGGGAGGTCCCGTTCTCCATCACTGACTCACAGGAAACACAACACAAGGTTAGTTAATATATCAATAACTTTTGCCCCCGTAGATCTACGTTATACATGCAGGGTTAGTAAGAAAAAAGACCATGTGTGCTGTTGTGTGTATTTTCTTGCGATCGCAAATGCAGAAGTAAGAGCTGATATTAGCACAGTGTTTTGTTTGGCGGTCCCCCCTGTTCACTTCTCAACACTGTCTCAAATCTGAGCTCTGGCTGAAAAATGCATTTGTGTAGGGACACTGTTTAAAAAGAATATTTTTTTGGTTTATTTGGTCGGGACAGTGCATGTTAATTAACATACATGGGTCTCATGCATGTAAACAAGCCACACTGGATTGTAGCCTTGGGCTAATTTCCATCCGTCATCCCCCATGCGCACTCTCAAACACTCTCTCATTCATCCTGACCTATTGTACATGTTTTTAGTGGTAGGGGAAACCTACACAGACACAGGAGGAACATGCAAACTCTACACAGAAAGCCCTGTCCAGGTGGGAATCGAACCCGGGACCTTCGAGCTGTGAAGCCAAAGCACTATCCGCTGCCCTACTGTGAGTGCTGCCACTTCTCCAAGCCGTTAGTACGTTTTTCTGAGTACCAGGACGCAGCACACAGACCTGTGTCTCTCTCTCTCATACTCTCCGCAGTAAACACACACCAGTTGGAGTATGGTCTCCTGTTCTGAACACTGATTGGCTGCTTTTCCTGCCTGTCAGGGTCACACTGTTCGACTGCTGTACCTCCTTACTCGTGTTGTCATTGATTATTTTTATCAAGCCAGAGTAAACGCCACCAGCGCCGCATTCAGCTCAGGCATGCGTCCCAGTTTGCCTCGTAGATGTGATGAAAAACAATAAACAAAGCCGTAAATATGGATTCAAACAAACTTCTGTGCCCTGAGATGGGGAGGACTGCAGACCGAATGGAGCCTGACAAGCTGCGATGACAGCAGAAGCTCCAGAACAATGTGTTTTCTAGAGGTAAGACTATCCATCCATCCATTTTCTTCCGCTTTATCCGGGGCCAGATCGCGGGGGCAGCAGTCTCAGCAGAGATGCCCAGACTTCCCCATCCACGGAGACCTCCTCCAGCTGTTCTGAGGGGACTCCGAGACGACACCAGGCCAGCTCGGAGACATAGTCCCACCAGCGTGTCCTGGGCCTTCCACGAGGCCTCCTCCCAGTGGGACATGCCTGGAGAACCTCTCGAGGGAGGCGACCAGGAGGCATCCGGAACAGATGCCCTAGCCACCTCAGCTGGCTCCTTTTGATGTGAAGGAGCAGCGACTCGACTCCGAGCTCGTCCCGGGTAACTGAGCTCCTCACCCGATCTCGAAGGGTGTGCCCAGCCACCCTGCGAAGGAAACTCATTTCGGCCGCTTGTATTCGCGATCTTGTCCTTTCGGTCATTGCCCAGATCTCATGACCATAGGTGAGGGTGGGAACGTAGATCGATCGGTAAATCGAGAGCTTCGCCCCCTGACTCAGCTCCCTCTTCACCACAACGGTCCGATACAGCGACCGCATCACTGCTGACGCCGCACCGATCCGTCTATCGATCTCACGCTCCATCCGTCCCTCACTCGTGAACACGACCCCGAGATACTTGAACTCCTCCACTTGGGGCAAGGACTCCCCACCGACCTGAAGCGGAGAAACCACCTTTTTCCGGTGGAGAACCATGGCCTCAGATTTGGAGGTGCTGATCCTCATCCCGGCCGCTTCACACTCGGCTGCAAACCGCCCCAGTGCAGCTGAAGGTCCTGATTTGATGAAGCCAACAGAACAACATCATCTGCAAATAGCAGAGATGAGATTCTGAGGTTCCCAAACCGGACACCCTCCGGCCCCTGGCTGCGCCTAGAAATTCTGTCCATATAGGTAATGAACAGAACCGGTGACAAAGGGCAGCCCTGGCGGAGACCAAAACGCACCGGGAACAGGTCTGACTTACTGCCGGCAATGCGACCCAAGCTCCTGCTACGGTCATACAGGGAACGGACAGCCCTTAGTAGAGGGCCCCGGACCCCATACTCCCGGAGCACCCCCCACAGGGCACCACGAGTGACACAGTCGAACGCTTTCTCCAGATCCACAAAACACATGTGGACTGGTTGGGCGAACTCCCACAAACCCTCGAGCACCCAATGAAGGGTAAACAGTGTTGGTGAAGCACTGCTTCCCCCTCCTGAGGTGCCGGATGGTTTGCCAGAATCTCTTCGAGGCCGACCGATAGTCCTCCTCCATGGCTTCTCCAAACTCCTCCCAGACCCGAGTTTTTGCCTCTGCGACTGCACGAGCTGCAGTAGGCTTGGCCTGCCGGTACCTCTCAGCTGCCTCCGGAGTCCCACAAGCCAACAAGGCCAGATAGGACTCCTTACTCCCGGGCGCCACCACCGGGTTCGGGGGTTGCCGCCGCGACAGGCACCAGAGACCTTACGGCCACAACTACGAGCAGCCGCATCGACAATGGAGGAGAACATGGTCCACTCGGGCTCCATGTCTCCAACCTCCCTCGGAATCTGGGTGAAGCTCTTCCGGAGGTGGGAGTTGAAGACCCTACTGAGAGAGGGACGTTCCCAACAGACCCTCACAACACGTTTGGGCCTGCCAGGTCTGACCGGCTTCTTCCCCTGCCAGTGGATCCAGCTCACCACCAGGTGGTGATCGGTTGACAGCTCAGCCCCTCTCTTCAACCGAGTGTCCGAGACACGCGGCCGGAGATCAGATGACACAACTACAAAGTCGATCATCGACCTCCTGCCTAGGGTGTCCTGGTGCCACGTGCACTTATGGACATCCTTGTGCTCGAACATGGTGTTCGTTATGCACAAACTGTGACTAGCACAGAAGTCCAATAACCGATACACCACTTGGGTTCCGATCGGGGAGGCCGTTCTTCCCCATCACCCCCACCCAGGTCTCACTGTCGTTACCCACGTGGGCGTTGAAGTCCCCCAGTAGCACAATGGAGTTCCCAGCCGGAGCACCATCTAGTACCCCTCCCAGGGACTCCAAGAAGGCCGGGTACTCTGCACCGATGTTGGGCCCGTAGGCCGAGACAACGGTGAGAGACCTGTCCCCGACCCGAAGGCGTAGGGACGCCACCCTCTCGTTCACCGGGGTGAACTCCAACACGTGATGGCTGAGCTGGGGGGCTATAAGCAAACCCACCCCAGCCCGCCGCCTCTCCCCGCGGGCAACTCCAGAAAAATGGAGCATCCAGCCCCTCTCCAGGAGTTGGGATCCGGAACCCAGGCTGTGCGTGGAGGTGAGCCCGACTATATCTATCCGGTACCTCTCAACCTCCCGCACGAGCTCAGGCTCCTTCCCCCCCAGCGAGGTGACGTTCCATGTCCCGAACGCCAGAAGCTGCGCAGGCGGACCAGGTCGTCGAGGCACCTGCCTTTGACTGCCACCCAGTCCTCTCTGCACCCGACCCCTACGGATCCCTCTGCGGGTGGTGGGTCCACAGGAGGGCGGGCCCACGTCGTCCTTTCGCGCCGTGCCCGGCCGGGCCCCGTGGGAAGAGGCCTGACCACCAGACGCTCGCATTCGAGCCCCAACCCCAGGCCTGGCTCCAGGGTGGGGCCCCGGTTGCGCCATACCGGGCAACATCACGGTCCTTGATTGTAAGACTAGGCTTTCATTACTGTTGTTTATTATGAAGATGGAAGTTCACAAAGCGTATTATCTTTGCATTGGCATTTCATCATGTGTTGTTTAATTGAGTAGATCTGAGTGTAAATATTCTGGATAAATGATACAATCCAGCATTATTACAGTATATATTACATAATCCTCACCCACCGCGGGCGGTCTCTTTTTCCTCCAAGCTCGGGTCCTCTACCAGAGGCCTGGGAGATTGAGGGTTCTGCGCAGTATCTTTGCTCTTCCTTGGACTGAGATGTATGATGTATTTCCTGGGATCTGCTGTAGCCATTCCTCCAGTTTGGGGGTCACTTCCCCGAATGGCTCCACTGTTGCCTACACCCTCCAGGCCTTCTCCAGCTCTTCTCTGAGCCCCTGGTATTTCTCTAGTTTCTCGTGTTCCGTTTTCCTGATGTTGCAATCACTTGATATTGCTATGTCAGTGTAGGCTCTCAGTTGTACAATGAAGGTTCTTGAGTCATCGTCTGTACTCTGTAGTTGAAGTGTCGAACGTTTCGCCTCTCATCCAAAAGGCTTCGTCAGTGCACTAAGGTTCAGCTCAGCTCGCAGTTCAGATAAAGACCACAGGGAGGAGTTTAGCTTGGCTCAGTCCCTTCCCTCAATTACCAGCTATTCTCCCCTATAGGTAAACACCTTTGTAATTATAAGTCCTAATGACCCAAGTCACCCCTAGGTTTCAGCCCACCCTCACCTCAGCTGATCACTGCTAAATACCTGCCAATGGAGCTGTCCCGGGCTGAGTTTCAGCCTCATTAACATGACAGGGCCCTTGCCATAAGAGATTTGTGTACACTGGGGAAAGATGAAATCGATGTCCTCCATTCCTGTTCATGGAGGGGTCTCCTTCTTTACAAAAATAGCTGAAGATCTCTGAAGTTTCTCTGAGATACATACAGCACTGCAACTCCCTTTCTTCTGGGCTCTGTAGTCTGTCTGTCTTGTTCTTTGGGTCTTCTTGCTCTTTGTGCTTTAGTGAAAGACCAGTTAGGATAGCCACAGTCTGAGAGGGCTCTCTGGACATGTTGCTCCTCTTTGGTCTTTCCTTCTGCACTGGTAGCTCTCTTTAGCTCTATGTCTGAGCGTCATGATGACCTCTAGTTTGTGCTGGAGCGTTTGGTTGGAGTCAAACATTAAATATTGGTATCTGTTTTCCACTATGATCACTCTACAGTCTAAAAAGGCAAGTTGGTTCTCCTTAGCGTCTTCCCGAGTGAATTTAATGCATCCATGTTTTCATAAGTTTATTGAAGCATAATCATTCTCAGATCCGAACGCCTGGGCTCAGGAAATGCATTTCAAACCACAGCTTCTGCTTGTCTTAAAGCCTTTTCCCTACCTTCTGCTGTCTTTGAGCTTCTGCTGTCTTTGAGGGACGAGTAACTCCAGTATATTGCCGGGTCGTTGCCGGGCTTGTACCCGGCCAAGGTGCGTTCTCTTCGGGCTAGCTTTGAGCTGCGGCCCGCTGGAGTCCCATGGAGGATCCTAACGCCGATTCACACTTCCTCTGCAAAAGTGCTTTGGGTGAAAGTGATGCCAAGCGTCCACCATGATATAAATGTCCTTATGTTTGCCTCGCAGCAATTTAAGGTTCAAAGATAAGCATTTATTGATCATATGTTTGACTAGGCGCCAATATACAACGACATGATCAGCTGTTCTGATTGACACCCGCGTCAACCAATGACACGCGTTCAAAACGGTGACGTCACTCAGAAGGCGGTCAATCTATATTTTTATTGTAAAATATTAGTATTAGCCTTATTTACGTCATTAAGCAGAAGAATCTGAAAGCACATTTAAGGTTTGGATTGGAGGCCTTTTTTATTTTATTTTAATTATTTTTTCAGCAATTAAAGACGGTTTACTTCACACATCTCTTGTATGAAACAGGTGCGTAAGAGAATGCATAGAAGCCAAACGTAGAACAAGAAAAACCTCTCGCACACTGTATACTTGCAACACCAGGGCTCCTTTATTTGTTTCGGCCAGTGGCCTTCGTCAGGCTAAATGTTTTTATGAAAAGAAGCCATCCTTAAATAGGGCGTGGCCTGCTGCATCACAGGATGATGTCATAATGGTCTAAGGCAAAACGTAGGCAGCATATGTATAAAACATACATCCACACACAAAAAACAAAGCCAGGATATAGTGAATAAAATATACATATGTACATATATACAATAAAAACAGTGACACATGAAATACATATGGGAAATGGATATATAAGACGGCCTATAAACATAACATGGCATTGGAACCTCTGTAGAAAAACATTCAAAACAGGCTCATCATTTAATCCCTTGGGTGTAAGGGTCGGTAAAGTTTCAATCCATTAGGCTTCTCTTTTCTTCAAACGTTTGTCATGGTCTCCTCCTCTATAAGGACGAGGGACTTGTTCAATGCCGCAAAAACGTAGAGCACTGACATCATGATGTTCATCATTGAAATGGACTACTGGATAGTCTACGTCATCTCTGCGTATTGAGCTCTTATGCTTATTCTTTGTTTTAATTTTCTCATGCTTTTTCACACATATGCTAAACCACAAGGGCAGGGCAATAAATAGACCACATACGTGGTGCACAAGTTATTACATTGAAAAGAGAAGCCACTGGATTGAAACTTTACCGACCCTTGCACCCAAGGGATTAAATGATGAGCCTGTTTTGAATGTTTTTCTACAGAGGTTCCAATGCCATGTTATGTTTATAGGCTGTGTTCACTTCCTTGGTGTACATGTTGATTTGCAGATATTTAGATCTTCTCTATTTTTGAGCTGTCTTATATCATTTCCCATATGTATGTGTACATGTATGTATGTTTGTTTGTATGTATATATATATATATATATATATATATGTGTGTGTGTGTGTGTGTGTGTGTGTGTGTGTATATATATATATATATTAATGCGTTAATTTAGATTAATTAATTACACAAAAATAACGCGTTAAAATGTTTTGACGCATTTTAATCGCACTTGTTTTTACAACGCGGAACGTTTCTCACTGGATGAGTTTAGGCGGACCGATTATACTGGAGCACCAACTAGCGTTCAGACCATAGACTGTATAAAGAATAGACAGCTCCTCCTCACTCCTCCCCGTTTACCACAATGACCACGTTCGTGGGGGAAATCATGGCGGATTTACAGGCTCCTCCTCTCCAGCTCTGACGAAGCATGTTCCTAAAAAGGTCATAAGGGCGGGATCTTGACTGTAGACCCGGTCCTGCTAGGCCCTCGCGGGGCGTGTATTTCTGTGGTGATCGCCCCCATGGCCAGGCAGCGACGTAAACGGCCTGTCAATCAAAGTCAGGCCCTCATTAATTATGCAAGATTTCAAAAATTTATACTACGATAACCAGCCCGGTGCCCCATATTGTTTTTAACCCAGCGTAATCACAGGAGGAATATCTAGCTCTAGCCACTTCTAAACCATTAGGCACCGGCATTAAAGTTGTTTTTAACGTGTCTAAAGTCCAATACATTCCAATGGGGGCATAGCGGCCATATGGAGGAACTACAGCAAAGGTGGAGCAATGGCGGCCTCCAGTGTCGTAGTCACAAAGCAGAGCAGTCAGCGGCCATTGGTTCAGACAACAACAAACCACAGTGAACATGGACAAAGAAGCTGATGAGACCTCTTTGCTTGGCCTTGTAGATGGGAACTTTTGCTATAAAAAACGAATGGAGTGTCAAGCTATGCAACAAGGACTTCACATATTACCGCAGCACATGGAGCCTCAAGTATCACCTCAATGCTAAACATTCTGTGGACGTTAGCCCGACACCGACTACAAGGACCCACACTCTACCAGATGGTTTAAGGACCAGGATAACTAAGTCCACGTCTGAAAAATGAACCAACGGCCTGGCTCACTGGATTGCACTCGACTGTAGACCACTTGGAGAGGTAGAAGATAAGGGCCTGCAACATGTACTACAGATTGCGTTGCGTTGTTATTAAAAGTTGGACTGAAATCAATCAATCAATCAATGGTTTTGTATAGCCCAAAATATAAGACAATGTAAAGTTCCAGGCAAACATAATGTCCAAATAATGAAATGATTTTTTTTTTTTTTTAAACCAGCTGTTGCTAAATCAACAAAGTCTGTTATGGCCTCTGAAGCAACAATAAACAATATTTTGTTGCTCAAGCTCATGTATTCAGTCATTATTCAATGGTATACTAAAAATCCATATGAAAAAACTTACTTCTCACTGTTCTCAGGTCAAATATTTATATGCGATTAATTTCAATTAATTAATTACAAAGCCTCTAATTAATTAGATTAATTTTTTTAATCGAGTCCCGGCCCTAATATATATATATGTATATAATACAGTATATACCCCTCCTGGAACCGCCACCTTAATGTGGTGGAGGGGTTTGAGCGCCTGAATGATCCTGTGAGAATTTGTGCCCCTGGTAGGGTCTCCCAGGGCAAACAGGTCCTAGGTGACGGGTCAGACAAAGAGCGGTTCAGAGGCCCCTTATGAGAGACCAACAGGCCCGGTTAGAACCATGAGGCCGTCCTTCTGTGGACCCACCACCTGCAGGGGGCGCTATAGGGGCTGGTGCAGCTCCAACAGCTGCTCCCACGACCCGACAACGGACAAGTGGAAGAAGATGGATGGACATATATATATATATATATATATATATATGGATGTATGATGCGGGGCATATTTTAAATGTTGTAATCTGTAAAGCACTTTGTGATACCTTTCCGTATGAAAAGCGCTTTATAAATAAAGTTTGATTGATTGACTGATTGATATGTATTTCTAGTGCCACTATACGTTTTTATTGTATATTTTATTCACTATATCCTGGCTTTGTTTTCTGTGTGTGGATGTATGTTGTATACATATGCTGATTAGGTTTTGCTATAGGCCATTATGACATCATCCTGAGCTCCAAATGTGAACGTGCTGGTTTAAGCTCTCATTAAAGCAAAGATCATTTATACACCGGACATTTCAATGTTTGCTCGTGACAGATACAAAGTCACGGGTTTAGCGGCAGAGGAGGAGAATGAAGCGGCCACAGACACTTCTCCTCGGATCAGAATGAGAGGAAACCTCTGCTGTAAATGGAAGTCTCCATCAGTCTGACGGCGCACTAGCTCCCCTCTCTATGACAGAGAGTAAAGAAGTTACAACTCCATCAAATGTTGGTCATGTTAAACGCGCTGCTGTTGTAGCGTGGGCTGACGCACGGCCTTTTACACTCGGGTCCAAAGCGGATCATGAGGTTCGGTTTTAGAGCGGACACATTTAGGTCCAGGACAAGCTCGCCCACTCTGAATTAGAGGCTCCTCCGCCTGTAGAACATTCATGTGCGCAGTAAAGGATTCAATGTGTTTAAAGAACAAGAACAAGCTACAATTTCACCAAGGCCCGGGCCTCGGTGACCTCAGGCTATAGCTAAGTTATATAGTGATTTTTATTGTATTATTTATTTTTCTGTGCAGCGCTTTGGAAGCTGTATAAATAAAGTGGAATGGATAAAAAAAAAACAGCTCTTTTGAAGTGAGACATGTCACATAAGACTCCTCTTTGAGTTCTAGTGTAACATAATATGTATCACTCCCACAGACTGGGCTTCCCCAGAGCTGAAACGGTTGATCTATTCTCCTGTAGTGTTTAGCTGAGAGTTGGACGGGATGAAAGCCTGTTGATATACTATTTCAGAACCGTCATTCCCACACTTTAACGCCACCTTCCCTGTTCATCCCCGCTGTCGGCCCAGGGGTGCAGAGGCTCGTGAGATGGTTTTGGGCAAAGGTGCAGCTAGTCTGTATTTTACAACAAAGCGCTGAAGTCCGCGGTTAATACGCCGCGCACTGTTGGACGTTTTCCACTCAGACACTGGAGCTGTCGCTCAAGGCGAACAATCAAGACAAACAATAGCAATAAACACACGCGCTTTATGTCACATGAGTCTGTGCAACAGCGGCACATTCAGCCAGACTTTACTCCACAGAATCAGCATAAAAACACTCACTGTGCACTCCATCATCTGTCGTAGAACTCTTCACCTCTTTATCCATGACTCTCACTCGTCTGGTCCATCATTAGCTCCATTTGGCAAAACTCCACAACAACAGGTCTGTCTCCACCTGCTGCGCTCATCACGCTTGTTTTACATGTCAACAGTTGTAAATAAGCCTTAACACGTATCCATGTTACAGCCAAGGCGGGTTCACTCTCCCTTGTTTTGTCCACAAACGCGCGGACATTCGGGACAAATAATGATATAACAGTCGAGAACCCGACCCAAACATCAGGAGGAACCACCGCAGGAGGAAGAACAACTTAAGCAGCTGAGGACGGCAGATGGAAATGAACCTATGGTTATAATCTGACATGTTTATATATTTTATGTCCCCATTAACGAAATAAATAAAACAGACTACTTGGCAAAGACTATACCTTCATTTTGAAGAAATCCCGTCCCTGTTTGACTCACTCACTTGATTTCAAAATTGAGGCGGAGTGGAAGACCACGCGCGCGAGGCAAAGGGCATAAATGTTGTTTCTGTGATAATGGGGAATGACTTGACAGGTGGTCGCGTGCACGTTACGTCTCATACCGCCTATCACGCATATGGCGCGCGCTACGGACAGCGCTCCAGATAACCCGGAGTGCTGTCCGTAAGTCAGTTGTTTTTGTTGTAAACATGTGATTGTGCTCCTATAGTTTTAGAGATAAATTCATATTATTCTATTCAGGGCGCGTGCGTCACTGTGCATTGTTGCCCCACTTTATGCGTCACTCACAATTACACTGTCCCTCTGAACTTTAATTTGATGCATTTCTGATTTGGACTAAAAACGAAAAAAAATAATTATAATATAATATTAGCCTAAAAGAACAATGATCAAAGGCCTTCGATCCATGGTTATTCCGTCTCAGAATACATTTGGAAAAACACAACTTATGGTTGTTTAATTGTGTTTCCCGTGTTTAAATACAATTGGAATGAATAGAACATTGAAACGTGTAATGGCTAATAAATGTGCCATTGTTTCTTTATATTCTATATTGCGTCCTCACTCTTCTCTCAACGCCGCTGCCTGTGCTCATTACGCGTTGTGTGTCTGCCTTCAAATGCCCCCACACTGAGGCGACGTGACTGGATGGAATTAAGAAGAGCTTTTTTAAATAAGTAAACCGTGTTTGTGCCACTGTTTCATTATTGCAGTTATGAGAACGATGCGAAAGACAAGTAGACAAGAAAAAATAATCATAAAAAAAACACGTACCAACGATCAGGGGAGACGCACAGGCATTGTCTCTTCATTCATCAGGCAAAACGTAAAACAATAATAATTGTTGATAATTATCTTGTGTGTCGGAATAGCGGCACGTTGCATAAAAGATAAAGGTGTCACCACTCCGACTAAGGGTGAAAAAAATTGTCGGAGTGGCGGGACGTTTGATAATAAATGGAAACACCGCAATTCCGACAATTAGAACTCAATGTCGGATTAGTGTGTTGGAATGACGGGTGTATCCGTTGGAGCCGGGACCAGTGTTCTCTGTTTCATCACAGATCTCCAAATGTAAAATGTTTTCCCTGATGGTTTCAATCAGTGACAAAGTCTATTACCTGGATTCATCCAACCACAGAATGTGACCTGTCCCGTCTCAGCTAGACACTATAGGAGGACATGACCACGGGAGGGCATCTGATACAGGAGTTTAGGAGAGGTATCCTGGTTTAGACCTCGTCATGGTCCTGGTTTAGTCCTACTTCAATTCAGTATTAAGGAACCTCAGATGAATGGACAAATCAAATAATAACTGAAGTTAGAACATAACATTGAAGGACAATCCAAAGAAGAACTAAAGAAGAACATTGCAAACACAGCCACTCAATTTTCTTTTGCCCTGTAATGACATCACACGCATAAGCTCTATAGAAAAGAATAAAGTAGTTCTTACGGATGGTGGCAGCAGAGCCATGCACCAGACGGCAGCGCGGCCCAGGTTTAGATCTTGGTCTGGACCTGAATCTTATATGGAGTCCTGAGTCGCAGCAGTCCCAGTGGAGTCCCCCTCTCCACAGACCAGAGCTGCATCCACCAAACTCTCCACTCTATTATCAGTCCGAAGCCCAACTTTCAATCCATAGAGTTTGAGATGGAGGTTATACATTTAATGTTACCAAAGAAATACGCTATGTTTGTGGGTACACACAAAATAGAATATTGTTAAATTGTAAAGAAGTAGAGAAAGGAGACGTAGGAAAAGTCATGAAATACATCTAACACGCAGTAGTGCCCCAATCCTTTTATGTCTTTTATGTTTGAAAATCCATCGGTTTATTTCTAAATGTGTCTAGAATCCCACAATTCTTTGGACGACACAGTCTCAAGCTTTATTAAAGCCACTCTGTGGAATATTCCAGAGTACATGCTACATCACAAGAGCGACTAACCCTTCATGTTTGTAATCCCATTGGAGTTTAAGGCCTAACCATTTTGAGCTATTACTGTTGTACTGTTGACTGTACAGTAAAAAGTAACACAACCTCACAGACAAGACCTTCCAAAGAGAATATAAACTAACAAATAACACACACCCGTCCATAAAGAAATAAACAAAGCCCCCCACATGTCAGGAGGGCGGCCTGACTTGCACCCCAGTCAACAAGTACCTTCCACATAATAAAAGATCTTTATTTGGGTACATAGCATGTGGTTATCAGAGTAGGACAGCGAAGATTGTTGAAAATGAGCAGGAATCCTGGCAGACAAAGAGTTTAAAAATAGGAGACGAGAATTTTGTAGAAGAGGAAGATCTTTATTTATGAAGCGCCTTTCATGGTCATAAAGCGCTTTACATGAGAGCATTTACATTCACCCCACACTCGGTGGTGGTAAACTACGTATGTAGCTTCAGTTTCCCCTGGGGGAGACTGACAGAAGCGCTGTCGCGACTGTACACATCTGCACACATCTGCGCCAACGGTCCCTCTGACCACCACCATACATTCACACACACCATTCATCCTGGCCTATTGTACATGTTTTTGGTGGTAGGGGAAAGTACCCGGAGGAAACCTACGCACACACGGATGCAAACTCCACACAGAAAGACCCCGTCCAGGTGGGAATTGAACTCGGGACCTTCTAGCTGTGAAGCGAGAGCACTAACCGCTGTGCCACCGTGCCGCCCACGGTAGCAGTATGGGGTCGCCTCTAAAAGGGGCTACTGTCCTATTTCCCCCCCGACTCGTCGCCATGGACCTAAATGTCCGATTACATATCATATTTACCAAATAGACCTAGCTTATTTAAAAGAGACATATTTATTCACCTGTTACTAGCCGTCTCCCTGATCCGGGGTTAGAGTTATGAAGTTATAGGAACAGCAAATGTGTGTAAGTTGTGTTTCACTCACCCAGGTCTTACACATAGTTTTAGAAGGTCTTGGCTTTCAAATGAGGCATCACGCTGGCATAATGATGGTAGAGCGGGTCGTCTCATGATCAGGAAGGTCGGGGGTTTGAATCCCACCTCCTGAAGGTGCACATTGTTGTTGTGTCCTTGGGCAAGACACTTCACCCTCATTGCCTCCAGTGTACACTGGTGTATGAATGGGTGAGTGGATCCTTGCTGTAAAGCGCTTTGAGTGCCTAAAGAAGGTAGAAAAATGCTATATAAGTTTACCTTTTACCATCCAAATCCCTTGTTTGATTACCCACTGCAGTAAAGCATGTTCTGCGTTGAGCCGGTCATTAGGAGCATGTTGTGTTTGGCAACAGTATAGTCCAAAATGTGGCATGAGTCATCATATGACTCTGCAGAGTGTCGGAGCAATGGCTGGAGAGCCCGCTGTGAACCAGTCGAAATTGGGTGCCGGGGTTTTGCTGGTCACTCACTACAGCGGGGGGATCCGTGGTGCGCTACTTGGACACAGGCCAGGGTCTGATCACCCCCGGTCGCCCGGGCGAGGGTGCCTGATGATTAAAGGCCCGAAACACCCTATGACCCCGGGTTTATCACTGATGACGTGTCCAAGCAACGCCGTGCGGGGTATTCGAGTTCCAAGTTACAGCTAAAATGCAATAAATTAAGTGTTGGTAAAAGGGTCTGTCATTGTTGTTGTCATGGCGACGTGAAAACAGGAAGCGACCTCCCTCTCCTTGTGCAGCTGAGTTTTCTGCCTTTCTCTGCAAACTGCATTTGTGGTTTCTGTTCCACATTGTTTTTCTGGATACTTTTGTTCGTCTTTGCCGTGTTTTTGTGGAGGTTTGGTGGATTTGTTTACTTTGAGAGTCTAAAATGGTCCTGAAGAAAGCAGCTTTTTAAAGGTAAACACAATGCTAGCTTATCAGCTAAACCCATTTGAGACCTACACATGTCTTCTTCTGAGACACTGAAGAGGCTCCAAGAGCCCCCCCTGCAGCACAGAGGAGGCGTCACAAGAGGAGCTACAGGAAACAAAAAAGGACAAACGAGAGATGGTGAAAGACTGTTGTGAAGCGGAGGGAGCATAGGGAGGAGGAGGTGGAGCTGACCAGTGCAGGACACCACGCTCTGAAACAGGAACAAAATGTGTTACATTTTGTATGAAAAGCGCTTTATAAATAAAGTTTGATTTGATTTGAACAAACCCAGGAGGTGCTGCACCATTTCAGAGGATCAGAGGAGACAGAGGGCAGCCAGGTTTCTTCAGAGTGCTACAGTTTCCCCGACCTCCAAGGTCATGCGGGTCAGGTTGACTCAGTGGCAGCGGCTCAGGACTAACACCTGAACACTATTTCGTTGTACACTTGTACAATGACAATAAAGCACTTACTTACTTAGTGTGTTGAGACGGTGGAGATGTCGGCAGCAGCTGAATGTAACTAATAAAGTAACTTGAACTGTAACTAATCAGTAAAGTAACAGTTACTTTTCAAAGGAGTAATCAGTAATATATTACTTTTTAAAGTAATATGTAGCAACACTATTTGACAGTAGGGAAGCCTAACTATATGTAGATGTTATACATTCTGAAAACACACGTGTGTTGTAGACTGTTGAAAGAGACTAACAGATGTAGCTAGTACACATAATCTGGGATTAAATAGAGTTGAAATCATATCTTTGATGCTTTTGTCTGTGCAGACCACACTGACAGCCTCATTCTGATTGTGTGAAGAGTTTGTGTCTGAGGAGCTGCAGGATCAGCTGAGAAACAGTTCTTATTGTAGTTGAATCGTCAAAATGAAAAGTACAGCAAGAAATCAACCATTTGTCATGTTGGAGTAATATAACTACATTTATTCAAGTCAAAGTAAATACATAAAATAGTTGCTGAAGTTGAAGTTTAAGAGTACTCAGTGAAAATGCTACTTGAGTAGGCCTAGTGAGCTTATGGAGCTTCACAAGCTGTGCAGACTTTTTGTCTTCAGGTTTTTGCATGTATGCACAACCTAGAGTAGGGTAACAGTTGTCTAACGTTAATGTTAATAGAACTAACCTTGTCAATTGGCTGTGACGGTCGTGATTGGCTCAGCTAGGCCTAAGCCGCCAATCAGCAACTATGTCCAGCCCGACCTTCTTTCATGCAGAAAAGAGATGGGTGTGGTTTATCAGGCGATACAGATACTGGAGGTAAGCCCTGTGTACTGTTTGCAAAAAGCTCAACTAAGAGTCAAAATCTGAGTACTGTTACTTCAAAATTACTCATGTAAAGGTAAAAAGAAAAAGAAAAAAATACAGTGTTATAAAAGTACTCCAAGAAGTACAGCATGTAATAAGGTACCCAAGAGTCAGGAGTGATGTAGAAGCCTATGCTTCTGTATCTTACTTATTAAATGTATTCAAAGGATATTTTACTGGCTGCATAACTACAGACGGACCTCCAGATTGATCCAGTGACAGATGATCTAGTGCAGGGTTGGAAACTCTTCCCCCAACAGCTCCTCAACACTCGGACAGCTTGGTGCAGCTGAGATGTTCTTATATCATGATGACATTATTTATGTAAAGCTAAACAAAGCAGACTCAGTGCTTTCTAGTTCTCCTGATTCTGTGAATTAATGATTAAACTATCAAGTTTGACTGATATTTTATGGTGTATTAACATATTCATTAATATTTAATTTGTTCCATGTTCATTGCATTCATCTATGCAGATAAAGGGAGTCTGTGGGTCTGGCAAAGGTCTATTCAGATATATTTTATGATTTTTTTTATTCTGCCTCTAGCTCAGGCATGACCTTTGGTTTGGTTTACCTCAAGTGAAATAAGAGCTGGTTGTGGGATCGGACCATTGATGCTTTTGTTTCTTCAGCCCCGCCCCCCTGTCAATGGCCGGTCGTCCTTCCCATGTCTTGATGTGTCTATATGTGCTTTGCCTTAACTTAACCTGATTGTAATTTCGCATATCTTCTTTTGTAAGGCACCTTGAGTTGCCTTGTGTACGAAATGCGCGGTATAAATAAAGTTGCCTTGCCTTGCCTAAGCCTTTAGGTAAACATGATCATTTTGTGTTCTCTTCAATGACAATGACAAACCCTATTTCAAAAGGACAGCAGTGGTCCTGCACAATACTTTTTACTTTAAAGATGATGCTTTTATGTGACATGTTTTGTGCACTTAACCAGTATATAATAATAAAGCTTTGTAATACATACAATCACAACTCACATTGCAAAAAGTCTATATTTTAAGTAGATCGGTAAATTCTGAAAGTAGCCAGTCAGCTTTGTCTGACTCAGGACCGTTTAAGTACGTTCAGTCTCTTAGCTGCGATGCTAACACAGCTCTAGCTCAA
The DNA here is from genome assembly GCA_021464625.1 of Proterorhinus semilunaris. Classification (NCBI taxonomy): domain Eukaryota; kingdom Metazoa; phylum Chordata; class Actinopteri; order Gobiiformes; family Gobiidae; genus Proterorhinus; species Proterorhinus semilunaris. The sequence goes on along the minus strand of CM038355.1, from coordinate 2,212,944 downwards.
TGTTAAACCACTAGCTTTGTAAATTACAGAGGAATCACTTTCTAATAAAATAACCCAGCGCCTCAGAGCAGGCTCAGGCACATGGCTGCTGTAGAGTTGGCCCAGTGGAATATGTCGCTAAACAAGTTCGCTGTTGGAACTGTTGGAACTCCATGTGGACTTTGTTTACCAGTAGCGGGTGCAGCGTTCAATATATAATCCACTTTATTTATTACTGACAAATAAATATAAAGTAAGGGGAAAGATATGTAGTCTAAAGGTTTTCCAAAAATAATTTATATTAGCTATATGTCTGTGTAAGTTCTCAGTCGTACAGGAGTTGTCCATCTTTAATGAAGGTACTTGATTCATCTTCTGCATTAGCTATAGTTAACCCATCTGTGATCGGCTCTGGGCTCACTTTGAGACCAAGAGGAACTTTCACTTTTGGTAACACATTTGCACAGAGGCAGCAGCGTGGTAGCATCTTGGATATTTGCGTGGAAAAGCGCTATATTGAAACTTGTATTGCGCTTTACAAGCCTGTATTGCATTGTATTGCACCGATGGACCCGGTGAGACCATTTACCATTCATTCACTCTAAACTCGGTGATGTTAAGCTACTGTTGTAGCCTCAGTTGCCTTGGGGTAGACTGATGGAAGCGAGGCAACCTCTGTGTCTGTGCCATTGGCCCCTCCGACCACCATCAACCACTCACCCAGGCATTGGGCAGAGCAAAGGCGGGATGGCCTAATCTTAACCTGGACCTGGACACGTGAAGATGAGAGATTACGGCGAGGACTGCACCTTTGTGACGCGTCCTTGTCTTGGGCCAACTGTAAACTGACTCATGTGCAGACTTCCTTCTTTCCCTGGTGGATGTAACTCTGGACACACTGGTTCTTCTGATACAGCTGGACACACGGTTTCCTTCAAGTCTACCTGCAGCATCGGTAAGTGTCTCCGTGCTCAGACACGCAGCTGCCGCCACTGACCTGCTGCTGCTACCCGTAAGCTGCAGGATTGTAGGTTATATATATTATTATATTGTTTTGACACTTGCGTAAAGCGTAACGCGATGCCTTATTCGTGGGTCCGGTCACTCTGGCAAAACACAAAGCACAATTACAGAACACAAAAAAACCCTCTTGGAAAATGTATATTTATCATTTGTTTTTGGAGCTGGCATAAAGACCTTTGAAACATCAGGAAAAAATATTGCTCAGTCTCTTGAACACTCTGTTCAGGCTCTGGTAGATCTCGCGGCACTGGAAGGCGTAGATGACTGGGTTGAGCATAGCGGGGATGACGTTATACAAAATGGAGGTCATTTTGCGGTACTCTTTGTACTCCGGGTAGCGGTGCAGTGCAACGACGGACATTTGGCCTAACAGCACGATCAGATACAGCAGCAGGTGAGTAGAGCAGGTCTGCAGGGCTTTGCGGTTCAGGCTGCGGCTCCTCGTGCTGAGGCAGGCCACGGTGATGAAGCCGTAGGTCAGAACGACGCTCCCGATGGACCCGGTGAGCAGCACCACCGTGTACGTGATGCCGTACACGTTGTTGATGAACGTGTTCTCACAGGACAGGTTGAACAGAGACGCGTTGCTACAGTATGGAGCCGGGATGAAGAAACGGCACCAGGTCAAGCGCAGCGACAATCCCAACAAACCCGACACCAGCAGGAAGCCGAGCCCCCAGGAGAACACGGTCATCCTTACCACCATCTGGGTGCTCATGATCAGGGAGTACCTATGGTAGTAAAAAGAAAAATGTAAAAGTAGTGAACATTTCCCTGTAGATTCCTGACACACAGAGCATGATAGACGTCATGTTCTGACAAAAAGGCGGGAAGCCAGACCTGCTACAAGCCAATCAAAGCTTCTGGTTTAAACTTTTTATCAAATTAAAAACAATTGTATTATTTGACACATTGTTTGGATGGGATTTAAAGCTGGTGACGACAGAAGTGGATTGCAGGAACTTGTGGAGGTTTTAGACGTTGTGGCGATGTGGGTAAGTCTATAATTACAGTTGTGCTCTAAAGTTTACATACCCTGACAGAATGTTTTATTTTTTAACAAGAAAATATGAAAAAAACAATATTATTTAAAAAGTCATTAGTTATAGTTATAGTTAGGGATGTCATGGTGTGAGATATTAGTTCGTCTGCTTATAAAACCTATGAAATGTTCTCTATGGACTACGTGCAGAAACTGTGGTTGAGCGAGTTCGTCTGCTATACAAGTACATCCAAATAAGGGTTTCTTCTGGGGATGAGCACGGCCTCAAATGTACAAGGTTTAGGCCCATGTTTGGTGTTTGAGTAAACAGCCTAGTCCACAGCTGTACCTTACCATTCATAGACAAAAGACAACTGTTTACGTACATTGGGATGGGCTTAAGCTAAATGGTATAAAGATTATGGGGAGGGGACTTATTCTTTGGACTTCCTCTCTGAACATCTGATGAGCTGTTGCCTGTACCGCCTGCTGAAAGCCTGAATAAACAACTCCTGTGAACGACGTCAAATCTCTGCGCTCTTTGTAACAAGAAGGTCCTGGACATACGGTTCTTACTTTTAAATACTGACAACGGTTACCAGTGTAGCGGTAAACCACGATAAAAATATACTAGTCTATAACCATTACCGTTTCAATGAAAAATCTGCAAAGCCCACTGGAAGGACACAAACTGAATGGGCCTCATTCATGAACATCTTCTTAAGTCACTTCTTAAAGTGTGTTCTAATGAAGGGAGTGTCAGGAAACTGCGCCAGATTCACGACACGTTCTTAAGTAGGCAAAATGCTTTGAGTTTGGTAAATGCCGACTTGGCAGCGCATGCATGTGAGGACCAATTAGCATATGTCACCGCCTATCATTCACCATATAAGGACAAAAAAGTGCTGCGCGCAAAAGACGCCCAGAGAAGAATGAAAAAACATGAATCGAATCTTATAACCAACAAAACCCCAAAAGAAAAAAATCATAATACTGAAAACTGTGATGATTTTGGTCACAATAACTGTGACTTTGGAGAGGAACCTTTGAGATTTTGAGATTGTCCATGGAACAGCCCCGGCATACCTCACTGAGCTATTTACCCCACACACCACCACAAGGTGCTTACGGTCCACTTCCACTCAGACTCTTCACCAGCCTGTGACCAAGCTCTCCACAATGGGAGATGGGGCCTTTAAGGCAGTTGCCCCTAGCCTCTGGAATGCCCTGCCAGAGTCCCTGAGGGCCCCCCAGAGTGTTGAGGCCTTTAAAAAAAAGCCTGAAAACAAATTTATTTAAAAAGGCCTATTAGTCTGTTAAAGTTTCTATGTAGCCTTTGACTAATTTGTTTTTGCTCTTGTGCTCGCTTTGTTTTACTATGTCAATGTTCATTTTGTTTTTATCTGATTTTATTCACCGGTTGTTGTTGGGGTTTGTTTCCCCTCCCCCTTGTTTTCTCTGTGCTGGTGGTTGACGGGGGCGTGGCTGGGACCTACAGCAACGAGGCACATCTGGTCCTTGATGAGCCTGATACTAAAGCACTGTTCAGTCCTCTCCACGCTGCCAGATAATTCCGTCATGTTCGGTACAGCCAGTGCTGGTTTGTTTGATCTCTAAAGATTTGTTCTGTTACTTGTTTCCTCCTGTGCTCAGGATATCCTCGGTGCCTCACTGTGACCTGTTTCCGTCTGCTCCAGTCTGCTCCCAGCCAGCCTCCATCACCTCGGACTATTCATTGTTTGTGTAAATAAATCCTTGAAGCTTTCCTGCCTCCGTCTCTGCTTTGGGGTCCTACTTGAAATCGTAACAGAATTATCTGGCCTCCATGGACCCCGCAGAGATGGAAAGATTCAGGCAGGCTTTGGCCTTGCAAGGGAGTCGTGTTGGTCAACATGAAAAGACTCTTAATGAGATCGTGGATTCGCTCCGTCAACTCGATAGCAATTTTTCTGCATTGAGTAGCCGTCTTGACCAACTTTCTACACACTTTGTAGCCAAGCCTCCACCGGCTCAAGTTGAAGCTCCTCCAGATGATCACCGTCCCCTGCCTCGTGAACCTTTCATCCCCACTCCTGCCAGGTATTTAGGTAAAATAAGGTCATGTGGTCAGTTTATACACCAGTGTATGCTTGTGTTTAACCAACAGTCGTTAACCTATTCCACTGATGAAGCTAAGGTTGCTTTCTTTATGAGTTTGCTCACGGGTAAAGCTTCAGCATGGGCTGTAGCTTTGGTCAATAGCAATTCTCCAGTTTGTCATACTTTGGGTTCATTCACTAATGAGATGCGTAGAGTGTTTGATCACCCGGGGCGACGGTGGCGCAGATGGTAGAGCGGGTCGTCTCATGATCGGAAGGTCGGGGGTTCGAATCCCGCCTCCTGATGGTGCATGCTGTCGTTGTGTCCTTGGGCAAGACACTTCACCCACCTTGCCTCCAGTGTCTGCGTACATTGGTGTATGAATGGGTGAGAGGTTCCTTGCTGTAAAGCGCTTTGAGTGCCTAATATAGGTGGAAAAGCGCTATATAAGTAGAAGCCTTTTACCATTTTTCAAGGAAAGGCCAGTAGCCGGCTACTTTCACTACATCAGGGTGCTGGTTCAGTTACCACCTACTCCATAGATTTCCGTATCCTAGCAGCTGAGACTGGGTGGGATGAAAGGACCTTGCAGGGAGTATTCTTCCGGGGTTTGAGTGAAGAAATTAAGGACCAGCTAGCCGCCCGTGATGAGACCACCACTCTTGAGGAACTTAGCCATACGTTTAGACAACTGTTTAGCAGAGAGGCGTAGCGAGTGAGCAGCTAGGAGAATCCAACCCCCTCCACTTCTCTACACCAGTCAGCCTTGCCAGCCAACATCTGCAACTCGTCCACCTCCAGAATCATACTCCACTTCTGTTGCTACTCCTGCAACTTCAACCCAGAGTACTGAAGAACCTATGCAGCTGGGCAGGATGACACTAAGTCCTCAGGAGCGTCGGTGCCGATTATTTTATTGACTCTTTGTTTGTTTCCCAGTGTAACATTCCCTCTGAGCCTCTCCCTGAGCCTAAGAATGTATACGCCCTAGATGGGAAACTGCTGGCGACTGTAACCCACCGCACCATTCCCATTTCGTTGAGACTTTCTGGAAATCATCAAGAGACCATATCCTTGTGCATTGTGAGTTCACCTTCTTCTCAATTAGTCTTAGGCCTTCCCTGGCTTAAACGTCACAACCCACATATAGACTGGTTAAAGCTGTCCATAGTTAATTGGAGTTTATTTTGCCACAATCATTGTCTCCATTCGACCATTCCTCCTAACGCCAGCACACCTGCAAGCCTCAAGCCCATAGATCTGACCCTGGTACCAGCTGAATATCATGACCTCCAGGAGGTTTTCTCTAAGGATCGGGCCTTATCACTGCCTCCTCACAGAGGAGCAGCATTGACTTGATCTCAGGTGCACCGTTGCCCACCAGTAAACTCTATAATCTGTCCAAGCCGGGGAGGGAGGCCATGGAGACGTACATTTCTGATTCCCTTGCTTCTGGCCTTATTCGCCCTTCCTCTTGCCCTGTTGGAGTGGGGTTCTTTTTTGTTGACAAGATGGATCGGACTCTATGTCCGTGCATTGACTATAGGGGGCTAAACAGTCAAGAACAAGTACCCTCTTCCCCTAATTAACTCTCTCCAGGAAGCCACTATTTTTACTTGATCTCTGGAATACTTATCACCTGGTCCGCATAAAGGAAGGTGAGTGGAAGACAGCATTCAACACTCCCCTTGGTCATTTTGAGTACCTGGTTATGCCATTTGGTTTTACTAATGCCCCAGCCGTTTTCCAGGCGCTCACTAATTATGATTTACGTGATATGTGTAATCGTTTTGTTTATATATACATAGATGACATTTTGATTTTTTTCTGGCCCGTTTGATGAGCATGTCCAGCATGTACGACTGGTACTTCGCCGTCTTTTAGAGAACAGACTTTATGTTAAGGCGGAGAAATGTGAGTTTCATGTACATCCTGTTGGTTTCCTTGGCTTTGTTATCGAAGAGGGGCAGATAAAAGCAGATCCAGCTAAGATAAGGGCTGTGGCTGATTGGCCTTCTATAGGCGCTTTATCAGAGACTATAGTAAGGTGGCTGCACATCTAAACAAACTTGCGTCCGTGAAGGTGCTTTTCAACTGATCTACGGAAGCAGAGGGAGCCTTTGTCAAGTTAAAGACTCTATTTTGTTCTGCTCCAATCTTGTCCCACCCAGATCCTTCATCACACTTTGTCATTGAGGTGGAGGCTGCCGACTCTGGCACTGGAGCTGTGCTTTCTCAACACGCTGCTTCATCCATGTGCGTTCTTCTCCCGCGTTCTTGTAGTTGTTGTCTCTGTGTTTGCTGTGTTGTGTTGTCAGTGTTCTGGATTGTAGACTGAAAGTAAGCGCTGGTTCTGAGAGCTTTGGTGATTTTATGGCTAAAGCAGGCTTAAGTTTGCACCAAAATTCTGAATGAGCGCTTTGTCATAAAAGATTTGTTAGTACCTCAATAATAATTTTTGAAGTATTGAGAAGTAACGAGTAACTATAACCAATGACTTCTTTAAACACTGGTGCTGTCACAGTCAGGGTTTCAGCTGATCGGTGAGAAAGCGGTTGCTTGTCACTGCTACAGAGCTACTGTATTTGCTCAGCATGCACTGGCCAGAATTAGACAGCAATTTGACAACATAACCCATTTGCTCATAATTGGAATATTTTGGTTGTACCTCAGCGGTCTGCAGATGGCGACATATCGGTCGATGGACATGAGGACGAGGATACCGTGGATGTTCCAGCCGTACATGTGGAAGGCGAAGGCCTGGGTGACGCAGGCGCCCATTGGGATGAGACGGAGGTGGACAGGCAGTAGCATGTCCCACAGGATCCGCGGTACCACCGCCAAGTTGTTCATCACGTCGTTAACAGCCAGTTGGCACATCAGCAGGTACATGGGCTGATGCAGGGCGCGCTCAGACCCCACCAGAGCCACCACGCCCAGGTTAGAGCCCACGATGAAGACATGACTGAGCAGGAGAGACAGAAACACCAGGGAGCGGCTGGATGTGGGCACCATCAGCCCCTCAAGCTGGAGGAGCACAGGGGAGGTCCCGTTCTCCATCACTGACTCACAGGAAACACAACACAAGGTTAGTTTGACATACAATTAGTTGTAATCATTATACGGAGAACGTTTCCTTTAGTCGTACGCGCATCCACAGAGCAGGCTCTCACTCGTTTTAGACTCACTTTAATTAAAAGCAATCCACCTTAACTTACACTGACTTTCAGATAAACTAATGAACAATATTATCTGAGTATTCATGCTTTAAACCCCATTCTGTAATCTAATATTCATCCATCTTCTTCCACTTGTCCGTTGCCGGGTCGTGGGGGCAGCTGTTGGAGATGCCCAAATCACATTGCACCAGCCCCTATGGCTCCTCCTGCAGGTGGTGGGTCCACAGAAGGACAGCCTCATGGTTCTAACCGCTCTTTGTCTGACCCGTCACCTAGGACCTGTTTGCCATGGGAGACCCTACCAGGGGCACGGAGCCCCCGACAACTTAGCTCCTAGGATCATTCGAGTGCTCAAACCCCTCCACCACGTTAAGGTGGCGGTTCCAGGAGGGGGTAATCTAATATTGAGTTTTGCATTTCAATATTCAATGCCTTCTGTTAGTTGATTTTGATAATTAAACTGCCATAACCACAGTTTGCTTTGGTAATGTCTGTGTTTATTATTTCAGACTAAGAGTCAAAGTGTATCGGTTCAAGAATTCACATCCTTCAGATACATCTGTAGTTTAGCCTCTTATTACTGTTTGCTTTTTCAAACTGGTGCCCCATTCAATTGTAAGGCTAATCTACCAACCTATTAATTAATGATTAAACAACTTAATTGATTAATAATCCCTCATAGAAAATAACTGGTATAAATGCACTTCTAGTGGAGTTTTCTTCAGCTCAGATGTAGCTTGTTTTACTTTACAATGTTTATACAATTCATTGCATTCATTAAAAGGGTTGCATATTTGAAAATGCACCTTATTTAGTTTCTTTTTAATATATGTGAAGTTGGTTCCAGCAGCAGCTATAAGCTCCTCCTTCACTTGTGCAGCGTGTAAAGTGTAAATAAAACAGCAACAATGCTGACTGGACACGTGCATCAGCATTTGGAGAAACAGCGGAATAACAGGAGTTTATCTGTGCACACAAGGACTTTATTTTGGCCGCGGGACGATTTCGCTCATCTCACCATCCTTTACCAGGATCGATATTTTAGCCGTGGTGTGGAGCAGTGGGCTAGCCTACCCTGAGGTTGGAGCCGAAGTTTTCAAAACCTTGGACATTATTTATGGGACACTTTGCTTTTACACAATGGAAGAGCGATGTCTGCCTTTGGTGAGTAATCTGCATGTTTAGTGAGTCAACAGTTGGGTAAAAGATCCTGCTGCTTTGTGGTTAGCTTCTGAGGGCTGGTGTACACTGTGTGTGTTTTTTTATTGGTTTTGTCTTATGAGATCTTCAGATGTCACATTGCACGACGTGGGGTTGTGTGAAATTGTGAGCTGCACACGTCTCCACTGTGTGGTTCAAAGAGAGAATCGTAGCTACAACCAGTGTTTATCAATATCAGGCTAAAGACGGTGTGTGTTTAGCGGATGCCAGTGATTTTATTTCCAGAGTCAAATCCTGCTGTTTATTGCAGGGTCATGGCACAGATCCATGTGTGATTTCATTCTGCAGACTTTATCTGATACATTCTTTTGTGAGCCTTTGCTCCGCATATGTAAGCATGTGGATGTCATCTCCTGGTGTTGGGGTGTGTGTGCTACAGTGTGTAGTATATCATCAGCGACTGTCATTTTATATCTCTACTATTAGCTAATCGCTCTCCTGTTAATGCAAAGCACAACATAACAAACTAATCCTGAATTAATCTGCACACAGCCGGTGGCTAGTTAGCTTTAGCTTACTAGCTTCTCTGCGTTACCAGCGCTGTCCTCCAGGGGTCCCATTAGTCCAGCAACCCATTAGTCCAACTTCTCATTATTCCGAAAATGTCCCATTGAGTAGGGGTTGAAACAATGACTTGCTGGGACCTAATTTCAGCCCGGGAATTTAGAGAAGACCGGCCCATTTTCATACTAAAATATAGCTCAGTGGTAGTGCGCAGGTCTCAGGTACGGAGTGGGTAGCCTAATGACTTGTGCGTAGCTGTTTTCACATGGATCCAGATCAGGGTTACACTGAAGCCAAGAGACTGCTAAAGGAACGCTTTGGTGATAAATATAAAGTCTCCATGGCATACCTTGACAAGGCTTTGAACTGGCCTACCATTAAATCAGATGACGCCAAGGCACTGGAAGAGTACGCTCTCTTTCTAACAAGCTGTAATAGCGCAATGTCAGATCTAGAGTACTTGGAGGAAATGGAAAATGCTGCTAACATGCGCACGGTTATCTCAAAGCTCCCATGTAGGCTGAGAGAGAGATTCCGCAGTGTCGCCATAGACATTCAAAACAACCTAGATTGGCGGACGATGTTTAAAGATGTAGTGTCATTTGTCAACACAGTGTTTGGTGAAATCTCAGGACAAACAAAACGTCAGACTGAAAGGTCAAGTGGAAATAAATACGTTACAGCACTAGCCACTGAAGTAAAAGAACAGAAAGCTGAGAAAAATGCTGCTGGTTCTGAGAACAAGAAAGCTAAGGAGAAGGGAACAAACAAGGACAAAGCCTTTACAAAACCTTGTATCTTCTGCCAGGGAGATCATATTCTGGAAGAGTGCAAAAAACTTCAAAGAAAGCTGCACAAATGCCTTAAGAGCAAAGGACTTTGTTTCAGTTGTCTTATAGAAGGACATATGAGTAATGCATGTGAAGAAAAGAAAAGCGGGTATGTTCAGCGACACACCCTACGTGCTTACACTTTAAGCAGAAACCCAAAGACTTAAGGAAGGGGCTTCAAAGGAGGAGCCTAGAGAGTCTTCAAAGGAAGAGCAAACCGTTGTCAGTGGATTTGTGGCTGCAGGAGAAGCATGCTCTCAGACTGGGGCCGGGGGTACAGGTAGCGTCCTCGCTATTGTTCCCGTGAGAGTGAAGGCAAAGAAAGGCAACAAGGTGCTGACTTGCTATGCATTCCTAGATCCAGGGAGTAACGCTTCATTCTGCACTAACAAGCTGGCTAACGACCTTCACTTGCAAGGCAAAAACGTGAATATCCTTCTCACCACTATGGGAGACAAAAAGACAGTTGTGTGCAAAGCTGTGCCAGACCTAGAAGTGAGTAGCTTAGAAGGTGACGACTTTATCGAGCTTACAGGTGTTTTTGCACAAAAGGTTATCCCTGCAAGTAAGGAAAACATTCCAACTCAAGAAGACGTGGGGTTACACCCCGCCATTCCGACACACCGCTAATCCGACATTGAGTTCTAATTGTCGGAATTGCGGTGTTTCCATTTATTATCAAACGTCCCGCCACTCCGACAATTTTTTTTCACCCTTAGTCGGAGTGGTGACACCTTTATCTTTTATGCAACGTGCCGCTATTCCGACACACAAGATAATCATCAACAATTATTATTGTTTTACGTTTTGCCTGATGAATGAAGAGACAATGCCTGTGCGTCTCCCCTGATCGTTGGTACGTGTTTTTTTTTTTTTGGTCTACTTGTCTTTCGCATCGTTCTCATAACTCATAACATCAGCTGCTTAAGTTGTTCTTCCTCCTGCGGTGGTTCCTCCTGATGTTTGGGAGCGAGTCCCTAAACACTCCGCTGGAGAACCCGACTGTTATATAATTATTTGTCCCGAATGTCCGCGCGTTTGTGGACAAAAAAAGGGAGAGTGAACGCATCTCCCACGCCGCCTTGGCTATAACATGGATAAGTGTTTTTTGACATGTAAAACAAGCGTGATGAGCGCAGCAGGTGGAGACAGACCTGTTGTTGTGGAGTTTTGCCAAATGGAGCTAATGATGGACCAGACGAGTGAGAGTCATGGATAAAGAGGTGAAGAGTTCTACGACAGATGATGGAGTGCACAGTGAGTGTTTTTATGCTGATTCTGTGGAGTAAAGTCTGGCTGAATGTGCCGCTGTTGCACAGACTCATGTGACATAAAGCGCGTGTGTTTATTGCTATTGTTTGTCTTGATAGATTCAGTGTTTGCCCGTGTCACACAGTGACTGGAGCATATGACTTAGTTTAGGGTTGAACCCCCCAAACACACACACCCATGCGCGCTGCTTTGTTGTTTTCGGACAGTGTTTTGAACGAAGGGGAGCGCGTGGCTCGGTGGCTTGTCAGTCTCTTAAAGCCTTGAGCGACAGCTCCAGTGTCTGAGTGGAAAACGTCCAACAGTGCGCGGTGTATTAACCGCGGACTTCAGCGCTTTGTTGTAAAATACAGACTAGCTGCACCTGTCCCTGCCTTTGCCCAAAACCATCTCACGAGCCTCTGCACCCCTGGGCCGACAGCGGGGATGAACAGGGAAGGTGGCGTTGACAGAAGGCAAACAGATACGCTCAAAATGATCGTAATGACGGTGTGTCGAGATGGCGGGATGTCGGGATGGCGGGGTGTCGGAATGACGGTCCGTCCCCAAGACGTGGATAGGTGGCCACATCTACGAGGTGTACGTATTCCATCAATCAACGCGGATATTGGTCTTCTGATTGGGACTGATGTGGCAAAGGCTTTGGAGCCAGCAGAGGTAATCCGCAGTGTCAAGGATGGGCCGTATGCTGTGCGCACAGCCTTGGGATGGACAGTAAATGGGCCTTTGTGTGATAACATCAGAAGTTGGAAAAGAATGGATTCCCGCAGACCCAGATGAATCGGATCTTAGTGGCTCGACTCGACGAATTGTGGACTCAGCAATTCAAGTATGATTTTCCTGAGAAGGCTCAAGGGGAGCAGTTACAAATGTCTAAGGAAGACCAACTGTTTATGGACAGAGTTTCCAAATCGGCAAAGCTGGTCAATGGCCACCACTCTATTGGTCTGTCGTTAAAAAACAAAGACGTGAAAATGCCTAACAACAGAGCAATGGCAGAGCAACGAGCGCTCAATATGAAAAGGAAGCTTCAGAGAAATCAGAGGTTCAAGGAGGACTATGTCAGCCCTATGAATGATGTGATTAAGAAGGGCTACGCTGTAAAGGTTCCAGATGAAGTGTTGTTAAACATTCCACTTGAGGACTGGGCAACAGAAGTTAAAGATCTTGATCTGGATCAGGATTCACTCTCCATTAAAAGAGCTTTGGGAGTTCAGTGGTGTATCCGGTCAGGTCAGATCAGTTCAAGTATCACGTGAACATAGAGCAGAAGCCTCTCACCAGGAGAGGAATCCTGTCTTCTATGAGTTCAGTCTACGACCCACTGGGAATGATGTCACCAGTCATACTGCCTGCTAGAAACATCCTGCAAGAGTTATGTAGACTAGGGGCAGGCTGGAATGACATAGTTCCAGAACATCTTGCACAACAGTGGACAAAGTGGGCTGAAGAACTTCAACAGCTTACTAACTTTGAAGTGGCTCGGTGCTTTAAGCCACCTGAGTTTGGGAAAACAGTGCAAGCTCGGCTGCATCACTTTTGCGATGCAAGCTAAACAGGCTACGGTATTGTTACTTACCTAGTCCAGAAGAACAGCAGTAACCAAATACACTGCTCCTTTGTCCTGGGAAAAGTGAGGGTTACCCCTCTTAAGCCAACCACTATTCTGCGGTTGGAGCTGATGGCGGCTGCCTTAGCTGTGAAAGTGGATGTCATGCTAAAGAAGGAACTACAGTTGCCACTGTCGGATTCCATGTTTTGGACGGATAGTACTGCCATTCTCAAATACATAGCAAATGAGAACATCAGATTTAAGACATTTGTGGCAAACAGGATTGCTGCTATCTTGCAAGCATCAAAAGCGCAGCAATGGAGCTATGTCAACACTCAGTTGAATCCTGCCAACTATGGATCCAGGGGACTAAAGGTGAGTGTCTTCATGAAGAACAAAGTCTGGATTGCAGGGCCTGCGTTCCTCAGTAAACCAGAAAGTGAATGGCCACACTGGCATGATCATCTAGAAGAGGTCACAGCTGAAGATCCTGAGGTCAAGAAAAGCATACTCATTAAATCTATAACAACAGAAGTGAGCACTGATGCAATGCAACAACTGATTCAATACTACTCTTCATGGATACATCTCAAGAAGGCTGTGGCATGGTTTACACGACTCAAGGTAACCCTGGTGGACCTGTCAAGAAAGAGAAAGGAGATAAATGGCTTGTACAGTGATCAACAACGAGTGAACAGGGAGATGTTGAGCTACAAAAAGAGTCTCAAACAGACTTACCTAACTGTGGACGATATGCGGCGAGCTGAGATGGATATCGTTAGCTATTGTCAGCAGGGTAGATTCCAGGAGGAGTTATCTTCTCTTCGAAGAAAGGACTCCGTCAAGAAGAGTAGTCGAATCCGCAACTTGAGGACGGAATCCCTCGTGTTGGAGGGAGGCTCAGTCGAGCATCCATGCCAGCTGAAGCCAAGCACCCTATAATCCTCCCTAAGAACCATCATGTGGGGATCTGATTCTCCAGGAGGCACATGAGCGGCTGGGACATAGTGGACGTAATCACGTCTTGTCACATGTACGTCAGAGGTACTGGATTATCGATGCTCCCTCATCAATCAGAAGAATGTTGTCTCGATGTACTATTTGTCGAAGACAACATGGCGCATCAGGAGCACAAATGATGGCGGATTTACCAAGAAACAGAGTCGTACCAAACGAACCACCCTTCACCAGAACTGGAGTGGATCTATTTGGGCCATTCAGCATCAAGTGGGGAAGATCATCTGTAAAAAGGTATGGGGTGATATTTACCTGCCTTGCATGTCGTGCGGTCCATATTGAAATGGCAACATCATTGGAAACGGACTCCTTTATTCAAGCTTTGCGTCGCTTTATTGCAAGAAGAGGACAAGTGAAGTTTCTCAAAGTACACTGTAGTCATTTTTCCCTCACTCCACACTCGGTGGTGGTAAGCTTCATTCACCTGAAATGACTATACTGCTTATTTCGTACCTCTTTAGGCGGCTAGCCAAGGGTTGGAGCCTTTGTTTGGCAGTTTCCCATGCTTCAGGTACGGGCATCTGGCTGTACCTTTCGGGTACAACCAGGCGACGTCTGAGCCAACATGCTCGAGTCCTTACCAGATCCAGGAAATACGACCACATTAGTCCAGTGCTCTTGTAACCCACGTGATCTAATCAGCCCCCGGGTGCCGCACCAGTGAATCTTAACAACATGACCTGCAGTGACCCCGTGTCACTTCCTGCTTCCTCGTGCTCTCCCGCTGTGCCCACTGTGGCTGTCGTGCTCCCTGTTTAGCGTTACAACTCATCTCCTGTTCCTCTTCTGCTTTCTAACAAAGCAAATATTCCTTCAGTCAGCGGTGAGTCGTTCTGTTGTTTTATACCGCCGTATATCGGGCCGAACGCGTAGTCTTAACGCTACATGGGTTGTTGACGTTCAGCGCTCCATAAGGCTACTAGCTACGTTAGCTACCGCTTACGAGGGGTCCCGACTGACCGGTTTCCGCGTGTATTTAACTAATAGCGATATGGTCCGAGTTATTAACTCAGCTGAATTAAAGGCCAAACCTTTAGCATCTGAAGGACACTCTAGTTTATGTATTTTGCACCCGACCAGTTTGTTATACTGAACATTCGCTTCGGCGGCCATGATGGTTTTGAACCATGGATTTTTTAGACTTAAAGAAGCTACTATTTGAATTATTATTGAACATGTTGCGCAACTATAAATTGACATGGAATGAGTTTTCTGAATTGGCTTTACTGTTCGTTCACTTTAATATGACAAAGCCCCTCCTCAGTAAAGAGGTGCTATGTTTAATGTTTTATGTTCGTTTGTGTACAATTATAGTACAAGTACTCCTTATTCTTATTAGAAAAGTAATCTACTATTTAAATAACTGTAACCTTGTTTGATCCTCGTCTTTAGCATCGTTAATGCTGGACTATTGTATGTTATGGTTTGTATGTCATTAATTTGGGTTTTTTCCGACCATGTGCAGGTCAGGTTTTTTTCCTCACCCTCCTTTCCATGGCAACCACTCCACCTATGAGCTAAGCAACCCCACAACCACCAATGTCTGGTAGGAGATCGAACTTGTTTCCTTTTTTGGACTTTGATCAATTCTGAACCAATTGATGGATTATTTTTTGTGTTCTTTAAAACCCGATGAACTCTGATCCTCTGGACTATTTTTTCCCTATACTTGGACTCTGATAAACTCTGAGATCTGGTTTCTGATTATATTTTTCGTTCTATGAACTGATTTTGAGGTCTTAGTTTGGAAGACCTCACCTTTTTTGTGGTTGCCTGCGATTTTTTTGTTTGTTTAATACTATAATTAATATATATATCAGTTATTGATCATATACATTCCAACTATTATTGAATAACTCATTAATAATAATATTGAAAAACTATAAACTAAACTTTGTGTCTCTATTCATTTGCACACTCAACACAATATAGATCCCCTCCGGATCTATATTCTGAACAACTAATCATATTCACAGTTGGTCCGCCTAGCCTAGACGTGTTACACTCCGATCACTGCACTGGCTTCCTCTCGCTCAGAGAATAGACTTTAAAATAGCTCTGCTTGTGTACACGTTTTATTGTGTTTATGTGTTTTTGGTGTTGCTGTGAGGAACATTGAGTTGCCTTTTGCATGAAATGTGCTGTGTAAATAAATGTGCCTTGCCTTGCCTAAAGGTAACCATCCTCACCTGTGATCTGTTTCCTTGGACAATATGCACTTGAAGAAAATGGGCTACAAGACTGAGTTGACAGAAGAAAATCATTACTACGCAAATGCCACAAAGCATCTCGCTTACACTATGCCAAACAGCACAGAGACAAGCCTCAACATTTCTGGAACAAAATAATTTGGAGTGAGAAGACCAAAATTGAACTTTTTGACCACAACCATAAACATTACGTTTGGAGAGGAGTCAACAAGGCCTATGATGAAAAATGCACCATACCTACAATGAAATATGGAGGTGGATCATTAATGTTTTGGGGATGTGTGAGTTACCAAGGCACTGGAAACCTGGTCAAAATTGATGACAGGATGAATGCAGCAGTTTATCAAAAAAATACTGGAGGACAATATGCGTTCATCAGCCTGAAAGCTGTGCATGGGTCGCACGTGAATATTCCAACAAGACGATGATCCAAACCACAAGGCCAAGTCGACCTGCCACTGGCTCCAGCAGAATAAAGTGAAGGTTCTATCTGGAGTGGCCATCTCAGTGTCCTGACCTCAATATCATTTAACCACTGTGGAGAGATCTCAAACGTGCAGTTCATGCAAGACAGTACAGGATTTTACTGGAACTGGAGGCTTTTTGCCAAAAGAATGGGCCACTTTACCATTAGATTATATACAGAACCTTCTCCTCAACAACCACAAAAGGCTCCAAGCTGTCATTGATGCTAAAGGGGGCAATACAAGGTATTAGGAACTGGGGTGTGTACACTTCAACAGTGTCATTTTGTTATGGTGATTTGAAATGAGGATGGAAAAAATAATAATAATAATGTTTTGGCCATAATGATCATGGTCACGTTTGGAGGAAAAAGAGGGAATCTTGCAAGCCTGAGAACACCATCCTAGATTTGAATTACAAGGGTGGCAGCATCGTGCTGTGGGGTTGGTTTGCTGCGGGAGGGGCTGGTCTGGTGCTCTTCACAAAGTAGATGACATCATGAAGGAAGAACACTATGTGGAAATATTGGGGCAACATCTCAAGACATCTGCAGGAAGTTAAAGCTTGGGTGTAGAAGGGTCTTCCAAATGGACAATGACCCGAAGCATACTGCCAATACTTGTGGCTTAAGGATAACAAAGTCAATGTTTAGAAATCTAATTGAAAATGTATGAGCAGAGCTGAAAAGGCATAGGCACACAAGGTGGCCTACCTTTCAGTTACACCAGTTCTGTTTGGATGAATGGACCAAAACTCCTGCCAACTATTGTGAGAAGCTTGTGGAAGGAAATCCAAAACATATGAACCAAGTTATACAGTTTAAAGGCAACGCTACCAAATATGAATGACATGTATGTAAACGTTTGGTTTTGTAAAAAGTAACATAAAACCGTGTAGAACATTCTATCTCTCATTCTTCTGGCATTTAGCAAATAGAAATTATTTTTAAAATTCTACATACACGTGAAGCACTTAGCATTGTTGTAAATGTACTATATAAATAAAGGAGACATCGACATTATTGCCCCGTCTACTCTCACCGATCATCCAGGCGAGCCCAAAGTCTAATATAAATATTCAATAAGGAGGCCTCATTATTTTTCTTTTCTATAATTAAGTGTTTTGCAAACTTTGTGCAGAGCGCTCAGTCTGCTGCTGTGTTCTCATGTGAGAGAGACAGAGAGAGGGGGAGGGTTTGAGGGAGAAGGCATCAGGAATGAACTTTTTATTTAGTTTTGGTCTAATGATATTTTGACTAAAATCAGAAGCAGGTAGTACTGTTACAAATCTACTCAAGTACTTGTACTTGAGTCAAATTATAATGAAGTATCTGTTTCTCACAGTAAGAATAATTGTTACTTTTCCCATTGTGAGTAAATATTCAAGTAGCAAATACTTCATTTTGATCTAGAAAATGTCCAGCGCACCTTGTTCTTTACAATTATTTTGTTTTCCTGTATTTTCTGCCATTTTCCTGGAATATTTTGGAAATATCTGAATTTCCATACTTTTAAGTTTTGTTTCACACAATTTATGGCGGCATTGAAAATAATACTATTTTGCTCAAACATTTACTCACAGTACTCAAGTAACATTTTCTCAAAGTTTCTCAACTTTAACCTGTACTTTAAATTATTTCAAAGTGACATTACTCTTACTTGAGTAAATACTTCAGCTACTCTATCCACCTCTGGCTAAATTTGTGGAGAAACACTGAGTGTATGAAATGAATGCTGGTCTTGAGAGAAGCAGCAGGAGCTGCAGACAGAGGGGGGAGGACGAGCCTGAGGCTAACAGCAGCAGGAAACAGAACTGTCTTTCTTCTTTGCACTTTACTACATATAATTATGTGGTAATAATGTATTATCATTTTAATACCTATATACTACATATACATGCTGATAATTATTATTATTTGGACCTCGAGTATGTTTTATTCATGTTGGACGAATATTAGTTTACTAATCTAAGTGAGAAAAGTGCAGCAGGCCCATTTACAGGCTACGTAACCAGCCTGGGCTAAAATAACAGACCCAAATAAACACTGGGCTATAGCTAAGGTATATTGTGATTTTGTTTTTGTGCAGCGCTTTGGAAGCGTTCTTGTTTAAATGTGGGGTATAAATAAAGTGGAATGGGGTGAATCTGGCCTTGACAACAGAACATGAATGATTAAGTAAGAAGGATTTATTCCAAGAGTCCAATAGGACTGAACAATCACGGCTTAATCTAAGTGTAACATAATATGTATCACTCCCACAGACTGGGCTTCCCCAGAGCTGAAACGGTTGATCTATTCTCCTGTAGTGTTTAGCTGAGAGTTGGACGGGATAAAAGCCTGTTGATATACTATTTCAGACGCAGTTGGAGCAGGGCCCAGTGTTCTCTGTTTCATCACAGATCTCCAAATGTAAAATCCACAAATGTTTTCCCTGATGGTTTCAATCAGTGACAAAGTCTATTACCTGGATTCATCCAACCACAGAATGTGACCTGTCCCGTCTCAGCTAGACACTATAGGAGGACATGACCACGGGAGGGCATCTGATACAGGAGTTTAGGAGAGGTATCCTGGTTTAGACCTCGTCATGGTCCTGGTTTAGTCCTACTTCAATTCAGTATTAAGGAACCTCAGATGAATGGACAAATCAAATAATAACTGAAGTTAGAACATAACATTGAAGGACAATCCAAAGAAGAACTAAAGAAGAACATTGCAAACGCAGCCACTCAATTTTCTTTTGCCCTGTAATGACATCACACGCATAAGCTCTATAGAAAAGAATAAAGTAGTTCTTACGGATGGTGGCAGCAGAGCCATGCACCAGACGGCAGCGCGGCCCAGGTTTAGATCTTGGTCTGGACCTGAGTCTTATATGGAGTCCTGAGTCGCAGCAGTCCCAGTGGAGTCCCCCTCTCCACAGACCAGAGCTGCATCCACCAAACTCTCCACTCTATTATCAGTCCGAAGCCCAACTTTCAATCCATAGAGTTTGAGATGGAGGTTATACATTTAATGTTACCAAAGAAATACGCTATGTTTGTGGGTACAAACAAAATCGAATTTTGTTAAATTGTAAAGAAGTAGAGAAAGGAGACGTAGGAAAAGTCATGAAATACATCTAACACGCAGTAGTGCCCCAATCCTTTTATGTCTTTTATGTTTGAAAATCCATCGGTTTATTTCTAAATGTGTCTAGAATCCCACAATTCTTTGGACGACACAGTCTCAAGCTTTATTAAAGCCACTCTGTGGAATATTCCAGAGTACATGCTACATCACAAGAGCGACTAACCCTTCATGTTTGTAATCCCATTGGAGTTTAAGGCCTAACCATTTTGAGCTATTACTGTTGTACTGTTGACTGTACAGTAAAAAGTAACACAACCTCACAGACAAGACCTTCCAAAGAGAATATAAACTAACAAATAACACACACCCGTCCATAAAGAAATAAACAAAGCCCCCCACATGTCAGGAGGGCGGCCTGACTTGCACCCCAGTCAACAAGTACCTTCCACATAATAAAAGATCTTTATTTGGGTACATAGCATGTGGTTATCAGAGTAGGACAGCGAAGATTGTTGAAAATGAGCAGGAATCCTGGCAGACAAAGAGTTTCAAAATATGAGACGAGAATTTTGTAGAAGAGGAAGATCTTTATTTATGAAGCGCCTTTCATGGTCATAAAGCGCTTTACATGAGAGCATTTACATTCACCCCACACTCGGTGGTGGTAAACTACGTATGTAGCTTCAGTTTCCCCTGGGGGAGACTGACAGAAGCGCTGTCGCGACTGTACACATCTGCACACATCTGCGCCAACGGTCCCTCTGACCACCACCATACATTCACACACACCATTCATCCTGGCCTATTGTACATGTTTTTGGTGGTAGGGGAAAGTACCCGGAGGAAACCTACGCACACACGGATGCAAACTCCACACAGAAAGACCCCGTCCAGGTGGGAATTGAACTCGGGACCTTCTAGCTGTGAAGCGAGAGCACTAACCGCTGTGCCACCGTGCCGCCCACGGTAGCAGTATGGGGTCGCCTCTAAAAGGGGCTACTGTCCTATTTCCCCCCCGACTCGTCGCCATGGACCTAAATGTCCGATTACATATCATATTTACCAAATAGACCTAGCTTATTTAAAAGAGACATATTTATTCACCTGTTACTAGCCGTCTCCCTGATCCGGGGTTAGAGTTATGAAGTTATAGGAACAGCAAATGTGTGTAAGTTGTGTTTCACTCACCCAGGTCTTACACATAGTTTTAGAAGGTCTTGGCTTTCAAATGAGGCATCACGCTGGCATAATGATGGTAGAGCGGGTCATCTCATGATCAGGAAGGTCGGGGGTTTGAATCCCACCTCCTGAAGGTGCACATTGTTGTTGTGTCCTTGGGCAAGACACTTCACCCTCATTGCCTCCAGTGTACACTGGTGTATGAATGGGTGAGTGGATCCTTGCTGTAAAGCGCTTTGAGTGCCTAAAGAAGGTAGAAAAATGCTATATAAGTTTACCTTTTACCATCCAAATCCCTTGTTTGATTACCCACTGCAGTAAAGCATGTTCTGCGTTGAGCCGGTCATTAGGAGCATGTTGTGTTTGGCAACAGTATAGTCCAAAATGTGGCATGAGTCATCATATGACTCTGCAGAGTGTCGGAGCAATGGCTGGAGAGCCCGCTGTGAACCAGTCGAAATTGGGTGCCGGGGTTTTGCTGGTCACTCACTACAGCGGGGGGATCCGTGGTGCGCTACTTGGACACAGGCCAGGGTCTGATCACCCCCGGTCGCCCGGGCGAGGGTGCCTGATGATTAAAGGCCCGAAACACCCTATGACCCCGGGTTTATCACTGATGACGTGTCCAAGCAACGCCGTGCGGGGTATTCGAGTTCCAAGTTACAGCTAAAATGCAATAAATTAAGTGTTGGTAAAAGGGTCTGTCATTGTTGTTGTCATGGCGACGTGAAAACAGGAAGCGACCTCCCTCTCCTTGTGCAGCTGAGTTTTCTGCCTTTCTCTGCAAACTGCATTTGTGGTTTCTGTTCCACATTGATTTTCTGGATACTTTTGTACTTTGCCGTGTTTTGTGGAGGTTTGGTGGATTTGTTTACTTTGAGAGTCTAAAATGGTCCTGAAGAAAGCAGCTTTTTAAAGGTAAACACAATGCTAGCTTATCAGCTAAACCCATTTGAGACCTACGCATTTCTTCTTCTGAGACACTGAAGAGGCTCCAAGAGCCCCCCCTGCAGCACAGAGGAGGCGTCACAAGAGGAGCTACAGGAAACAAAAAAGGACAAACGAGAGATGGTGAAAGACTGTTGTGAAGCGGAGGGAGGAAGAGGAAGGAGGAGGTGGAGCTGACCAGTGCAGGACACCACGCTCTGAAACAGGAACAAAATGTGTTACATTTTGTATGAAAAGCGCTTTATAAATAAAGTTTGATTTGATTTGAACAAACCCAGGAGGTGCGGCACCATTTCAGAGGATCAGAGGAGACAGAGGGCAGCCAGGTTTCTTCAGAGTGCTACAGTTTCCCCGACCTCCAAGGTCATGCGGGTCAGGTTGACTCAGTGGCAGCGGCTCAGGACTAACACCTGAACACTATTTCGTTGTACACTTGTACAATGACAATAAAGCACTTACTTACTTAGTGTGTTGAGACGGTGGAGATGTCGGCAGCAGATGAATGTAACTAATAAAGTAACTTGAACTGTAACTAATCAGTAAAGGAGTTATCTGCGTACATTGGTGTATGAATGGGTGAGAGGTTCCTTGCTGTAAAGCGCTTTGAGTGCCTAATGAAGGTGGAAAAGCGCTATATAAGTTGAGACCATTTACCATTTACTGGCTGCATAACTACAGACGGACCTCCAGATTGATCCAGTGACAGATGATCTAGTGCAGGGTTGGAAACTCTTCCCCCAACAGCTCCTCAACACTCGGACAGCTTGGTGCAGCTGAGATGTTCTTATATCATGATGACATTATTTATGTAAAGCTAAACAAAGCAGACTCAGTGCTTTCTAGTTCTCCTGATTCTGTGAATTAATGATTAAACTATCAAGTTTGACTGATATTTTATGGTGTATTAACATATTCATTAATATTTAATTTGTTCCATGTTCATTGCATTCATCTATGCAGATAAAGGGAGTCTGTGGGTCTGGCAAAGGTCTATTCAGATATATTTTATGATTTTTTTTATTCTGCCTCTAGCTCAGGCATGACCTTTGGTTTGGTTTACCTCAAGTGAAATAAGAGCTGGTTGTGGGATCGGACCATTTGAAGGGGTTGAAAAATAAAATTAGGTTCAGGCAAGAGTCCACTGACCTTAAGGTTAGGCCCAATGGTTGTATATAGCTCTCTAATTCACAACACAACTGGGTTAGAGATGTCGGACCAATGGCACCCTGATTGTCTGGGTTGTTTTGGACATGTTTTAGTTCTGGTCTAATCTACAACAAATCCAGGATAGTCCTGGTAAGATTAACACAAAAAAAGGGAAATTGCATTGTTGTAAAAGCCAGTACAGCATCAAGTAAGAGAGAATACAATAGTAAACGGGCACCAAAATATGAAATCTATATTAAAATCTTCAAGTAAATAAGTATACTTATTTCAATAATAAGACTTTAAAGCAGTACTAAGTAACTCTTGTCCTTAGAGGCCATACGCGCAACTGCAGGTGTCATAGCAAGTTGCGATTTTTTAACGTATTAATTGTCCGTGAGAGTAAATACTACACTGACAGAAAAGGCGAAGGGAGAGAAGGATGTTGTAACCCATCCAATTACATAATAGAAATGTTTTTTTTTTCATTCAAACTTGTCT
Organism: Proterorhinus semilunaris; assembly: GCA_021464625.1. NCBI lineage: Eukaryota > Metazoa > Chordata > Actinopteri > Gobiiformes > Gobiidae > Proterorhinus > Proterorhinus semilunaris. The sequence goes on along the minus strand of CM038355.1, from coordinate 2,189,787 downwards.
GTAAATACTGTTAAAAGTGGTGCTAGCCCGCAGTTAGCTTTGCCTGTTAGCCTGTTAGCTTCTTCTTCATGATTCCATTAGTGTGTATTGGTTGCTCCGGTCCGGTGGCAGTCAAGTTGCAAATGTGGTTTTCTGGCCAGAGACACCAGGGGGAGATAAAAGACCCCCCAATCATCCCATTAACACTTGTATTACCCCCGGAGGGACTACGGAAAGGATTAATTAAGATGTTTATCTTAATAAAGGTATCTATCAGAAAAGTGTGTTTTGGGTCCACAGTGTTACAGACCCTAAGCCGTCAACATCTCCCTTCAAGGCCAAACCACGGAGCTAAACCTGAGGACATAGTACCAACGCGCACCAGGATTTGTTATGAAAATGATAAGCCCTGGTTCACACCCAAACTCCGGCAGTTTCGCAAAGATAAAGAGGTGGCATTCAGAAACAGGGACGAAGTACGATACAGACTTTAGAAGGGAAGTGGGAAATGCCAAATCTGTATATTCAGCCCGTCTCCAACAGCAATTCTCCTCAAACGACCCGGGAGCAGTGTGGAGGGGGCTTAAGGCCATCACAAACTATAAGCCCAAGGCCCCCCCGGACTCTGAACGACCTGTCCCTCGCCCAGGGTCTGAATACACATTACTGCCGCCATGAATGCCCATCAGCTCATCACACTCCAGAGACTCCAGAGAACCCAGCCACCTCTGTATCTGCACTTGCAGTGTGCGGTGTGTCCACACTTAGACCCGCTGCTATCACTTTATAACACTTAATACCACTTTATATGCCTACACATCTGTATATACAATCCCACTGTTGTTCATTGTCAAATTGTTGTTGTCTTACCACACGTCACTTTATTTTATCTTATTTATTTAATATTTTTTATGCATGCCCTTATAGCCTTATAGTTTAACGTTCTTAGCTTATTTTTTTTATCTTAATTCTGTGTTATATGTTTTATGTCGCACGTTTGCACCGAGACAAATTCCTAGTTTGTAAACCTGTTCTCAAACCATGGCAATAAACCTATTCTGATTCTGATTCTGATTCTGACTGAGCTCTCTGGGTCATATTTTGCATAACACTGACTTTCAGACTGTAAACAACCGCACACACATACCCCCTCCCTAACCACGCCCCCGTCGTCACATGGCTGCTGTAGAGTTGGCCCAGTGGAATATGTCGCTAAACAAGTTCGCTGTTGGAACTGTTGGAACTCCATGTGGACTTTGTTTACCAGTAGCGGGTGCAGCGTTCAATATATAATCCACTTTATTTATTACTGACAAATACATATAAAGTAAGGAGAAAGATATGTAGTCTAAAGGTTTTCCAAAAATAATTTATATTAGCTATATGTCTGTGTAAGTTCTCAGTCGTACAGGAGTTGTCTATCTTCAATGAAGGTACTTGATTCATCTTCTGTATTAGCTATAGTTAACCCATCTGTGATCGGCTCTGGGCTCACTTTGAGACCAAGAGGAACTTTCACTTTTGGTAACACATTTGCACAGAGGCAGCAGCGTGGTAGCATCTTGGATATTTGCGTCTCTTCTTGGACAATAGTCGTTATGTTATAACCGTGGACATAAGAGGGCGACGGTGGTGCAGATGGTAAAGCGGGTCGTCTCATGATTAGAAGGTCGGGGGTTCGAATCCCGCCTCCTGGAACCTCTTGGAAAATCTATATTTATCATTTGTTTTTGGATCTGGCATAAAGACATTTGAAACATCAGGAAAAAACATTGTCATTGGTCAATCCTCAGTCTCTTGAACACTCTGCTCAGGCTCTGGTGGATCTCGCGGCACTGGAAGGAGTAGATGACTGGGTTGAGCATAGCGGGGATGATGTTATACACAATGGAGGCCATTTTGCGGTACTCTTTGTACTCCGGGTAGCGGTGCAGTGCGACGACAGACATTTGGCCTAACAGCACGATCAGATACAGCAGCAGGTGAGTAGAGCAGGTCTGCAGGGCTTTGCGGTTCAGGCTGCGGCTCCTCGTGCTGAGGCAGGCCACGGTGATGAAGCCGTAGGTCAGAACGACGCTCCCGATGGACCCGGTGAGCAGCACCACCGTGAACGTGATGCCGTACACGTTGTTGATGAACGTGTTCTCACAGGACAGGTTGAACAGAGACGCGTTGCTACAGTATGGAGCCGGGATGAAGAAACGGCACCAGGTCAAGCGCAGCGACAATCCCAACAAACCCGACACCAGCAGGAAGCCGAGCCCCCAGGAGAACACGGTCATCCATACCACCATCTGGGTGCTCATGATCAGGGAGTACCTTTGGTAGTAAAAAGAAAAACATAAAAGTAGTTGAGTAGGACAGCAACTTGAACATTTCCCTGTAGATTCCTGACACACAGAGCATGATAGACGTCATGTTCTGACAAAAAGGCGGGAAGCCAGACCCGCTACAAGCCAATCAAAGCTTCTGGTTTAAACTTTTTTATCAAATTAAAAACAATTGTATTATTTGACATTGTTTGGATGGGATTTAAAGCTGGTGACGACAGAAGTGGATTGCAGGAACTTGTGGAGGTTTTAGACGTTGTGGCGATGTGGGTAAGTCTATAATTACAGTTGTGCTCTAAAGTTTACATACCCTGACAGAATGTTTTATTTTTTAACAAGAAAATATGAAAAAAACAATGTTATTTAAAAAGTCATTAGTTATAGTTATAGTTAGGGATGTCATGGTGTGAGATATTAGTTCGTCTGCTTATAAAACCTATGAAATGTTCTCTATGGACAACGTGCAGAAACTGTGGTTGAGCGAGTTCGTCTGCTATACAAGTACATCCAAATAAGGGTTTCTTCTGGGGATGAGCACGGCCTCAAATGTACAAGGTTTAGGCCCATGTTTGGTGTTTGAGTAAACAGCCTAGTCCACAGCTGTACCTTACCATTCATAGACAAAAGACAACTGTTTACGTACATTGGGATGGGCTTAAGCTAAATGGTATAAAGATTATGGGGAGGGGACTTATTCTTTGGACTTCCTCTCTGAACATCTGATGAGCTGTTGCCTGTACCGCCTGCTGAAAGCCTGAATAAACAACTCCTGTGAACGACGTCAAATCTCTGCGCTGTCTTTGTAACAAGAAGGTCCTGGACAAAGTTTCTTACTTTTAAATACTGACAACGGTTACCAGTGTAGCGGTAAACCACGATAAAAATATACTAGTCTATAACCATTACCGTTTCAATGAAAAATCTGCAAAGCCCACTGGAAGGACACAAACTGAATGGGCCTCATTCATGAACGTCTTCTTAAGTCACTTCTTAAAGTGTGTTCTAATGAAGGGAGTGTCAGGAAACTGCGCCAGATTCACGACACGTTCTTAAGTAGGCAAAATGCTTTGAGTTTGGTAAATGCCGACTTGGAAGCGCGTGCATGTGAGGACTAATTAGCATATGTCACCGCCTATCATTCACCATATAAGGACAAAAAAGTGCTGCGTGCAAAAGACGCCCAGAGAAGAATGAAAAAACATGAATCGAATCTTATAACCATCCATCCATCCATCCATTTTCTTCCGCTTTATCCGGGGCCGGGTCGCGGGGGCAGCAGTCTCAGCAGAGATGCCCAGACTTCCCGATCCACGCACACCTCCTCCAGCTGTTCTGGGGGGACCCTGAGGCGACACCAGGCCAGCTCGGAGACATAGTCCCACCAGCGTGTCCTGGGCCTTCAACGAGGCCTCCTCCCAATAGGACATGCCTGGAACACCTCTCGAGGAAAGCGACCAGGAGGCATCCGGAACAGATGCCCTAGCCACCTCAGCTGGCTCCTTTCGACGTGGAGGAGTAGCGACTCGAGTCCGAGCTCCTCCCGGGTAACTGAGCTCCTCACCCGATCTCGGAGGGTGCGCCCAGCCACCCTGCGAAGGAAACTCATTTCGGCCGCTTGTATTCGCGATCTTGTCCTTTCGGTCATTACCCAAATCTCATGACCATAGATGAGGGTGGGAACGTAGATCGATCGGTAAATCGAGAGTTTTGCCGCTTGACTCAGCTCCCTCTTCACCACAACAGTCCGATACAGCGACCGCATCACTGCTGACGCCGCACCGATCCGTCTACCGACCTCACGCTCCATCCGTCCCTCACTCGTGAACATGACCCCGAGATACTTGAACTCCTCCACTTGAGGCAAGGACACCCCACCGACCTGAAGCGGGGAAGCCACCTTTTTCCGGTGGAGAACCATGGCCTCAGATTTGGAGGTGCTGATCCTCATCCCGGCCGCTTCACACTCGGCTGCAAACCGCCCCAGTGCAGCTGAAGGTCCTGATTTGATGAAGCCAACAGAACAACATCGTCTGCAAACAGCAGAGATGAGATTCTGAGGTTCCCAAACCGGACACCCTCTAGCCCCTGGCTGCGCCTAGAAATTCTGTCCATATAGGTAATGAACAGAACCGGTGACAAAGGGCAGCCCTGGCGGAGCCCAACACGCACCGGGAACAGGTCTGACTTACTGCCGGCAATGCGAACCAAGCTCCTGCTACGGTCATACAGGGAACGGACAGCCCTTAGTACAGGGCCCCGCACCCCCCACAGGGCACCACGAGGGACACGGTCGAACGCTTTCTCCAGGTCCACAAAGCACATGTGGACTGGTTGGGCGAACTCCCACAAACCCTCGAGCACCCGATGAAGGGTATAGAGCTGGTCCAGTGTTCCACAACCAGGACGAAAACCGCATTGTTCCTCTTGAATCCGAGGTTCGACTATTGGCCGGATCCTCCTCTCCAGCACCCTGGAATAGACCTTACCAGGGAGGCTGAGAAGTGTGATCCCTCTGTAATTGGAGCACACTCTCCGATCCCCCTTCTTGAAGAGGGGGACCACCACCCCGGTCTGCCAATCCAGAGGCACTGTCCCCAACCGCCACGCGATGTTGCAGAGACGTGTCAGCCAAGACAGCCCTACAACATCCAGAGACTTAAGGTACTCGGGACGAATCTCATCCACCCCCGGGGCCTTGCCACCGAGGAGCTTTCTAACCACCTCGGTGACTTCAGCCTGGGTGATGGACGAGCCCCCCTCCGAGTCCCCAGCCTCTGCCTCCTCATCGGAAGACGTGACAGTGGGATTGAGGAGATCCTCGAAGTACTCCTTCCACCGCCCGACCACATCCCCAGTCGAGGTCAGAAGCCCCCCACCCACACTGTAAACAGTGTTGGTGAAGCACTGCTTCCCCCTCCTGAGGCGCCGGATGGTTTGCCAGAATCTCTTCGAGGCCGACCGATAGTCCTCCTCCATGGCTTCGCCGAACTCCTCCCAGACCCGAGTTTTTGCCTCTTTGACCACACGAGCTGCAGCACGCTTGGCCTGCCGGTACCTCTCAGCTGCCTCCGGAGTCCCACAAGCCAACAAGGCCAGATAGGACTCCTTCTTCAGCTTGACGGCATCCCTTACTTCCGGGCTCCACCACCGGGTTCGGGGGTTGCCGCCGCGACAGGCACCAGAGACCTTACGGCCACAACTACGAGCAGCCGCATCGACAATGGAGGAGGAGAACATGGTCCACTCGGACTCCATGTCCCCTACCTCCCTCGGAATCTGGGTGAAGCTCTTCCGGAGGTGGGAGTTAAAGACCCTACTGACAGAGGGATCCACCAGACGTTCCCAACAGACCCTCACAACACGTTTGGGCCTGCCAGGTCTGACCGGCTTCTTTCCCTGCCAGCGGATCCAGCTCACCACCAGGTGGTGATCGGTTGACAGCTCAGCCCCTCTCTTCACCCGAGTGTCCGAGACACGCGGCCGGAGATCAGATGACACAACTACAAAGTCGATCATCGACCTCCTGCCTAGGGTGTCCTGGTGCCACGTGCACTTATGGACATCCTTGTGCTCGAACATGGTGTTCATTATGGACAAACCGTAACTAGCACCGAAGTCCAATAACAGAACACCACTCGGGTTCCGATCGGGGAGACCGTTCTTCCCCATCACCCCCACCCAGGTCTCACTGTCGTTACCCACGTGGGCGTTGAAGTCCCCCAGTAGAACAATGGAGTCCCCGGCCGGAGCACCATCTAGTACCCCTCCCAGGGACTCCAAGAAGGCCGGGTACTCTGCACCGATGTTGGGCCCAACAACGAGACGAGCAAACCCATCCCAGCCCGCCGCCGCTCCCCGCGGGCAACTCCAGAAAAATGGAGCGTCCAGCCCCTCTCCAGGAGTTGGGATCCGGAACCCAGGCTGTGCGTGGAGGTGAGCCTGACTATATCTAGCCGGTATCTCTCAACCTCCCGCACGAGCTCAGGCTCCTTCCCCCCCAGCGAGGTGACGTTCCATGTCCCGAACGCCAGAAGCTGCGCACGCGGACCAGGTCGTCGAGGCACCTGCCTTTGACTGCCACCCAGTCCTCTCTGCACCCGACCCCTACGGATCCCTCTGCGGGTGGTGAGTCCACAGGAGGGCGGGCCCACGTCGTCCGTTCGGGCTGTGCCCGGCCGAGCCCCGTGGGAAGAGGCCCGACCACCAGACGCTCGCATTCGAGCCCCAACCCCAGGCCTGGCTCCAGAGTGGGGCCCCGGCTGCGCCATACCGGGCGACGTCACGGTCCTTGTTGTAGTATTGTCCATAGAAGTCTTTGAACTGCTCTTCGTCTGACCCGTCACCTAAGACCTGTTTGCCATGGGAGACCCTACCAGGGGCATGAAGCCCCAGACAACATAGCTCCTCGGATCATTCGGGCACTAAAACAACCCCACCACGTTAAGGTAGCAGTTCACGGGGTTGATCTTATAACCAACAAAACCCCAAAAGAAAAAAATCTCAGCCATCGGCGCCACGCGCTCAAGGACCCACCTAAACCTTTAGCCATGCAAATTAGCTCTCATTACAAAATGTTTAAATATATATTACCTGTATAAAATAGATGTGGCGGCAGTAGCTCAACACTCTACATTGTTAGGTGTAATGGGTTGAGTGTGCAGCCGCTTGTCGGGTGGTCAGTTTATACACCAGTGTATGCTTGTGTTTAACCAACAGTCGTTAACCTATTCCACTGATGAAGCTAAAGTTGCTTTCTTTATGAGTTTGCTCGCGGGTAAAGCTTCAGCATGGGCTGTAGCTTTGGTCAATAGCAATTCTCTAGTTTGTCATACTTTGGGTTCATTCACTAATGAGATGCGTAGAGTGTTTGATCACCCGTTTCAAGGAAAGGCCAGTAGCCGACTACTTTCACTACGTCAGGGTGCTGGTTCAGTTACCACCTACTCCATAGATTTCCGTATCCTAGCTGAGACTGGGTGGGATGAAAGGACCTTGCAGGGAGTATTCTTCCGGGGTTTGAGTGAAGAAATTAAGGACCAGCTAGCCGCCCGTGATGAGACCACCACTCTTGAGGAACTTATTTCCTTAGCCATACGTTTAGACAACTGTTTAGCAGAGAGGCGTAGGGAGTGAGCAGCTAGGAGAATCCAACCCCCTCCACTTCTCTACACCAGTCAGCCTTGCCAGCCAACATCTGCAACTCGTCCACCTCCAGAATCATACTCCACTTCTGTTGCTACTCCTGCAACTTCAACCCAGAGTACTGAAGAACCTATGCAGCTGGGCAGGATGACACTAAGTCCTCAGGAGCGTCGGTGCCGATAATTTTATTGACTCTTTATTTGTTTCCAAGTGTCACATTCCCTCTGAGCCTCTCCCTGAGCCTAAGAATGTATATGCCCTAGATGGGAAACTGCTGGCGACTGTAACTCACCATTCCCATTTCGTTGAGACTTTCTGGAAATCATCAAGAGACCATATCCTTGTGCATTGTGAGTTCACCTTCTTCTCAATTAGTCTTAGGCCTTCCCTGGCTTAAACGTCACAACCCACATATAGACTGGTTAAAGCTGTCCATAGTTAATTGGAGTTTATTTTGCCACAATCATTGTCTCCATTCGACCATTCCTCCTAACGCCAGCACACCTGCAAGCCTCAAGCCCATAGATCTGACCCTGGTACCAGCTGAATATCATGACCTCCAGGAGGTTTTCTCTAAGGATCGGGCCTTATCACTGCCTCCTCACAGAGGAGCAGCATTGACTTGATCTCAGGTGCACCGTTGCCCACCAGTAAACTCTATAATCTGTCCAAGCCGGAGAGGGAGGCCATGGAGACGTACATTTCTGATTCCCTTGCTTCTGGCCTTATTCGCCCTTCCTCTTGCCCTGTTGGAGTGGGGTTCTTTTTTGTTGACAAGATGGATCGGACTCTATGTCCGTGCATTGACTATAGGGGGCTAAATGACATAACAGTCAAGAACAAGTACCCTCTTCCCCTAATTAACTCTCTCCAGGAAGCCACAATTTTTACTAAGCTTGATCTCCGGAATACTCATCACCTGGTCCGCATAAAGGAAGGTGAGTGGAAGACAGCATTCAACACTCCCCTTGGTCATTTTGAGTTCTGGTTATGCCATTTGGTTTAACTAATGCCCCAGCCGTTTTCCAGGCGCTCACTAATGATGAGTTACGTGATATGTGTAATCGTTTTGTTTATATATACATAGATGACATTTTGATTTTTTCTGGCCCGTTTGATGAGCATGTCCAGCATGTACGACTGGTACTTCGCCGTCTTTTAGAGAACAGACTTTATGTTAAGGCGGAGAAATGTGAGTTTCATGTACATCCTGTTGGTTTCCTTGGCTTTGTTATCGAAGAGGGGCAGATAAAAGCAGATCCAGCTAAGATAAGGGCTGTGGCTGATTGGCCTTCTATAGGCGCTTTATCAGAGACTATAGTAAGGTGGCTGCACATCTAAACAAACTTGCGTCCGTGAAGGTGCTTTTCAACTGATCTACGGAAGCAGAGGGAGCCTTTGTCAAGTTAAAGACTCTATTTTGTTCTGCTCCAATCTTGTCCCACCCAGATCCTTCATCACACTTTGTCATTGAGGTGGAGGCTGCCGACTCTGGCACTGGAGCTGTGCTTTCTCAACACGCTGCTTCATCCATGTGCGTTCTTCTCCCGCGTTCTTGTAGTTGTTGTCTCTGTGTTTGCTGTGTTGTGTTGTCAGTGTTCTGGATTGTAGACTGAAAGTAAGCGCTGGTTCTGAGAGCTTTGGTGATTTTATGGCTAAAGCAGGCTTAAGTTTGCACCAAAATTCTGAATGAGCGCTTTGTCATAAAAGATTTGTTAGTACCTCAATAATAATTTTTGAAGTATTGAGAAGTAACGAGTAACTATAACCAATGACTTCTTTAAACACTGGTGCTGTCACAGTCAGTATTTCAGCTGATCGGTGAGAAAGCTTGTCACTGCTACAGAGCTACTGTATTTGCTCAGCATGCACTGGCCAGAATTATACAGCAATTTGACAACATAACCCATTTGCTCATAATTGGAATATTTTGGTTGTACCTCAGCGGTCTGCAGATGGCGACATATCGGTCGATGGACATGAGGACGAGGATAGCGTGGATGTTCCAGCCGTACATGTGGACGGCGAAGGCCTGGGTGACACAGGCGCCCATTGGGATGAGACGGCGGTGGACAGGCAGTAGCATGTCCCACAGGATCCGCGGTACCACCGCCAAGTTGTTCATCACGTCGTTAACAGCCAGTTGGCACATCAGCAGGTACATGGGCTGATGCAGGGCGCGCTCAGACCACACCAGAGCCACCACGCCCAGGTTAGAGCCCACGATGAAGACATGACTGAGCAGGAGAGACAGAAACACCAGGGAGCGGCTGGATGTGGGCACCATCAGCCCCTCAAGCTGGAGGAGCACAGGGGAGGTCCCGTTCTCCATCACTGACTCACAGGAAACACAACACAAGGTTAGTTTGACATACAATTAGTTGTAATCAATATACGGAGAACGTTTCCTTTAGTCGTACGCGCATCCACAGAGCAGGCTCTCACTCGTTTTAGACTCACTTTAATTAAAAGCAATCCACCTTAAGTTTTGCATTTCAATATTCAATGCCTTCTGTTAATTGATTTTGATAATTAAACTGCCATAAACCACAGTTTGCTTTGGTAATGTCTGTGTTTATTATTTCAGACTAAGAGTCAAAGTGTATCGGTTCAAGAATTCACATCCTTCAGGTACATCTGTAGTTTAGCCTCTTATTACTGTTTGCTTTTTCAAACTGGTGCCCCATTCAATTGTAAGGCTAATCTACCAACCTATTAATTAATTAATAAACAACTTAATTGATTAATTTCTACTGGAGTTTTCTTCAGCTCAGATGTAGCTTGTTTTACTTTACAATGTTTATACAATTCATTGCATTCATTAAAAGGGTTGCATATTTGAAAATGCACCTTATTTAGTTTCTTTTTAATATATGTGAAGTTGGTTCCAGCAGCAGCTATAAGCTCCTCCTTCACTTGTGCAGCGTGTAAAGTGTAAGTAAAACAGCAACAATGCTGACTTGACACGTGCATCAGCATTTGGAGAAACAGCGGAATAACAGGAGTTTATCTGTGCACACAAGGACTTTATTTTGGCCGCGGGACGATTTCGCTCATCTCACCATCCTTTACCAGGATCGATATTTTAGCCGTGGTGTGGAGCAGTGGGCTAGCCTACCCTGAGGTTGGAGCCGATGTTTTCAAAACCCTGGACATTATTTATGGGACACTTTGCTTTTACACAATGGAAGAGCGATGTCTGCCTTTGGTGAGTAATCTGCATGTTTAGTGAGTCAACAGTTGGGTAAAAGATCCTGCTGCTTTGTGGTTAGCTTCTGAGGGCTGGTGTACACTGTGTGTGTTTTTTTATTGGTTTTGTCTTATGAGATCTTCAGATGTCACATTGCACGACGTGGGGTTGTGTGAAATTGTGAGCTGCACACGTCTCCACTGTGTGGTTCAAAGAGAGAATCGTAGCTACAACCAGTGTTTATCAATATCAGGCTAAAGACGGTGTGTGTTTAGCGGATGCCAGTGATTTTATTTCCAGAGTCAAATCCTGCTGTTTATTGCAGGGTCATGGCACAGATCCATGTGTGATTTCATTCTGCAGACTTTATCTGATACATTCTTTTGTGAGCCTTTGCTCCGCATATGTAAGCATGTGGATGTCATCTCCTGGTGTTGGGGTGTGTGTGCTACAGTGTGTAGTATATCATCAGCGACTGTCATTTTATATCTCTACTATTAGCTAATCGCTCTCCTGTTAATGCAAAGCACAACATAACAAACTAATCCTGAATTAATCTGCACACAGCCGGTGGCTAGTTAGCTTTAGCTTACTAGCTTCTCTGCGTTACCAGCGCTGTCCTCCAGGGGTCCCATTAGTCCACCAACCCATTAGTCCAACTTCTCATTATTCCGAAAATGTCCCATTGAGTAGGGGTTGAAACAATGACTTGCTGGGACCTAATTTCAGCCCGGGAATTTAGAGAAGACCGGCCCATTTTCATACTAAAATATAGCTCAGTGGTAGTGCGCAGGTCTCAGGTACGGAGTGGGTAGCCTAATGACTTGTGCGTAGCTGTTTTCACATGGATCCAGATCAGGGTTACACTGAAGCCAAGAGACTGCTAAAGGAACGCTTTGGTGATAAATATAAAGTCTCCATGGCATACCTTGACAAGGCTTTGAACTGGCCTACCATTAAATCAGATGACGCCAAGGCACTGGAAGAGTACGCTCTCTTTCTAACAAGCTGTAATAGCGCAATGTCAGATCTAGAGTACTTGGAGGAAATGGAAAATGCTGCTAACATGCGCACGGTTATCTCAAAGCTCCCATGTAGGCTGAGAGAGAGATTCCGCAGTGTCGCCATAGACATTCAAAACAAGCAAGATCGGCGGACGAAGTTTAAAGATGTAGTGTCATTTGTCAACACAGTGTTTGGTGAAATCTCAGGACAAACAAAACATCAGACTGAAAGGTCAAGTGGAAATAAATACGTTACAGCACTAGCCACTGAAGTAAAAGAACAGAAAGCTGAGAAAAATGCTGCTGGTTCTGAGAACAAGAAAGCTAAGGAGAAGGGAACAAACAAGGACAAAGCCTTTACAAAACCTTGTATCTTCTGCCAGGGAGATCATATTCTGGAAGAGTGCAAAAAACTTCAAAGAAAGCTGCACAAATGCCTTAAGAGCAAAGGACTTTGTTTCAGTTGTCTTATAGAAGGACATATGAGTAATGCATGTGAAGAAAAGAAAAGCGGGTATGTTCAGCGACACACCCTACGTGCTTACACTTTAAGCAGAAACCCAAAGACTTAAGGAAGGGGCTTCAAAGGAGGAGCCTAGAGAGTCTTCAAAGGAAGAGCAAACCGTTGTCAGTGGATTTGTGGCTGCAGGAGAAGCATGCTCTCAGACTGGGGCCGGGGGTACAGGTAGCGTCCTCGCTATTGTTCCCGTGAGAGTGAAGGCAAAGAAAGGCAACAAGGTGCTGACTTGCTATGCATTCCTAGATCCAGGGAGTAACGCTTTATTCTGCACTAACAAGCTGGCTAACGACCTTCACTTGCAAGGCAAAAACGTGAATATCCTTCTCACCACTATGGGAGACAAAAAGACAGTTGTGTGCAAAGCTGTGCCAGACCTAGAAGTGAGTAGCTTAGAAGGTGACGACTTTATCGAGCTTACAGGTGTTTTTGCACAAAAGGTTATCCCTGCAAGTAAGGAAAACATTCCAACTCAAGAAGACGTGGATAGGTGGCCACATCTACGAGGTGTACGTATTCCATCAATCAACGCGGATATCGATCTTCTGATTGGGACTGATGTGGCAAAGGCTTTGGAGCCAGCAGAGGTAATCCGCAGTGTCAAGGATGGGCCGTATGCTGTGCGCACAGCCTTGGGATGGACAGTAAATGGGCCTTTGTGTGATAACATCAGAAGTTGGAAAAGAATGGATTCCCGCAGACCCAGATGAATCGGATCTTAGTGGCTCGACTCGACGAATTGTGGACTCAGCAATTCAAGTATGATTTTCCTGAGAAGGCTCAAGGGGAGCAGTTACAAATGTCTAAGGAAGACCAACTGTTTATGGACAGAGTTTCCAAATCGGCAAAGCTGGTCAATGGCCACCACTCTATTGGTCTGTCGTTAAAAAACAAAGACGTGAAAACCTCCTCACCAAGTTGCGCAAGTTATGCTTTGAGAAGGTGTGCCGAAGACAACAAGAACATGTTTGATGCAGCAGTAGTGGATACAGTCTTACATTATTTTTATGTAGATGATTTATTGAGATCAGTTGCCACTGAACAAGAAGCAATCAAACTACTCCAAGACCTGAAAGCTATCTGTCAAATGGGAGGATTTAGACTGACAAAATGGACAACCAACAGTCGAAGTGTGTTGTTAAACATTCCACTTGAGGACCGGGCAACAGAAGTTAAAGATCTTGATCTGGATCAGGATTCACTCTCCATTAAAAGAGCTTTGGGAGTTCAGTGGTGTATCCGGTCAGATCAGTTCAAGTATCACGTGAACATAGAGCAGAAGCCTCTCACCAGGAGAGGAATCCTGTCTACTATGAGTTCAGTCTACGACCCACAGGGAATGTTGTCACCAGTCATACTGCCTGCTAGAAACATCCTGCAAGAGTTATGTAGACTAAGAGCAGGCTGGGATGACATAGTTCCAGAACATCTTGCACAACAGTGGACAAAGTGGGCTGAAGAACTTCAACAGCTTACTAACTTTGAAGTGGCTCGGTGCTTTAAGCCACCTGAGTTTGGGAAAACAGTGCAAGCTCGGCTGCATCACTTTTGTGATGCAAGCGAAACAGGCTACGGTATTGTTACTTACCTAGTCCAGAAGAACAGCAGTAACCAAATACACTGCTCCTTTGTCCTGGGAAAGGCGAGGGTTACCCCTCTTAAGCCAACCACTATTCCGCGGTTGGAGCTGACAGCGGCTGCCTTAGCTGTGAAAGTGGATGTCATGCTAAAGAAGGAACTACAGTTGCCACTGTCGGATTCCATGTTTTGGACGGATAGTACTGCCATTCTCAAATACATAGCAAATGAGAACATCAGATTTAAGACATTTGTGGCAAACAGGATTGCTGCTATCTTGCAAGCATCAAAAGCGCAGCAATGGAGCTATGTCAACACTCAGTTGAATCCTGCCAACTATGGATCCAGGGGACTAAAGGTGAGTGTCTTCATGAAGAACAAAGTCTGGATTGCAGGGCCTGCGTTCCTCAGTAAACCAGAAAGTGAATGGCCACACAGCCATGATTATCTAGAAGAGGTCACAGCTGAAGATCCTGAGGTCTAGAAAAGCATACTCATTAATGCTATAACAACAGAAGTGAGCACTGATGCAATGCAACAACTGATTCAATACTACTCTTCATGGATACATCTCAAGAAGGCTGTGGCATGGTTTACACGACTCAAGGTAACCCTGGTGGACCTGTCAAGAAAGAGAAAGGAGATAAATGGCTTGTACAGTGATCAACAACGAGTGAACAGGGAGATGTTGAGCTACAAAAAGAGTCTCAAACAGACTTACCTAACTGTGGACGATATGCGGCGAGCTGAGATGGATATCGTTAGCTATTGTCAGCAGGGTAGATTCCAGGAGGAGTTATCTTCTCTTCGAAGAAAGGACTCCGTCAAGAAGAGTAGTCGAATCCGCAACTTGAGGACGGAATCCCTCGTGTTGGAGGGAGGCTCAGTCGAGCATCCATGCCAGCTGAAGCCAAGCACCCTATAATCCTCCCTAAGAACCATCATGTGGGGATCTGATTCTCCAGGAGGCACATGAGCGGCTGGGACATAGTGGACGTAATCACGTCTTGTCACATGTACGTCAGAGGTACTGGATTATCGATGCTCCCTCATCAATCAGAAGAATGTTGTCTCGATGTACTATTTGTCGAAGACAACATGGCGCATCAGGAGCACAAATGATGGCGGATTTACCAAGAAACAGAGTCGTACCAAACGAACCACCCTTCACCAGAACTGGAGTGGATCTATTTGGGCCATTCAGCATCAAGCGGGGAAGATCATCTGTAAAAAGGTATGGGGTGATATTTACCTGCCTTGCATGTCGTGTGGTCCATATTGAAATGGCAACATCATTGGAAACGGACTCCTTTATTCAAGCTTTGCGTCGCTTTATTGCAAGAAGAGGACAAGTGAAAGAAATGAGATCTGATAACGGGGCCAATTTTGTTGGAGCTGATCGCGAGCTCAGAAAGGCAATAAAGGAGTAGAATACGTCACAAATTGAGAACAACCTGATCCAGCGTGACATCACATGGTTATTTAATCCACCATCCGGATCCCACCATGGAGGGGTCTGGGAAAGAATTATCCGCTCCATCAGGAAAATCTCGGGTGCTACCCTAAGAGAACAAAGCTTGGATGAGGAAGGTCTTCAGACATTCTTCTGTGAATGTGAAGCCATTCTGAACAGTAGACCTATTACCATGCCTTCCAATGATATTAGTGATCTGGAAGCTCTTACCCCACAGCACTTACTCCTGCTCAAGACTAATCCCAATTTACCACCGGGACTCTTTCGATAAGAATGATACTTATGCTTGTAAAAGATGGAGGCAAGTTCAGTGTATGAGCGACTTATTCTGGAAGCACTGGACCAAAGAATATCTACCTCAACTCCGGAAGAGACAAAAATGTAACCATCCATCACGGAACTTCATCCCAGGAGATGTAGTTTTAATCGTTGACGATTCAGCCCCCAGGGGATCATGGCTTATGGGAAGAATTGTTAAGACTATGGAGGATGAGCGTGGAATGGTCCGCAAGGTTCGAGTCAAGACAAAGACAAATGAACTTGAGAGGCCGATAACCAAGCTATGCTTGCTTCAAGAAGCAATGTGAAAACTGTTGGACTATTGCCAAGTTTATTTCAGAAGGTAGACATTTAAAGTTGTAATTGTTTCTAGGTTAGAAAGCAATTAAGGGCCGGGTATGTAGAGGCCAAAGTACAATTCATTCAAATCTAAATAAGAACTAATGTTAAAATAGGTTATATATCATTTCGTTATTTAATTAAGTTCATATAAAGGTTAAAATATTAAAAACATGCTAGAATTTGTGTGCTAATAAGATTTTGGTACATATTGGTAAAAGGTGTACTTTAAGATCAGGCCCGCTCCGGTCGCCTTTCGTTGATTCTTTTTTATTGATTATTCAGATCTTGAGAACTGTGTAAGCGAACGGTTTTCTTACCTGCGAACTGCTAGCTTATATTAAGAATCTTTCTTTTGTGAGTTTATGTTCCTTTTTTTTAACAAGTAATAAAACAGTGATTGTTATCTTTTAAACAACGTTTCCGCGGTGAATTTGTGGAACAGTTTTTTCTGGAATAAGAATCTACACTGAATCTTTAGTGGACAGTGTAGGGAAAGATTTTGACCGATGGTCTTCATTGCCATTGTCTTTGATAGGACGAATAAACCTGATTAAGATGGCCGTCCTTCCCAAATTTTTATATCTTTTTCAACATGTTCCTGCTCTTCTTACAAAGTCTTTTTTCGATAAGTTGGACAAAGCTATCTTACAGTTTTTATGGGGGGGGGAAGCCTGCCAGACTCCGTAAATCTATACTTCAGTCCCCTAAATGTGACGGTGGTCTTGCGCTGCCCAATTTTCGACAATACTACTGGGCAGCCAATATACAGAAACTTCTATTTTGGTCTTGTGATGCTGATGACTCTATTCCCGCTTGGGTGCAAATGGAGAGGGCATCTAGTCGCTATTCTTTAGCATCTGTACTGAGTTCGCCACTTCCTCTCTCTTTATCTCTTATTGGAAACAACCCAATAGTAAAGGAAACTATGGCCATTTGGAAACAGGCCAGGAAACATTTAGGACTACTTGGACCTTCAGTACTTACACCCCTAGTAAAGAATTGTAACTTTGTCCCCTCAGTTACTGATGTAACCTTTAAGACATGGTATAATAAGGGACTTAGGACGGTGAAGGATTTATATCATAACTATGTTTTCTCATCCTTTGCTGACCTCTCGTGTAAGTATGATCTGCCCAAGTCAAACTTTTTCCGTTATCTGCAGGCTAGAGA
Organism: Proterorhinus semilunaris; assembly: GCA_021464625.1. Taxonomy (NCBI): domain Eukaryota; kingdom Metazoa; phylum Chordata; class Actinopteri; order Gobiiformes; family Gobiidae; genus Proterorhinus; species Proterorhinus semilunaris. Next base: position 2,172,782 of record CM038355.1, on the reverse strand, counting down.
TTTTGTTAAGAAGCAATTCCCTCATTTCCCGAACCGGCCCCCTGAAACCCCTTCCGTGGACCCACCACCTGCAGGAGGAGCCATAGGGGACTGGTGCAATGTGATTTGGGCAGCTCCAACAGCTGCCCCCACGACCCGGCAACGGACAAGTGGGAGAAAATGGATGGATGGGCCCCCTGAAACCCACTTGGACATTCTCTTGGAAACAGATCCTCAACAGCGCAGGTGTATTTCATTGTTATATAAATTACTTGACAAGTTGGACTCAAAACCAATTTCTTTGGCTAAAAGAAGATGGGAGGAAGAGTTACAATTGACTCAATCTGATCAACAGTCTTGAAGCCTTGAAGCTGATTCATTCGTCCTCAATTTGTGCCCGTCACGCTTTGATCCAGTGCAAAGTGTTCTATAAAATACACTATACAAATTCAAGATTATCTAAAATTTATCCATTGGTCAAGGATACTTGTAATAGATGCGGGCGGTCACCTGCTAACCATGTCCACATGTTTTGGGATTGTCCTAAATTGAGCGCATTCTGGAAAGATATTTTCAATACACTCAGTCAAGCATATGGCCAAACCATTCCTCCCAATTAATTGTCAGCAATTTTTGGCATTCCCCCTGAAACAAATTTATCTGCCCCCCTCAGGCAGGCTTTGGCCTTTACAACTTTATTGGCTCGTAGGCTTATTTTGTTGAAGTGGAAGCTTCCCCTTCCTCCATCCCATGATCTCTGGGTGAAGGAAGTTCTTTTCAATTTAAAATTGGAAAAGCTCAGATTTTCACTCAAAGGTTCCATTAATAAGTTTAAGAAAAATTGGCAATCCTTTCTTCTATTGGTCGACACAATTGTTTTACTCCCTGACGCAGAAGTGGATTAGGCTGTACTTAATCACTTCCTTATCTATTTATTTTAATGTATTATACTTTAATTTATTTATCTTTGTATATTTTTTAATTTTTTTTAGGTTATTTTTTTATTTTATTTATTTTTTACATATATGTGGGTGTGTCTATATGTGTTGTTTTTATGTGCAGAGACTGGATCTCTGCGGTGTTTAGTGTGATGTTTGGACATGGACGGGGGGAGATCTTGGGGGGGGGGGGGGGGGGGTAGCAGTAATGTCGCATCGCATATCTCAAGATTTCAAACCTCTACACTGGTGATGTGACTGTTGACAAAAGCAGCAGGATGAATTCTGAAGTGTTTCAGTCAATATTATGAGCTCATATTCAGCCAAATGCTTGGACGCCACTTCACGGTGCAGATGGACAATGACCCAAAGACACCAACGACCTTTTTAAGGCAAAAGAGTGGACTGTTATTTAATGGCCAATCAGCTGACATCAATCCAATTGGGCCATTGGGCATTTCACTTGCTGAAGACCAAACTGAAGGGAAAATGTCCTATGAATAAGCAGGAACTGAAGACATTTACAGTAGTGGCCTGGCAGAGCATCACCAGGGATGAAACCCAGCATCTGGTGACGTCTATGCCTTCTAGACTTCAGGCTTTAATTGACTGCATAGGATTTGCAACCAAATATTAAAAATACAAAAGTTGATTCATAATCAGGGGTTAAAGTGGGCGGGAATGATCGGGAACGGCGTAGGGGTAGGAACGGGTAGTTTTATTGTTAATTTGCTAAAGCTGTGCTGGACAAAAGTCCAGTCTTCAGAGAGAAACTGAATCCTAAAATCAGCAGCAGGTCAGTCCGCTCCTCATGTGCACGGGTTTAATGCGCCTCAATATAACAGCATTTATCACGAAATCATGAACTTTATGGACATAAACTAATCCATAAACAGAGTCTACTCTTCCCAAGCTTTTTATTTCGTATCAATCAGCTTCATATTTTCGGTTTTAGAGATACATTTAGAAAGCATAAGAGAAAACGGCGATAAAACAGTGCGGCGTTGCAGCGCTTGGTTACGGCACGGCCTTTTTCACAAAGTATTTCCTCTGATCTGATCCTCTGAATCTGTCCGTGGTTTAAAAGTAACAGAATCATTTATCCTGGCTAAAGTTGAGTCTTTAGACTCGTCTGGAGCTGGTGTCTCCTCCTCACTGATCAGCACGCTGATCGAGCAGCTCTCAGAAGGAAGAAAAACAGGGGCGGAGCTTACAAGGGCAATAGAGGGACTGGGGCCCCACAGGGACACACTTCCACAGGATGTTGACAGTACATAAAAACAATAAAAAAAATACATTAAGTAATAAAAGTAGTATAATTGTATTAACATTAAAATAAGTGTTGCTTTTGTCTTTTTTTCAGGAAAGTATAATCTTTTTGTTTTTGTTTATGTTTTTATTTTTTTATTTGAGCAATACACATTGTGCTCAAAAGGAGTGGGCTGAAGCAAAAAGCTTATGAGCCCCCACCCCCAAGTGCAATAAATAAAAAAAGAACATTTTAAAACATTTCAAGCAGCTACATTCGTACAGACCAACTTACAAACTTAAAAAAAATATATATATATATGAACTGTTTATATAATTAATTGGAACAACGCACAGCTACAACAACAATCTTGTTTCATGTACGATGTCTAGCACAAAGCAGTAAAAAAATTTGATCCTTAAAGGACCTGTATCATGCTATTTTAGCCATTCCAAAGTAAAGTATATGCATTTATATGATATATTGTACCTCTACCACTACGGAGCACTAATTTTTGTGATAAATACAAGTATTTTCTGGAGGTATTTCTCCAAGCCGGAAGACAAAACGCTTGGATTCAGTTAACTCCGCCCCCTCTCGCCGCTCATACAACTTTAGCAGTAGTAGAAATATAAATATCACAGCAAAAAGTGAAGTTACTTCATGATGCTGTTATAAGGAGTTAACATGTGCAACACAGCTTCATGGCTAAATGGCTAACACACACGCTAACATGCATTTTGATCGACTCACCACTCTGATGTTTCCATTATGGGACTTGCGTTGGTTATAAAAGTTAATCCACTTTGATTCTGGCCAAGGTTCATCAGCATCCATCAGCGACAGTCTCAGACAAACACTATTGTGGCTGATAGTCGCTGAATCCCGGAGGGAAATTCCAACTTCTATGGCCTCTTCTTTAGGAAGGTTGAATAAAGTCCTGTCCTCGCAGCCAAACGCGGTTTTCTCCGTGACATTATCGTGAGGTAAGAAAAAAGAACAGGTGTCCAGACTCCAGAGTAGGTTAGAAAAAGCTCCCTCTTCACAACTTTCGGTGCAACATGACATGACCATCTGTTCAGACCGTTCGGACGCTCAGGGGGAGCGTTTGTTTTCATTACAGGGGCAGCACGGACGCGTCAGCCACATCCTCTTTCTTTCTTACGACAGAAATAATGAAAAAAGCAGTTTTCCAAATGAAAATCATGCCGTAAGGCATTAGCTTACAGACGTCGAGCACTTCCGTTCCGCTGTGACGACACAACTGAACATGTCAGTCGTTTACCAGGAGAGGGCGGAGCAGCTGCTCAGAGAGCAGGATTCAGGAGGATTACTGAGAACTGCGTGAATGAATCCAGAAACCACTCTGGGGGTGTTTTTGAGAAGGACATAGCATAACAACATGGTTAAAAGCTCCAAAAAGTCGATTTTGCATGATATAGGACCTTTAATAGATTTTTACCCGTGATTACCGAGAGTTACTTTTATGTTATAAAGGTACATTAATAGATATTATACTCTGAGATCTTGATACTTCCCAGTTGTCATTACCATTCTCAGTATAATTTTAATTTGGGTTTAATTATCATCATCATTATTATATATTTATTTAATTGAGTTATATGTGAAGTATGCTGTAGCCCTGCATAGTGTGGTGCAATAAAAAGCCAGAGAGTGGGCCAGTTGGAGAGGGCAGTAGCTCCCCTTCAACAAACCCCCACACGGCTGCCCTAACAGCTGATTTGGTAGATGATGTTCCTATGCTGAGTGTTGCATTAAAGGACAAGGTTTAGAGCCCGTTGGGAGGATTCCTCTCAACAGATCCATAACCTGCCAACCCTAATTCTCCATTTGTGAATTTGAGCAATAGAATGACAACCGTTCCAAGCAGCAACACTCTTCCTTGATTATAGAGGAAACAATAAAACACATAATTGATTCTACTGCTCCCCCTAGTGGCAACACATTTCTTCTTGTCTGTATATTTCAAAAGTCTTTTGTTTGTATTTAAATTTGAACAGGTTGATGTTTGGACATCGTTTCAAATCCATCTCCAGTTTATTCCACAATTGTACACCATTAACTGTTGGACTAAAACTTTTCAAAGTTGTGCTATGTTTCTGAATCCTAAAGTTTAATTCATCACGTAATTCATAACAACCAGTACGTTCTTGGAACCTTCTTTGTATTTGGTTTGGTAACAATTTATACTTTGCTTTGAATAACATCTGTACAGTTTGGAACTCAACAATGTCACAAAACTTCATGATCTTTGATTTTAAAAATAATGAGTTTGTGTGGTCATAAAGTAGACAGTTATGGTTTTCATCACTGTATGAGGCGAATTCAAACAGCATATCTTTGCCTAAAATACACCAGCACTAAATTGTATCTGATTATTCAAATAATTTTCCTGGTAGGACTGGCTGTTGCTCTAACTTTCTGGGAGTATCTCAAACAAGAGCACACATAAAGAAGAGTTATTCTGTTACCTGATTTTTCCTGCATAAATTGTGACATTTTTTTTATTTGGCCCAAACTTGTTTCTAGCTCTCACAATCCCTCCTGCATGTCCGAATTGTTCAAACAAATTGTTTATATGCACGTTTCAAGCCCGTGTACAGCTTTAAGCGGTGGTAATGTGGGGGACCACCCCCAAAATAAATTGCACTGATTTACATTCTACTTCTATCTTCTATCACTTAATTAAAAAATAGATGAAGTCCATGCAATAAGGTCTGCTTTTTGCAGTGTTTACAACATACTTTGTGGTGGTAGAAACAGATTTCCTTTACAACAACAACAACAAAAAGTCAGGTACCGCAGATTTAAATGGTTTAAAACAAAATTTTAAATTAAATACATTAAAAGTAATATAAAACACCTTCTGCTACATGTAATATATACACAGCCTTTCATATATCGACCTAATGTAGCGTTCAGAGTCTTCAAAATTAGAGTTCCACCACCTCCCAAATCCACTTTAACCACTGTTGATAATTGTTGCTTTGTCCCAGTATTTTTGGTCCCTTGAAAAGTGGGAGGCTCACATGACAACGCTTGTAATTCCTGCACCGTTCATCTGATTTGGATGTAAATAGCCTCAAATTAAAGCTGAAAGTCTGCAGTTTAACTACATATTTCAAATCCATTGTGGTGGTTTATAGAGCCAAAAACATAAGAATTGAGTGGATGTCCCAATATTTATGGACTTCACTGTAGTTGTGGTTCGCTAAATGTTTGTGGGAGAGAGACAGTTTACAGCATCGGGCACTTTTTTTCTCTGGGGGCCACATTATCGTTTCTAACTGTGATGGGGGGTGGGGCCGGGTTGGCTATGACCCAGACCAAAAGGCCTCATTGTGAAGTAGAGACTACTAGCCTGGCACAGTCATCCCCACTACAATATCCACAAGATAAACACTTGATTCCAGGCACACATTTGTTTAGCTGTAGTGGTTTGCAAAAATAGTATCAAGTCTTCACAGTTTGTATTAATTTGAAATACCACAGGTATTCTATTCATTTTTTATTAAACACTTGTATGGTGCTTTACAAGCCTGTGTAACAAGTTTCTCAAAGTACACTGTAGTCATTTTTCCTTCACTCCACACTCGGTGGTGGTAAGCTTCATTCACCTGAAATGACTATACTGGTTATTTAGTACCTCTTTAGGCGGCTAGCCAAGGGTTGGAGCCTTTGTTTGGCAGTTTCCCATGCTTCAGGTACGGACATCTGGCTGTACCTTTCGGGTACAACCAGGCGACGTCTGAGCCAACATGCTCGAGTCCTTACCAGATCCAGGAAATACGACCACATTAGTCCAGTGCTCCGGTTACTGCACTGGCTTCCTCTCGCTCAGAGAATAGACTTTAAAATAGCTCTGCTTGTGTACACGTTTTATTGTGTTTATGTGTTTTTGGTGTTGCTGTGAGGCACATTGAGTTGCCTTTTGCATGAAATGTGCTGTGTAAATAAATGTGCCTTGCCTTGCCTAAAGGTAACCATCCTCACCTGTGATCTGTTTCCTTGGACAATATGCACTTGAAGAAAAATGGGCTACAAGACTGAGTTGACAGAAGAAAATCATTACTACGCAAATGCCACAAAGCATCTCGCTTACAATATGCCAAACAGCACAGAGACAAGCCTCAAAATAATTTGGAGTGAGAAGACCAAAATTGAACTTTTTGGCCACAACCATAAACATTACGTTTGGAGAGGAGTCAACAAGGCCTATGATGAAAAATGCACCATACCTACTATGAAATATGGAGGTGGATCATTAATGTTTTGGGGATGTGTGAGTTACCAAGGCACTGGAAACCTGGTCAAAATTGATGACAGGATGAATGCAGCAGTTTATCAAAAATACTGGAGGACAATATGCGTTCATCAGCCTGAAAGCTGTGCATGGGTCGTACGTGAATATTCCAACAAGACGATGATCCAAACCACAAGGCCAAGTCGACCTGCCACTGGCTCCAGCAGAATAAAGTGAAGGTTCTATCTGGAGTGGCCATCTCAGTGTCCTGACCTCAATATCATTTAACCACTGTGGAGAGATCTCAAACGTGCAGTTCATGCAAGACAGTACAGGATTTTACTGGAACTGGAGGCTTTTTGCCAAAAGAATGGGCCACTTTACCATTAGATTATATACAGAACCTTCTCCTCAACAACCACAAAAGGCTCCAAGCTGTCATTGATGCTAAAGGGGGCAATACAAGGTATTAGGAACTGGGGTGTGTACACTTCAACAGTGTCATTTTGTTATGGTGATTTGAAATGAGGATGGAAAAAATAATAATAATGTTTTGGCCATAAAGATCATGGTCACGTTTGGAGGAAAAAGAGGGAATCTTGCAAGCCTGAGAACACCATCCTAGATTTGAATTACAAGGGTGGCAGCATCGTGCTGTGGGGTTGGTTTGCTGCGGGAGGGGCTGGTCTGGTGCTCTTCACAAAGTAGATGACATCATGTGGCTTAAGGATAACAAAGTCAATGTTTAGAAATCCAGTTGAAAATGTATGAGCAGAGCTGAAAAGGCATAGGCACACAAGGTGGCCTACCTCTCAGTTACACCAGTTCTGTTTGGATGAATGGACCAAAACTCCTGCCAACTATTGTGAGAAGCTTGTGGAAGGAAATCCAAAACATATGAACCAAGTTATACAGTTTAAAGGCAACGCTACCAAATATGAATGAAATGTATGTAAACGTTTGGTTTTGTAAAAAGTAACATTAAAACCGTGTAGAACATTCTATCTCTCATTCTTCTGGCATTTAGCAAATAGAAATTATTTTTAAAATTCTACATACACGTGAAGCACTTAGCATTGTTGTAAATGTACTATATAAATAAAGGAGACATCGACATTATTGCCCCGTCTACTCTCACCGATCATCCAGGCGAGCCCAAAGTCTAATATAAATATTCAATAAGGAGGCCTCATTATTTTTCTTTTCTATAATTAAGTGTTTTGCAAACTTTGTGCAGAGCGCTCAGTCTGCTGCTGTGTTCTCATGTGAGAGAGACAGAGAGAGGGGGAGGGTTTGAGGGAGAAGCCATCAGGAATGAACTTTTTATTTAGTTTTGGTCTAATGATATTTTGACTAAAATCAGAAGCAGGTAGTACTGTTACAAATCTACTCAAGTACTTGTACTTGAGTCAAATTATAATGAAGTATCTGTTTCTTACAGTAAGAATAATTGTTACTTTTCCCATTGTGAGTAAATATTCAAGCAGCAAATACTTCATTTTGATCTAGAAAATGTCCAGCGCACCTTGTTCTTTACAATTATTTTGTTTTCCTGTATTTTCTGCCATTTTCCTGGAATATTTTGGAAATATCTGAATTTCCATACTTTTAAGTTTTGTTTCATACAATTTATGGCGGCATTGAAAATAATACTATTTTGCTCAAACATTTACTCACAGTACTCGAGTAACATTTTCTCAAAGTTTCTCAACTTTAACTTGTACTTTAAATTATTTCAAAGTGACATTACTCTTACTTGAGTAAATACTTCGGCTACTCTATCCACCTCTGGCTAAATTTGTGGAGAAACACTGAGTGTATGAAATGAATGCTGGTCTTGAGAGAAGCAGCAGGAGCTGCAGACAGAGGAGAGAGGACGAGCCTGAGGCTAACAGCAGCAGGAAACAGAACTGTCTTTCTGCTTTGCACTTTACTACATATAATTATGTGGTAATAATGTATTATCATTTTAATACCTATATACTACATATACATGCTGATATTTATTATTATTTGGACCTCGAGTATGTTTTATTCATGTTGGACGAATATTAGTTTACTAATCTAAGTTAGAAAAGTGCAGCAGGCCCATTTACAGGCTACGTAACCAGCCTGGGCTAAAATAACAGACCCAAATAAACACTGGGCTATAGCTAAGGTATATTGTGATTTTGTTTTTGTGCAGCGCTTTGGAAGCGTTCTTGTTTAAATGTGGGGTATAAATAAAGTGGAATGGGGTGAATCTGGCCTTGACAACAGAACATGAATGATTAAGTAAGAAGGATTTATTCCAAGAGTCCAATAGGACTGAACAATCACGGCTTAATCTAAGTGTAACATAATATGTATCACTCCCACAGACTGGGCTTCCCCAGAGCTGAAACGGTTGATCTATTCTCCTGTAGTGTTTAGCTGAGAGTTGGACGGGATAAAAGCCTGTTGATATACTATTTCAGACGCAGTTGGAGCAGGGCCCAGTGTTCTCTGTTTCATCACAGATCTCCAAATGTAAAATCCACAAATGTTTTCCCTGATGGTTTCAATCAGTGACAAAGTCTATTACCTGGATTCATCCAACCACAGAATGTGACCTGTCCCGTCTCAGCTAGACACTATAGGAGGACATGACCACGGGAGGGCATCTGATACAGGAGTTTAGGAGAGGTATCCTGGTTTAGACCTCGTCATGGTCCTGGTTTAGTCCTACTTCAATTCAGTATTAAGGAACCTCAGATGAATGGACAAATCAAATAATAACTGAAGTTAGAACATAACATTGAAGGACAATCCAAAGAAGAACTAAAGAAGAACATTGCAAACACAGCCACTCAATTTTCTTTTGCCCTGTAATGACATCACACGCATAAGCTCTATAGAAAAGAATAAAGTAGTTCTTACGGATGGTGGCAGCAGAGCCATGCACCAGACGGCAGCGCGGCCCAGGTTTAGATCTTGGTCTGGACCTGAATCTTATATGGAGTCCTGAGTCGCAGCAGTCCCAGTGGAGTCCCCCTCTCCACAGACCAGAGCTGCATCCACCAAACTCTCCACTCTATTATCAGTCCGAAGCCCAACTTTCAATCCATAGAGTTTGAGATGGAGGTTATACATTTAATGTTACCAAAGAAATACGCTATGTTTGTGAAAATATAGAGTATTGCGAGCAAAGGAAAAAAGAGGGCGCTTCATGGACCTCCGGGCAGTAAAAAAATATAGTATATGAGGTGCTCTTTGGTGACGGGATTGTCAATGTATACAAATGCATAAAGCACCAAGGCACTCTCTCAAAAATGATTTAAAATGCCTTTATTAATTTGGGCATGTCTAAAATAGACTTCATCAGGGGGACAAATTGCATTAAAAAACATGTGATAGAATATACATTATGCTCCACCAATAGGATTTGTCCACCTGGCTGAGGCAGTATGGGAGGTGAACTCAGGTGGACAGTGACTGAAAAACACCTCAAGATGGTGGTGTTATTGCCCAAAGCCAACAATAAAAAAAACTGTGCAATAGCACAAGTAAGTATAAAATGATTTAAAACCTTATAGAAACACAATGAAATCAAGGTCCTCATTGAGTCCAAGGTGTTTAGTGGTGTTGACATCCCATTTTCTGCATTTTGCTTTTTACACAAGTGCTTAAGCGCTTTTATTATTCATGTTTGGTAATGGTTCACTGTAAATAACAATATTTATTCATCTTTGCAAATGTAATGCACTGCCGTTTGTATTATATTTTATGTGTTGAACCGGACGGAAGCGTTATATCACGTGACTTGCCCGAGCTAGTTAAAGCTAGGCCCATAGCCTCTCATAGGAGGAGCTGTGGTGCAGTAGTCGGCCCGTGGCCTAAGCTGCTGTACACATGTGGGACGATTCCTATTGTAATCGGAGCGCACGGAAACAGCGCAAAGCGCTGTCCCCATGGCAACCGTAAACTCACTGTGTAAAACAGTGACTGTGTGGGCCCTTTATACTTATTATTGCATGAAAACTAATGGGGGTATATGGTCAACTGTCAGCGCTTCGCGCTCGTCATCCACCTCCGAGCCCCACGGCTGCGTGGGGGACGTTGAGAGTTTTCCAAAAATGTATAATATGTTGTCGCGAAAGCTACTATATTGTTTTTGCAAGAAATATTCTTCTTTTTCTTTCTTTCTTTCTTTCTTTCTTCTTCTGCTCTTTGAGCAGGAATTTGACCCCCTGAACATAGTCATAAACACCAAAATTCAGGTCCGGTGAAAAATTTATTAAAATATGTGTTTCGTATTGGGGAAATAAAAAATGTCACGACAGCGTCACCTACAAAAGTGAAAATACATTACCTCTATGGGAGAGGGGGCAACGTCAACTTAGTCGTTCAGCAACGGGATTCGGTACAGATATTCGTCATGTGACGACTAACACAATATATTATTGTGGCCACGCCCCCATACATTACGCCTATGGGGGAGGGGCCAACGTCACCTTTGTCTTACAGCGACGGGATTCGGTACATACACTCGTCATGGGACGACAGACAAAAAATATTATGGTGGCCACGCCCCCATACAAACCGGAAGTCCGCCATTTTGACAGGAAGGTTGGAAAATGCTGAGTCAGCGTTTTTGCTGACATCGCATTTTAACGAACTTCTCCTAGGGCGTTTCACCAAATGAGCTCCAAATCGCTCCAGCTCATCTCGAGATGTGGGGCATCAAAAGTTATCAAAATATTTTAGCTAAGTTTTACGGTTTGTTTAGGGCGAAGCCGCAATCTTTATGAATGTTTTCACAACTTGTCGAAAACAACAAAATGCTCCCATTCGCACAAACAAACTCCGATTAAAAAAACGGAAATATACATTTTATAGAACTTTCACCCCCGGACACAACAAATGTGAAAATGTGAGCATGGGCGCAATAGCGCCCCCTCTAGGCTGAGAAGAATAAATGCATTATGGGAAAAAAATGTGTTTCTCGGAAATGGATCAAATTTGGCACAAAAATAGTTGATGGCATCCCGATCCAAAAAGCCAATATGACCCATACCGTATTTTGTACGGTGTTGCCATGGTGACGCCCGGGGTCCCCCATGTTATTCTAATGGGACTGACACATAAATCTCACATTATACACAATTACAGCGCGTTAGCGCCCTCTGTAAGGAGCTTGTGGACAGTAGTCATGGAAATATGGCCCGTCAGGGCCGTCCGATGCTGCTTGTGAAAGTAAAAAAGATTTGGGGCGCGCTAGCGCCCTCTGCAGGCTGAAACCATTATTCACATTAAGCGGCTAAAGATGTAGTTTTGATGTTTACTCACAAAGATTAAGGGCGCATCAGGGCAATAAAATGTAGTGGGCACGTTAGCGCCCTTGGTAGAGTTACAAAGGCACTAATGGAGGCAAAATAATAAATGCATGAAGAGTAAAAAAAATTGTTTAGCAGAAACTAATGTAATTTTGCAGAGCACACTGTACCTAGGTGCGCAGAGTGCACAAAAACAGTGCAAATCACTGTCCTCCATTCACATGTACTCTCATCGTCTCAAACAGTGACCAAACATATTCTTGTCATTGCTGGAAAGTGCCCCTCACATTTGTGTGTGGCTTGTTTTTACAAAAATCTTCTTTGGACATTTATGGGAAAATATCCTCCTCCTCACCTACAAGTCCCTCCATAACCTGGCCCTGCCCTACCTCACTGAGCTCCTGTAACAACACCAACCCTCCCGCAACCTCCACTCAACCGGCACCAACCCCCTCACTCCCATCACCCGCACTAACCACTGGGCCTTGGGCGATCGTGCCTTCGCCATCGCCACACCCACCCTCTGGAACTCACTCCCACAGCCCATTAGAAACTCTGACTCACTCCCTAACTTCAAATCAGAACTATAAACCCACCACTTTATACTGCCGTTTCCATAAACCCGCTTTTTCCCCCCCATTCCCCATGTAAAACATCTTTGAGTGTCCAAAAAAGTGCTATGTTTTATGTATTATTATTATCATTATTATATAAAACACATCGGCCTCTCTGGTGCTGTCCACAAATGGTTTACATCCTACCTCACAGACAGTACATTCATGGTGAGTGTGGATACCTGCTCCTCTAGGGTCCATAGAATTACATGTGGTGTGCCCCAGGGTTCGATTTTAGGCCCAGTGCTTTTTAACCTGTATATGCTCCCTCTTGCTGATGTCATCAGGAGACATGGAGTCAACTTTCATAGTTACGCTGATGATACACAGTTGTACATCTCCATGTCTCCTGATGACACCAGGCCAATGGATGCACTTTTTAACTGCATTTTAGATATTAAATCCTGGATGGCAGAAAACTTTCTCCAGCTTAACCAGGACAAAACTGAAGTTTTAGTCATCGGTCCTAAGGCCCAGAGAGAGAAACTTTTACCCAAACTACAGTCATTGTCTTTTAATCCTTCCTCACAGGTGAAGAACCTGGGTGTGATTTTTGACTCTGAGCTGACTTTAATTCCACACATTAAGAATATCACAGATAGGTTTTTACATCTAAAGAACATAGCCTCGCCCCATTCTCTCTCGGGCCAACACGGAGACGCTCATGCATGCTTTTATCACCAGTCGTATCGACTACTGTAATGCCCTGCTTTCTGTCTCCCCCTGTCTCCCCAAAAAGAGGATCTCAGGTTTACAACTTTTACAAAATTCAGCAGCTCGTGTCCTGACGAAGACCAGGAGGCGGGACCACATTACACCGGTTTTAGAGTCGCTGCATTGGCTCCCCGTGTGTTTCAGGATCCATTTTAAAGTTCTTTTAATGGTTTTTAAATGTCTTAATGGTCTTGGTCCTTCTTATCTTTCAGAACTGCTTTTACCTTATGAACCTTCACGGCCCCTTCGCTCCTCCGGCAGGGGTCTCCTAGTTATTCCTAAAGTCAACAGAAAGACTCACGGCGAGGCGTCTTTCCAATACTATGGCCCTCGCCTCTGGAACGACCTGCCGGAGGAGCTCAGGACCACAGAGAACGTTCATGTTTTTAAGAGCAGGCTCAAGACCCACCTTTTTAGTTTAGCTTTTAACTGATATTTATTCCTGCTAGGCCTATTTATTTAAGTGTTATTAATATGTATGTATATAATATATTAATATTAGGGCCGGGACTTTAACGCGTTAATTTAGATGAATTAATTACACAAAAATAACGCGTTACATTTTTTTGACGCATTTTAATCGCACATGTTTTTACAACGCGGAACGTTTCTCACTGGATGAGTTTAGGCGGACCGATTATACTGGAGCACCAACTTGTAGCACAGTCAACATATAATTTATGTTTAACATTATTTTTATTGTAAACGCAATCCGGTGTGTACTTTTTGTTGTTATGTACGTGCCCAGCTGAGGCAGGCGCGCTCATTGTATTTCTTCACGCATGTGTGTGCGCGCCCTCGCTCCAGTCACACGACACGGACTATTGAGGAGATCAGGCCTCCTCACATGGACTATTGAGGAGATCAGGCCTCCTCACATGGACTATTGAGGAGATCAGGCCTCCTCACACGGACTATTGAGGAGATCAGGCCTCCTCACACGAACTATTGAGGGGATCAGGCCTCCTCACATGGACTATTGAGGGGATCAGGCCTCCTCACATGGACTATTGAGGAGATCAGGCCTCCTCACATGGACTATTGAGGAGATCAGGCCTCCTCACACGGACTATTGAGGAGATCAGGCCTCCTCACACGAACTATTGAGGGGATCAGGCCTCCTCACATGGACTATTGAGGGGATCAGGCCTCCTCACATGGACTATTGAGGGGATCAGGCCTCCTCACATGGACTATTGAGGGGATCAGGCCTCCTCACATGGACTATTGAGGGGATCAGGCCTCCTCACATGGACTATTGAGGGGATCAGGCCTCCTCACACGGACTATTGAGGGGACCAGGCCTCTCACATGGACTATTGAGGGGATCAGGCCTCCTCACACGGACTATTGAGGGGATCAGGCCTCCTCACATGGACTATTGAGGGGATCAGGCCTCCTCACATGGACTTAAGCCCGGGTTTGAAGCGGGTACACGACTCTGAAAGACTTGGAGTTTCTGGATACTGCTCAACAGGACCGGTGAGAGTTTTCCATTACGTTTGTTTTTGGGTTGCGTAGTGTGCCTGCACGGGCGCGCGCTTCAGCTGCGACCTCGCGCTAATAGTTTACGTGCCTTTAAAGGACCTGTATCCTGCTATTTTAAGCCATTCCAAAGTAAAGTATAGGCATTTATATGATATATTGTACCTCTATCACTATGGAGTACTCATTTTTGTGATAAATATAAGTCTTTTCTGGAGGTATTTCTCCAAGCCGGAAGACAAAACGCTTGGATTCAGTTAACTCCGCCCCCTCTCGCCGCTCATACAACTTTAGCAGTAGTAGAAATATATATATCACAGCAAAAAGTGAAGTTACTTCACGATGCAGTTATAAGGAGTGCAACTCAGCTTCATAAATGGCTAACACACATTTTGATTGACTCACCGCTCTGATGTTTCCATTATGTTGGTTATAAAAGTTAATCCACTTTGATTCTGGCCAAGGTTCACCAAACATCCATCAGTGACGGTCACAGACAAACACTATTCTGGCTGATAGTCGCTGAATCCTGGAGAGAAATTCCTACTTCTGGCGAGTGGCCTCTTCTTTAGAGAGGCTGAATAAAGTCCTGTCCTCGCAGCCAAACGCGCTTTTCTCCGTGACATTATCGTTCGAAAAAAGAACAGGTGTCCAGACTCCAGAGTAGGTTAGAAAGAGCTCCTTCTTCACAGCTTTCGTTGCAAATACGACATCTGCTCAGACGCTCAGGGGGTGTGTTTGTTTTCTCCTGCAGGGGCAGCACGGACGCGTCAGGCACTTCCTTATTTTTTTTTCTTTTTTTTTTTCTTTCTTACGACAGAAATAATGAAAAATCATGCCGTAAGGCATTAGATTACAGACGACGAGCACTTCCGTTCCGCTGTGACGACACAACTGAACATGCCAGTCGTTTACCAGGAGAGGGCGGAGCAGCTGCTCAGAGAGCAGGATTCAGGAGGATTACTGAGAACTGCGTGAATGAAGCCAAATACCACTCTGGGGGTGTTTTTGAGAAGGACATAGCATAACAACATGGTTAAAAGCTCCAAAAAGTCGATTTTACACGATATAGGACCTTTAAACCAGCTGTTGCTAAATCAACAAAGTCTGTTATGGCCTCTGAAGCAACAATAAACAACATTTTGTTGCTTAAGCTTCAGTCATTATTCAATGGTATACTAAAAATCCATATGAAAAAACTTACTTCTCACTGTTCTCAGGTCAAATATTTATATGCGATTAATTTCGATTAATTAATTACAAAGCCTGTAATTAATAAGATTATTTTTTTTAATCGAGTCCCGGCCCTAATATATATATATATATATATATATATATATATATATATAATATATAATTTTATTTATTATATATTCTATTTTATTTTATAAATGTATTCTCTGTCTTATTTTAGTGGTCTTAATATTCTCACTTTTACTTTTTATTTATTTTAACAATTTTTATGCTCTCCCAGTTTCCTCTGGAGGAGCCCTCTGCCTCGGGAGCGGACATTGGCTGTGGCTGCTGGGGTGCTGTCCTGGTCGTGTCTGGTTGGAGGTGTGGTGTTTCTACCGCGCCTCCTCCGGGCGCCCTGTGTTGGTGCCCTGTGGCTATGGCCGAGGTGCTGCTTCCGATGCAGACGGCTCCTTGGATGGCGTTTCCTTACCTGGTTATCTGTTTATCAGCCTTATCTCAGCCTTATGTCCATTGCGTCCATTGTTTTACCTCGAGTGTGTGTGGTGTGTCTCTGGGAAGGTGGAGGAGAATGTTTTAAATCTGTAAAGCACTTTGTGTTACATGAAATGTATGAAAAGCGCTATATAAATAAAGATTGATTGATTGATTGATATATTGACCTAATTTCAAACATGTTGACAGAAAATCCTGAACATTGTCTGTCTCCCGGGCTGATCCTCAGCGGTTTATAGTAACAACAATTATTTAAAAAATGATACACTGAAGAAGAAAAAGATTGAATGAACACACTAATTTATTCAACTTTGTGATAATCCATCCATCCATTTTCTTCCACTTGTCCGTTGCTGGGTCGTGGGGGCAGCCAATGGAGCTGCCCAAAACACATTGCACCAGCCCACTTTGTGATAATCAACATAGCAAAAATAGACTTAGAACTAACTCTATACATTAAAACAACACAATCAAACTCCAGACAATAAAAGTAAAAGAGTAACACTAAGTTTGGTAAAGGTTCGTGTCTGTTGCTATTTTAAATTTTTTCTGGGAGGTCTCTCTCATGACGTCAAGCTGCTTTGATTTGATGCTCTGCTGCTGTCTGACCCTTTCACAATAACAGTCTTACTAAAGCGATAACATGCAGTGGCTTTTATTGTGTAAAAGGTCACCCGGAAGCATTTAGCTACTTGACAAGCAATTAAACAAATGAGATGATGCGGCGCCTACCGAACTGTGAGGACGAAGGACACACTCGCTTCTTCACACACGTGTCGCCAGGTAAATAAATAAACACACGCTGCGATCTGCGCAGAGCAGCGGCGTTAGGGGGGAAAGGCACTGACATAAATACTGCTGAAATAGACAAAACGCTGGGTTTAAAAGCTCAGGATGGAGGAGTCTGGTCGTCAACACGCACTGTAGAAAAGCGGCTCGCTGCTAAATGCTCGCATTAGCGTCTGACATTGCGTAGCATAAAGTTTTTGGCTTGGCTTTGCCTCACTGACAAGGAAAAGAGTCGACTGCGCAGAAGTGCTTAGAACCGTGATTAAACGATCCCACAAAAATGACAGATCGTCAGCTCTGGAGATCGTAAGACGGTCTCATATCGTCATATCGCCCAGGCCATTATCAAGTCATTATGTTCCACTTCTACCCTGCACTACTGCACAGTGGAACTGTGTTTGACCGTAAACGGGTTCATTCTTCGTCGAATAACCGAATTGTCGGGCCCTGTGTGGATTTTTGCTTAGGGCCCCAGAAGGACCAGCACCGGCTCTGCATAAACCAATAGTAATCATAGTTTGTAATTATCGCCATTTTCATTTTAAATTATAGGCGGTTTAGATTGTTTTTTTTCTGACATCATGTGATGACATTTTGTTTTACATATGTCAGTATAAATAAGTATTTTCATTGTACAAAATACAACAAAATACAACGAAACACCAATGGAGCTCAATAAAGTATACTCAATCTCTACCACATTCATCCCAATTCCATAAGAAATAATCATAAATATAAGTTAATATTTACGTACATTTTCAGTTAAAAAATAATTAGAAACACAAGTGACCCAGATGAACAAGGTCCAGTCCTTGTTCATCTGTGCCTCTGCACCTGAGTAGTGAGTGTCCACTGCTCGTGGATAGAACCTGTTCTGCAGCCTATTAGTGTGTGCCCTGGGAGTTTGGAGTCTGCCTGAGGAGAGAGTGTTGAAGAGGCAGTTTCTTGGGAGAGTGGGATCTTGCAGAATGTTGCACGTGTGAGCAGTCAAGTGGCATAGATGTCATCCAGGTTTGGCAGAGGAGCCCACGATCCTCTCTGCTGTTCTCATCACCCGCTGCAGGTCCTTCTTCTCAGCAGCAGTGCAGCTCGCGTACCATGCTGTGCAGCAGTATGTTAGTATGCTTTCTATGGTACAGCAATAGAAGGTGACGAGCAACTTCTGAGGGAGCCTATTCCTCCACAGGGTCCGAAGGAAGAATAACCGCTGAGCTCGCTTACAGGAGTTGTACCAGATTTGTTTCCTAGTTATAGGATGGAATTTGTTTAACCTCCTTTGGTATATTTTAAACTCAGATATTTGGGGGGGGGGTGGGGGGTGGGGGGGGGGGACGACGACACTGCATCTAATTATAAAGCATTTGCAACAATTTCATGAACATGTAGGCAAGTTTTCTTAGCCTGGAAAAATCCAGACTCACCGCTGTACCAGCCGGTTAGTCTGGTCACCGTTGCGTCGAATCCATTTCCCACAGCGGTAGATACGCAAGCAAACAGGAAGCGGAGTAAACCAATCAGCGAAGGGCGGGCGTCTGCTGTTGATGTGGTGTTATTAGCGGTTTTGCGTTAATATCTGCGCAGGATTATGAATAACGAAACTCACCTACTGTCCATGTGTTTTCTGGTCATTTACCGCCGACTGGAGACACGCTTTCTCTCTTTCGTGCATCGTTCGTAGATTGTTATTGAGGGGACTTCCGCGTCCCGTGAGTGACGTTGCTCGCTAACAACACGTCACGGCAAATAAACGATTCAGATTGGACGTGAACGGATTAATTTTGCGGAAGGCGCGAGCGTTGACTGGGTGACCAGACTGATCCCCCGCTGGATAAAAAAATACAGAGGGGAATCATTCTGGTCCCACCAGGCTAACGTTTTCTTGCATTTTTTGAAAGTGACCCTGAAAAGTGACCCTGCAAGTTGTAAAAATGCGCAGATACACTCATCCCTGTGAAGAATTGGGATGTAAAAAATCTGTAAAGAAAACTAGGAAGGAGTTTGGACACAACTAACATTTCAATTTAGTGGTTTCCTCTTTCATTGTTTGAAATAAAAATATCAGGTATAGGGCCTTTAATAATGCAGGAGGTGTTTAGGCTCCATGTCAGGTCCTCATTGATCTGCACAACCAAAAACTTGAAAGCTGCCGCCCTCTCCACTTCCAGCCCATCAATCCACAGAGGTGTGAGGTGTTTTTTCTGTTTCTCCAAAAATCAATTATGATCTCTTGTTTTCTTTGTGCACAGAAGTTGCAGTTAAAATAGCTAAAGACTCTACCCTGACAGTTTTTGACCATTTAAGATAAACTGTGTGATGTATCTGAAACACGACTAAATCTGCTCTTTATGTATGTGCACTCTTTCATCTGAATTTCTATTAACTGGTGCAGTATTTGATTGCTGCCACCAGATAAATGACCACTTTGATTTCATGCAACTGTCTTAGCAATATTCAGATACAAAAGAAGCAATGCACATATCATTAAACGTTCTGTCATTTGGCCTACTCTTAAAACGATCTATAATATTGGTCATCCAAATATCGTCCGAAGCCGATTCACCCTCTAACTGATTGATAGGTTTGCTCAATCTAACAATGTTATTTCCCGTCGGAATGAATTCTACTTTACGTGAGAATTCCTTAAGGTGCATGTTTGTAACGCGATAAACAGCTTCCTGCGCAGAGACGTCACCATAATGCAAATATACACGGCCTAACTTTTTCAATGCTTCTTTTGCACTAACGTTATCTTTGGAAGCTTCTTTTTGAGCAGCACCCAAGAGCAAACCCATCTCCCTCTCTGCCTTAGAAATATGAAATTTATATAAACTATGCACGCCCAGTCGCCCACGCATCTACAACAAACTGAATATCCATATTCGCATCCCAAGCATCCAACAATTTCGCATTATAATTATTAATCCAGACTTCCTTAACCCCTCGCTTTAAAACTACGTGAGTGTGACCGCCTAAAGCCTGGTACACCATTTCAAATGTCTCCTGCGTTAACCCGGCAGCTGCAAACAATGACTCCACACTATCAATGGGAACATTCTCATCTACGACAGCATTTTTAAGTGCAGTCATGAACGTCACAGCTTCCTCTTTAGACATTATCGGTTCACGTTCCGGGTCTGTTTTTTTAATAAATGTACGCATGGATGGAGGAAATTAAAGCAACACTTCTTTTTTCCCTTTTTACACGTTTTGGAGTGACGCTTTGAATGCTGCTGCACTGAAGTAACTTTTTCAAATAAAGCCGGATCAGAGGGTAATTCACAACTTACGTATTTATCAATAAACTCAATTACCTGCTCGGCCGTATTAACTCCGAGCTTGGGGGAGTCACTTATCCAATAAAGGCAGTGAACGTGAGGGCTTCCACGCTGCTGAAACTCTACACGATAAAAGGAATCTATAATTTCGCCTATCGGGTGAGCCGGGGACTTAAGGACTGTATTTTGGAATTTGTGCCACCGCTGATCAAACATACGAGCAACAGTTGTGGGGTGGCGACGCAAAATACCGAGCTGGTGCACCATCGCGATTAAGTCTTTTAGTGTGGATTGCCAGTATGGGGGCGTGCCTCTAATAGGCTTCAAAAAACGATAACCAGTATCAAACTGTAATAAATAGATTCTTCATCTGCAGCAGCATTCCCCGAATCCCTTTCGCAAAGCTATGGAGACCTTCGATACAACCTGCTCTACTTCCAACATGTACAGAGCCATGAATAGAAATTTAAGATTACGCGCAAAACGCATGCAATAGCCTTTTAATGAAATATCGGCACAAAGTAATACGAACGGGCCTGCGGGTGTGAAACGTATTACGCCCAAAGGCTCTTTTAGGAAGCATTTAGCCTCATTTTCCTTATCGGTCAGCAAACTAACTGCAATGTTCCCCTCCGCCGGAGCCAAATTCAGCACACCCTGCAAGTTCAAGCGCATCCTGAGCCATATCTGCAGGCATAAAGAAGGTATCCTGGAACATACAATGACGTTGTCAGTCATGGAGATGCTCATCCTCTAAATCTTCATCCTCTCCCTGTGCTGCCTGTCCCTCTCTCCCCTGTCACTGTACCCCTTGTCCCTTCGCCCCTTGTCCTGCTTCTCCCTTCGCCGACTGTCCTTGTCCCGACTGTCCTGCTCGCCTTTTCGCCATCCGCCCCCTGCCCCTCCTTCTCCCCCTGCCCCTTCGCCCCCTGTGCAGCCTGTCCCTGTCGTGCCTGACCCTGAGCCACCTGACCCTGTGCAGCCTGTCCCTGTGCAGCCTGTCCCTGTGCAGCCTGACCCTGTGCAGCCTGCCCCGGTGCAGCCTGTCCCTGTCGTGCCTGACCCTGAGCCACCTGACCCTGTGCAGCCTGACCCTGTGCAGCCTGACCCTGTGCAGCCTGTCCCTGTGCAGCCTGACCCTGTGCAGCCTGTCCCTGTGCAGCCTGTCCCTGTGCAGCCTGTCCCTGTGCAGCCTGACCCTGTGCAGCCTGTCCCTGTGCAGCCTGTCCTTGTGCAGACTTACCCTGAGCCCCCTGTCCTTGTCCAATCTGCCCCTGCACCGTCTGTCCCACCTGAAGCATCATAGCATTTAGGTCTTTTAAAGTTGATTTCCTGTATGGTATAAAAAGTGGGCCCTGTCCGATCTGTCCCTGAGCCTCTTGACCCTGTCCCATCTGTCCCTGCGCCTCCTGTCCCTGAGTTTCCTCTCCCTGGTCCCTGTTCCATCGGTGCTCCTGTATCCGTAACTTCTCATTCAATTTTACTTCTTGTATAATATTAATCAATTTTTTAATATCCAGTGGATTACTTTTTTACCACTCCTTTGTTATGATCTTTAATGATGTGATTCTAAGGATTTGAAAAATATACTTTTCTTCGCCCCTATGAGAGACCAACAGCCCCGTTAGAACCATGAGGCCGTCCTTCTGTGGACCCACCACCTGCAGGAGGAGCCATAGGAGCTGGTGCAGCTCCAACAGCTGCCCCCACGACCCGGCAACGGACAAGTGGAAGAAAATGGATGGATGGATGGATGGATGGACTTTTCATCTGAGTTTATATTCATTGGGATTTTCCCTAATATAATATTTTCTGATTTTAAATCAAGTTTCTTTCTCAGTATCGCCTCAACAATTTGAAATACTTCTTTCCAGTAGGGTTGTGTTATTTTACAGGTATAGAAAATATGTGTGTAATTTGTCTCCACAATTCCTCCTTCCTTCCATTTGCAATTTCCCCCTTTATATTTACTCATACTTTCTGGAGTCAAGAAGTATCTCATAATTATGTTCCAAGCGAACTCTCTACAAAATATAGGGAACCATGATTTTATGGACTCCAGCACAGATCTGTTCCCACTCGCTTTCAGTTATTTGTACATGAAACTCTTCTTCCCATTTTACCCTAACGTTGGTTGCCATTTTCTCTTTTTGTTGCAGAAAAAGTTGGTATTACTGACTCATAGCATTTTTTAATTTTTTATTACAATTATTTGCCATATAAGTTATCAGGGGGTTTAGGTCACCTTTAATCTTTCCTAATTTACTATTCAAATAACTTCTAATTTGCAGATATTTATAAAATAGATTTCTTGGTATGTTATATTGTTTAGAAATGTTTTCAAAAGATTCCATTTGACCATTTTTAAACAGTTGATGGAATCTCATGAGTCCATTCTCTGCCCACTTATTAAACAGTTGATCTGTTGCCTTTACCTTAAATTCAGGATCTCTAGATATTTCTTCCATCCATCCATCCTACCGAGGGAGGCGACCAGGAGGCATCCAAAACAGATGCCCTAGCCACCTCAGCTGGCTCCTATCGACATGAAGGAGCAGCGACTCGAGTCCGAGCTCCTCCCGGGTAACTGAGCTCCTCACCCGATCTCGAAGGGTGTGCCCAGCCACCCTGCGAAGGAAACTCATTTCGGCCGCTTGTATTCGCGATCTTGTCCTTTCGGTCATTACCCAGATTTCATGACCATAGGTGAGGGTGGGAACGTAGATCGATCGGTAAATCGAGAGCTTTGGCCCCTGACTCAGCTCCCTCTTCACCACAACAGTCCGATACAGCGACCGCATCACTGCTGACGCCGCACCGATCCGTCTATCGATCTCACGCTCCATCCGTCCCTCACTCGTGAACAGGACCCCGAGATACTTGAACTCCTCCACTTAGGGCAAGGACACCCCACCGACCTGAAGCGGGGAAACCACCTTTTTCCGGTGGAGAAACATGGCCTCAGATTTGGAGGTGCTGATCCTCATCCCGGCCGCTTCACACTCGGCTGCAAACCACCCCAGTGCAGCTGGAGGTCCTGATTTGAGGAAGCCAACAGAACAACATCGTCTGCAAACAGCAGAGATGAGTTGGGCGAACTCTCACAAACCCTTGAGCACCCGATGAAGGGTATAGAGCTGGTCCAGTGTTCCACGACCAGGACGAAAACCGCATTGTTCCTCCTGAATCCGAGGTTCGACCGTCGGCCGGATCCTCCTCTCCAGCACCCTGGAATAGACCTTACCAGGGAGGCTGAGAAGTGTGATCCCTCTGTAATTGGAGCACACTCTCCAATCCCCCTTCTTGAAGAGAGGGACCACCACCCCGGTCTGCCAATCCAGAGGCACTGTCCCAAACCGCCACACGATGTTGCAGAGACGTGTCAGCCAAGACAGCCCTACAACATCCAGAGACTTAAGGTACTCGGGACGAATCTCATCCACCCCCGGGGCCTTGCCACCGAGGAGCTTTCTAACCACCTCGGTGACTTCAGCCTGGGTGATGGACGAGTCTCCAGCCTCTGCCTCCTCATCGGAAGGCGAGACAGTGGAATTGAGGAGATCCTCGAAGTACTCCTTCCACCGCCGGACCACATCCCCAGTCGAGGTCAGCAGCTCCCCACCCACACTGTAAACAGTGTTGGTGAAGCACTGCTTCTCCCTCCTGAGGTGCCGGATGGTTTGCCAGAATCTCTTCGAGGCCGACCGATAGTCCTCCTCCATGGCTTCTCCGAACTCCTCCCAGACCCAAGTTTTTGCCTCTTTGACCGCACGAGCTGCAGGACGCTTGGCCTGCCGGTACCTCTCAGCTGCCTCCTAAATCCCACAAGCCGACAAGGCCAGATAGGACTCCTTCTTCAGCTTGACGGCATCCCTTACTTCCGGGCTCCACCACCGGGTTCGGGGATTGCCGCCGCGACAGGCACCAGAGACCTTACGACCACAACTACGAGCAGCGCATCGACAATGGAGGAGGAGAACATGGTCCACTCGGACTCCGTGTCCCCTACCTCCCTCGGAATCTGGGTGAAGCTCTTCCGGAGGTGGGAGTTAAAGACACGCGGCCGGAGATCAGATGACACAACTACAAAGTCGATCATCGACCTCCTGCCTAGGGTGTCCTTGTGCCACGTGCACTTATGGACACCCTTGTGCTCGAACATGGTGTTCGTTATGGACAAACCATAACTAGCACAGAAGTCCAATAACATAACACCACTCGGGTTCCGATCAGGGAGGCCGTTCTTCCCCATCACTCCCACCCAGGTCTCACTGTCGTTACCCACGTGGGCGTTGAAGTCCCCCAGTAGAACAATGGAGTCCCCAGCCGGAGCACCATCTAGTACCCCTCTCAGGGACTCCAAGAAGCCCGGGTACTCTGCACCGATGTTGGGCCCGTAGGCCGAGACAACGGTGAGAGACCTGTCCCCGACCCGAAGGCGTAGGGACGCGACCCTCTCGTTCACTGGGGTGAACTCCAACACGTGACGGCTGAGCTGGGGGGCTATAAGCAAACCCACCCCAGCCCGCCGCCTCTCCCCGCGGGCAACTCCAGAAAAATGGAGCGTCCAGCCCCTCTCCAGGAGTTGGGATCCGGAACCCAGGCTGTGCGTGGAGGTGAGCCCGACTATATCTAGCCGGTGTCTCTTAACCTCCCGCACGAGCTATGGCTCCTTCCCCCCCAGCGAGGTGACGTTCCATGTCCCGAACGCCTGAAGCTGCGCACGCGGACCAGGTCGCCGAGGCACCTGCCTTCGACTCCCACCCAGTCCTCTCTGCACCCGACCCCTACGGATCCCTCTGCGGATGGTGGTTGCGTCATACCGGGCGACGTCACGGTCCTTTTTTTTGTACTGTCCATAGAGGTCCTTGAACTGCTCTTTGTCTGACCCGTCACCTAAGACCTGTTTGCCATGGGAGACCCTACCAGGGGCATGAAGCCCCAGACAACATAGCTCCTCGGATCATTCGGGCACTCAAACAAGCCCACCACTTTAAGGTAGCAGTTCACGGGGGCGATCTCTAGATATTTCCCTCAGATAAACCATTTCTTTATCCTTTATCTTCATGCATCTAATAACTCTTTTCCACACCTTAGTGGTGTTTTTTATACAGTAGTTATTCTTTATTTCTTCTTTGAGTTCTTTATCTTTAGTTATAAATATAACAGATTTAATTAAATATAACTTATGTGTTTCCATTTCTTTCCATCTTGGATTATTAGAGTCACTTATCCAAGTTATTATTGACTTCACCTGGGCTACTTTGAAATACTTTTTACTTTTACAGCTGCTTGAGGATTCTTATACATCACTCTCAGAACATTTATAAAATAATCATGGAAACCAAAAGCTTTATCCATCCATCCATCCACTCCCACTTGTCCGTTGCCGGGTCGTGGGGGCAGCCGTTGGAGCTGCCCAAATCACATAGCACCAGTCCCCTATGGCTCCTCCTGCAGGTGGTGGAACAAACATTCTCCTGAAGAGGAGTAAAATCAAAAGCATCATCTGTGGCACCGGTACACACAACATCCCAATCAACATCCCATTCACGATCATGTTTTGTCTTTTTAGGTGTGTGTTTGGGAACAAACGACTTAGCTTTAACTGACCTTTTACGCTTTGGCTTTTGGTGTCAAGCTTC
Organism: Proterorhinus semilunaris; assembly: GCA_021464625.1. NCBI lineage: Eukaryota > Metazoa > Chordata > Actinopteri > Gobiiformes > Gobiidae > Proterorhinus > Proterorhinus semilunaris. The sequence goes on along the minus strand of CM038355.1, from coordinate 2,146,847 downwards.
GGAGGGGAAATGACCTTAGGCGCTTCACACTACAGATCAACCACCACAACAACAACGCCTGTGATCTCAAACAACTTATATTCAACTCCATAACACTCAGATCACGCACAAAAATGAGCATACAAATTATGCAGGTTACTAAAGTAAACTACCACACTTTTACCATCGTCAGGGTCAACCATCCCAGTCGCACTACGACTGTGTGAGTCCACCACCGCGTATCTACCGCCGTCTTTAATGACTGCACAAGTGTTACCACATATCGTCAGTAGACATGCAGCATAGTGTGCCAACATCTCCTCTAAACCACCATCTAAGGTGAACCAAGAACCGGAAACAATAAACTCTTCCTCTACTACATTTGCAGCCCCAGCAACTGGCCAACTGAACTCAAACTCAAACGGTTGACCATCAATAACTGACTCTTTGGGCAAGTCTGAAGGTAGTAAGAACTCATGCCCATGAGTCAGGTCGTTATCCCTAAGCTCTGTGTAAATAGCATCACCAAACAATAAAGTCCTGTCTAAATCCTGCTGCTGCCATGAAAACACACTGGACACAGTGTGCCGAGCTAATGCCACCAGAGCTATGGCTGCACACTGCACCCCTCCATACGGGAACCTGCCATCAGCCTAGTGAAAACTCGCCCTAACACAACTTGGAATACCAACTGGAACACTATCCTCCATAAATGTATCAGCATACACAACATCCAAGTCAACATTACATTCACGATCATGTTTTGTCCTCTAAAGTATGTGTTTCTGTTTGGGAACAGACAACTTAGCTTTAACTGACCTTTTAAGCTTTGGCCTTTCGTCAGAAGTTTCAAGCTTCTGAGGCAAAATGACCTCAGACGCTGCACATTTAAGACCAACCACCACGACAAAAACGCCTGTAATCTCAAACAATTTATATTCAACTTCATAACTCTCAGCTAACGTGCAAAAATGAGCATACAAATCATGCAGGTTGCTAAAGTAAACTACCACACTTTTACCATCAGGGTCAACCATCCCAGTCGCACTACGACTGTGTGAGTCCACCACCGCGTATCTACCGCTGTCTTTAATGACTGCACAAGTGTTCCCACACATTGTCAGTAGACATGCAGCATAGTGTGCCAACATCTGTCTTAAACCACCATCTAAGGTCACACAGGAACTGGAAACAATAAGCTCACTCTCTACTACATTTGCAGCCCCAGCAACCGGCCGACTGAACTCAAACTCAAACGGTTGACCATCAATAACTGACTCTTTGGGCAAGTCTGAAGGTAGTAAGAACTCATGGCCCAAATCTAAGGCATTTCCATAAAGAATAAAGGCCTTTATGGAGGATATGTTAAAAGTGTTTGGTGACTCTAAAACTTTTATATAAGGAATATTGCGTCAGCATATGATGTTCCGAAGGACCATATCATCGTCGCCACCATCGTGATGCCACGCCCCCTCCTGTCAGAAACACACACTGATCTTCTGTAGGCCTTATAAACCTACACACATTGCAATCACGAATATAACTAATATGCACGCTAGTTTAAGTAGCCTGCCTGAAGCCAGAAGACATGATGTGTTAGCTGTAATTATTGAAATAAAGGCAAGGCAATTTTATTTGTAGAGCATAATTCATACACAAGGTTATTCAAAGTGCTTCACAGTTGCATAAAATTACAAGAAAACAGATCAAATTATTAAAACATCAACACGTCACGGTAGTGCAGCGGTTAGCGCTCGTGCTTCACAGCTAGAAAGTCCGGGTTTGATTCCCACTAGGGCCTTTCTGTGTTTCCCCTACCACTAAAAACATGTGCAATAGGCCAGGATGAATGAGAGTGTGTTTGAGAGTGCGCATGGGGGACGACGAATGCAAATTAGCTGAAGGCTATAATCCAGTGTGGCTTGTTTACATGCATGAGACCCATGTATGTTCATTAACATGCACTGTCCCGACCAAATAAACCAATACAAAAAAACACGTAAAAATTTATCAATTACAGTAAAAGGCAAGAGTGCAGATAAAATACTTTCAGTTTTCATCTGCTCGGGTAAAAAGAGCTGTTTTCAGCCTGGATTTGAACATTGTCAGAGTTGAGGTCTGTCTCACATCCTCATGAAGACTGTTCCAGATTTTAGCTGCATGAAACTGAAACGCAGCCTCACCGTGTTTATTATTGACTCTGGGAACCACCAGGAGACCCCTCTCTGAAGTTCTCAGGGCCCGAGATGGTTCATACGGCTCTAACATGTCAGAGATGTACTTTGGTGCTAAACCATGAAGTGACTTGTTTCTATTCTCCGAGTGACAGGAAGCCAGTGCAGGGACCGGAGCACTGGACTAATATGGTCGTATTTCCTGGTTCTTGTCAGGACTCGAGCAGCAGCGTTCTGGATGTTCTGCAGCTCTAACAGCTCGTTTAGAAAGGCCAGTGAGCAGGCCGTTACAGTAGTCTAACCCAGTGGTTCCCAAACGGTGTGCCGCGGCACACTGGTGTGCCGTGAGGCAAGTCCTGGTGTGCCGTGGGATTTTGTGACAACTTTCGGTTCTTTTTCTCTCTAGACGTCAATATATGACCCGCAGCGAGTCTAAAAAAAGCAACATGAACGTGTGCGCTGATATTGAGCTGCTTCAGCGCAAATGGAGCAAAGCAAAACTATAACTTAAAGCGAAGCAAAGCTATAACGCACTAAACTTTTGTAATAGAGATGGCTCAGGCAGGACTGAGCCAAGACTAAACCAGGACTTACACCGGTTGTAAAACCCAAGACCAAACTAAGCCAGTTATTATAAACTAGGACTAAACCAGGACTGAATAAGAAACTTGTGTTTATTGAAAAACAAAACCGAGCAGTGACAAAAAGAAAAAGACGTCTTTACCTTTAGCGACAGACCCGAGGCTGAGTTTACGGGCTGTTGTTTACAACTTTACAAGCAGCTGCAGCGATGGGAATATCAAAGATTGTTTGTGGAACAGTAAGCGCTCACTCTGTATTAGACATTTTTGGTACAGTTGTTGTACATTATTAGTGGCAGAGTGAGCGCTCTCACTGTGTAAAGATCTTTGACAGGAAAGTGTTTTCGCTTCGTCAAAGCGCAGTGTGTTTAGAAAAGTTTATCCGAAAGAAACCCGTGTCCTGATGTGGATCTGTCTCTGCAGCTCAGGAGGTAATAACGTCCTTTATTTCTTTTTATCGCTGCTTAAGGGGAAATTGTGCTCAAAACACGAAGTTACAGGTGACGCTGCTGCGGCCTGTGGAGCTTCTCTTTTGCTGTTTTAGGACTTTTTCTCGAACGACACTTTTTTTATACACGTTATTTTAATTTAATTAAAATGACATAGGCACCGAAAAAAGTACCGTTAAGGAACCGGCACCGAAAAGCAGGTATCGTTAAAGTAGTGGTATCGAAAAAAAGCGAACGGTACCCATCTCTAACAACCATACATTATTATTGCAATATACAACTACACAAAAATAATTATTTTTTAATTTACTATATCAGTACTTTGTATGCACTCATTTAATAATACAGAGTGCGTCCTCTGTCGGGAGAAGTTAGCTAATGCTAACATGGTTCCAAGCAAGCTGAAGAGGCACTTGGAGTGATAACACGTGTTATAAAGGCTATTTTGCACAATAGGTGTGCCTTCAGATTTTTACTTGTCCTTTGGTGTGCCTTGGGGCGCAAAAAGTTTGGGAATCACTGGTCTAACCTGCTGGAGACAAATGCATGGATGAGTGTCTCTAAGTCTGGTTTTGACACTATTCCTCTGGTCTTAATGTTTTTCAGATGGTAAAAAGCTGATGATGTTATTGCTTTAATGTGGCTGTTTAAGTTCAGGTCTGAGTCCATGATTACTCCTAGATTTCTAACCTGATTTTTTGGTTTTAGAGAGAGAGACTCAAGGTGACTGATAACACTTTGTCTTTGTGTCTGTGGGCCAAAAACAATGATCTCAGTTTTGTCTGAGTTTAGTTGGAGAAAGTTGTTTTGCATCCACAAACTGATCTGTTCGATGCAGTGACAGAGAGTATCTACAGGCCCACGTTCACCTGTATCAGTGACAGAGAGTATCTATTTCATTTATTACGAAAATTCAGGCCTGCTGAGAGGGAGCAAAATGCCAAAACCGCCGAAAATAGAGGCGAAGCAACAGGCAGATTCAGCGGTGGAAGAGGAAAACGTAAGCCTCAGTCGAGTCACGGAGCTCATGGAGCAGCAGAGGGTCATGTTCAGGGAATTAATTCAACAACAGCAGGAAAACTTCAAAGGATTTATTAAACTCATCATGGAATCAACAAACACCCGCATGGATTTACAGACTAAGGACATTCAAGAACTAAAAACAAGCCTGCAGTTCACGCAAGGTGAGGTGGACACTTTAAAAGAACATAATCTGAAACTCACGGAGCGCACAAACACTTTACAAACGGATTTTTACAAAGTATGTGACAATTTACACATCATCACGGACAAACTGGAGTATCTGGAGGGGCAGAAACAACCTGGTATTTGAGGGAGTGTTGGAGTCGCCTGGGGAGACTTGGGCCGACGCCGAGGTAAAAGTTAAGGAGATACTGAAGGAGAAGCTACAGCTACAGCACGTGGTGGAGGTGGAGAGGGCTCACCGCGTAGGTAAACCGGGCGGCGGGAGAGACTGGCCGAGACCCATCATCGCCAGACTACTGCGGTGGAAGGATCGCGAGGAAATCTTGCAGCGCTAAACGACTCAAAGGAACAAAAATCTTCATTAACGAGGACTACACCGAATCAATAAAAAGAAAACGTAAAGAACTGATGCCGGAGCTGAGAGCTGCACGAGAAAGGGGGGAGATCGCCTTCTCACGATATGACAAACTCATTATACGTCCACGCAGCAGTACACCACATCCAGTATAAACACCGAGAAAAACGTATGGATTTTGGTATGTAAAAACACATAATTTCACATGTCCAGTAATACATATAGTTCTATAGGAAGCACCGACTTGGACTTTTCAATAAGGAGAATTGCTGAAGCAAACTCCCAGGATTTTACATTCTCTCAATACGACCTACAGAACACTGAGATCGACATCGACCCGGAAAATAACTTATTTTCTAGAGCTACCAATGACTGTCAATATTACACAGAGGATCTGTACAATAGTAAACTTAAGAACATTAAGGCATTCACTGTAATCCACTTCAATAGTCGAAGCCTTTATGCAAACTTTGACCACATCAAAAGCTTCTTAAAACAGTTTTCCACACCATTCAGTGTCATTCTAATCACAGAAACATGGATTAATAATGACAGAGAATTTGAGTTTTCTATTGAGGGTTATGAATTTATAAGTATGAACAGAAGGAACAAGCATGGAGGGGGCGTAGCTATGTTTATAGACTCCAACTATAGTTACAAAGTAATGGAAAATAAGACAATGGTGGTGGATGATACACTTGAATGCCTTACTGTAGAGATTACAAGACAAAAAAAGAAAAATATTATTGTGAGTTCTATCTATAGAACACCTGGCTCTGATGTAGATGTTTTTTCTAAGTGGATGGAGGAGCACTTTTCAGGATTAAATCATAAAGTCATGTTTGTGGGGGGAGACCTCAACATCGATCTTTTAAACCCATATAAACATAAAAAGACGGACGAATTTATAAATACTTTATTCAGTATAGGTCTGTTTCCTCTAATAACCAAACCTAGTAGAATTACAACCCATAGTGCCACCTTGATTGATAACATTTTCTCAAATGAAATAGAAAATGATACAGTCAGCGGGTTAATGATAAATGATATTAGTGATCACCTTCCAGTTTTCGTTATGTATAAAAATGGATATGTAAAAGATGAAGAGGAAAACAAGTATTGGTTTAGAAGGGTAAAAACAGAGAAAACTATTGATGCATTTAAAAAGGAGCTTTTAGCTCAAGACTGGAGTATTGTACACAGAGAGAATGACACGAATATGGCTTATGATGAGTTTACGCGAGTATTTCAAAAGGTATACGACAAAAACTGCCCAATGAAGAAATACTGTAAAAACAGAAAGTGCAAAGAAACACCATGGATGTCTAAAGGTTTACTAAATGCTTGCAAGAAAAAAAAAAATCTTTACAAAAACTTTATAAATAACAAAACAAAAGAAGCTGAGGATAAATATAAGAAATATAAAAATAAACTGACAGGTATCATTAGAAAATGTAAACAGGATTATTATAATACATTGTTAGATAGCAATAAGAATAATATTAAAGGTTTATGGAACATCTTAAATAGTATAATTAGAAATAAACCAAGAACGATTAATTATCCAAAACATTTCAAAGATGAGGATAACACGTTAAAAAATATGAATGAAGTAGTCGAAACATTTAATAAATTCTTTGTAGATGTTGGACCGAACCTTGCTGCAAAAATTGCAAACGTTGAGAATTATAATTGTGATCTGATAGAAGCAAATCCTATGTCCCTGTTCCTCAAACCTGTGGAGGAAAAGGAGATACTGGACATTGTTAAAGGGTGTAAAAATAAAACTTCGACCGATTACCATGACATGGACATGAAAACTTTAAAAACTGTTATTGAAAGTATCTCTACGCCGTTAACTTACATCTGTAACTTATCGTTACAAACTGGACAATTTCCTGATGGTATGAAAGTAGCAAAAGTGATTCCTCTGTTCAAAGCAGGAGATAAACATCTCTTTACAAACTATAGGCCTGTTTCCCTTTTACCGCAATTCTCTAAAATCTTAGAAAAGGTTTTTAACTCTAGACCTGACAGCTTTATCGAAAAGTGTAATTTACTCTCGGACAATCAGTTTGGGTTTAGGAACAATCACTCAACCTCACACGCACTCTTTGATATAACTGAAGAAATAACTAATGCTGTAGATAACAAGAAATATGCAATAGGGTTATTTATTGACCTGAGTAAAGCGTTTGATACAATAAACTATGATATATTAATTAATAAACTAGAACATTATGGAATTAGGGGGGTAGCTCTACAGTGGGTCACCAGTTACTTAAAAAATAGAAAACAATGTGTGAAAATCGGTGATTATCAGTCGAGTTGTCGACAAATTGTCTGTGGTTTACCTCAAGGTTCTATTCTGGGCCCAAAATTGTTTAATATGTATATTAATGATATTTGTAACACATCTGAAGTACTTAAATTTATCTTGTTTGCTGACGATACAAATATTTTTGCATCAGGAGACGACTTGCAACAGCTGTGTCGGATTGTTAACTGGGAACTCAAAAGTGTCAATAAGTGGTTCAAACAAAATAAATTATCTCTAAATCTGAGTAAAAGCAAAATGATGATATTTGGCAACTGTAATTGCAATGCTCAGGAAGCAATTCAGATAGAGGGTGTTGTTATCGAGCAAGTGCATGAAATCAAATTCCTTGGTGTGATTATTGATGACAGAATTACTTGGAAATCTCACATTAAATATATATCTACGAAAATTTCTAGAAGCATTTCAGTAATAGCAAAAGCAAAGCACATTTTAAACATCAAAGCTCTACATACCTTATACTGTTCTCTGATTTTGCCCTACTTATATTATTGTACTGGGGTTTGGGGTAGTACTTATAAAAACACAGTTAAACCAATAATATTGTTGCAAAAAAAGCTATCCGAGTAATTCATAAAGTTGGGTTTTTGGACCACACAAACTCATTATTTTTAAAATCAAAGATCATGAAGTTTTGTGACATTGTTGAGTTCCAAACTGTACAGATGTTATTCAAAGCAAGGTATAAACTGTTACCAAACCAAATACAAAGAAGGTTCCAAGAACGTACTGGTTGTTATGATTTACGTGATGAGTTAAACTTTAGGATTCAGAAACATAGCACAACTTTGAAAAGTTTTAGTTCAACAGTTAATGGTGAACAATTGTGGAATAAACTGGAGATGGAATTGAAACTATGTCCAAACATCAACCTGTTCAAATATAAATACAAACAAAAGACTTTTGAAATATACAGACAAGAAGAAATGTGTTGCCACTAAGGGGAGCAGTGGGATGGATTATGTGTATTGTTCCTCTATAATCTGGAAGAGTGTTGCTGCTTGGAACGGTTGTCATTCTATTGCTCAAATTCACAAACGGAGAATTAGGGTTGGCAGGTTATGGATCTGTTGAGAGGAATCCTCCCAACGGGCTCTAAACCTTGTCTTTTAATGCACCACTCAGCATAGGAACATCATCTACAAATCAGCTGTTAGGGGGTTTGTTGAATAGGGAGTTACTGCCCTCTTCAACTGGCTCACTCTCTGGCATTTTAATGCACCACACTATGCAGGGCTACAGCATACTTCACATATAACTCAATTAAATAAATATATAATAATGATGATGATAATTAAACCCAAATTAAAATTATACTGAGAATGGTAATGACAACTGGAAAGTATCAAGATCTCAGATTATAATATCTATTAATGTACCTTTATACCATAAAAGTAACTCTGTAATCACGGGTAAAAATATGCAAGCAATATATTAAGTAACACATTTTTTTGACTTGCTTTGTTCTAGACATCGTATATGAAATTAGATTGTTGTTGTAGCTGTGCGTTGTTTCAATTAATTATATAAAGAGTTTATATATTTTTGTTGTTTGTTGTAAGTTGGTCTGTATGAATGTAGCTGCTTGAAATGTTTTGAAATGTTCTTTTTTTATGTATTGCACTTGGGGGTGGGGGCTCATAAGCTTTTTGCTTCAGCCCACTCCTTTTGAGCACAAGGTGTATTGCTCAAATAAACAAATAAACTAAACTAAACTAAATCTACAGGCCCATGGTCACCTGTATCAGTGACAGAGAGTATCTACAGGCCCATGTTCACCTGTATCAGTGACAGAGAGTATCTACAGGCCCATGTTCACCTGTATCAGTGACAGAGAGTATCTACAGGCCCATGTTCACCTGTATCAGTGACAGAGAGTATCTACAGGCCCATGTTCACCTGTATCAGTGACAGAGAGTATCTACAGGCCCCTGTTCACCTGTATCAGTGACAGAGAGTATCTACAGGCCCATGTTCACCTGTATCAGTGACAGAGAGTATCTACAGGCCCATGTTCACCTGTATCAGTGGCAGAGAGTATCTACAGGCCCATGTTCACCTGTATCAGTGACAGAGAGTATCTACAGGACCCTGTTCACCTGTATCAGTGACAGAGAGTATCTACAGGCCCATGTTCACCTGTATCAGTGACAGAGAGTATCTACAGGCCCATGTTCACCTGCCGTCAGTGACACGTAGATCTGAGTGTCATCTGCGTAGTTGTGGTACGACACATTGTTGCTGTTTATTAGCTGACCAAATGGAATCATGCACAAGTTGAATAAGAGGGGTCCCAAGCTTGACCCCTGGGGGACTCCACAGGTCATGGACATTTTGTCTGAGACACAGTTGCCAATTTCGACAAAGTATGTCCTATACTTGAGATAGGACTTGAACCAGTTTAGAGCAGTACCAGAGATTCCCACCCAGTTTTCTAACCTGTGAAGATCCCATGGTCCACTGTGTCAAAGGCAGCGCTCAGGTCCAGCAGAACTAAAACTGAGACCTTACCTGCGTTGGTGTGAAAGACTTAGTGCTGCTCTATTTCTGACGCATGGGGCTCTCTCTCAAAAAGCAGCTTCAATGTTTAACCGCATGGTTTCGCTTTGCTTTTCGTACGGAAACTAAACAGTTTAGAATGCTGCGATGGATCTCACATTGGAGCTGAGAGTGCATGGGTTTGGAAATTCTCACAAAGGGCCGAGAGAGCAGAGAGAAGAGAGACAGAGGCACGGTGCAGGAGGTACGAGGCTACGAGCACACGGAGCGGGTAGCGTGTGGAGCAGCTTCAAAAACGTAGGCTACTACACAAACTTCTAAATATTGTATATTTGTATTAGTGTGATAAGAGCCTTGGTATTGAGTCCTTCACTTTTACGCATGAGTTTAACACGTTTCTGTTGCAACATTCATGCTCCATGACTCTGTTCAGATCATGTTTAGTTTAGATCCATTCATCCTGCAATCTCACATTTTTCCTAACATGAATAAAATGCAGCCTATATATAGGCCATGTAAATGTCTTTAAAAAATGCTTATAATGAGAGATGGTTCACTGTAAACATAGTTTACATCGCCCAACTCTACTTCAGCTAAATATTTGCCCAATCGTGAAGTGAAATTAAATTTAAATATGATTTTGAACCTTTTTTATGAATAAAAAACTGAAAAGTAGACTTCTGAAGGCAATTGGTTGTAATAAAAGGAAAGGGGGGCCGGTACTTACACATCCCACTTTTCATTGTTTTTATTTATAAAACAAATCAAATTCATGTATAAAAAATGTCATTTCACTTCACAATTGTGTGTCACTAAGTGTGTATCTTTCACATAAAATTTCAGTTAAATATATTTATGTTTATGGTCCATAACATGGCAAAATGTCGAAAAGTTAAATGGGGGACTGATACTTATGCACAGCACTGTATATGGGCTACTTTTTTCTTTAAAAAAAAAAAAATCATTCAGCAAAAAAGCCGGATTGATAATACAGTGCCAATAACATTTGAATTTATTTATTTGAATTGGGACAGTGCACACTAATCAACATGTGTTTTTCAACATGTAAATGTACCGGAGTTAGCCATGAAGGCTAATTTTCATCCGTAGTCCCATGGCAGGTTGATGTCAAGACAGGTAGGACATACAACAGGCACAAACATACAGCAAAACACTATCACAGAGACATACAGAGTGAATGATGTATAACAACATATACTATACACAACTAAAAGATCAGAAAGGGACAATACACACAACACCACAATCTTCCACACAGCAAGACCTGTATCAGTGGTTGGGACTTTATACCATGTTGTGTTCACATGTCTGATTGTCCAAAAGCCACTTTTTCACAGAGTTCCTAAAGGTGTGGAATGAGGTCAGGTTCCTCAGTTCTGTTGGGACCAAGTTCCAGGAGTGTCCTGCGCGTACTGAGAAAGCAGATTGTCCAAATCAAGTCTTTCTAAATGGGATTCTCCTCTGCTTGAAGAGCGTGTGTTTGTATTTACATTCAGCTGTATAAACTCCTGTAATGGGGGCGGTGCAAGTCCGTTTAGGGTTTTATAGACCATAATTACATCATTTATCAACTGTTCCCACTTTAAAAAATGATGTTTGGTAAAGACTTTACAATAGTGATATGAATTGTTCTTTTTGTCTAATGTTTTTACTGTCTGCTTATAAAGTCTTTCTATGGGCAACAACGTGGTCTTGTTGGCCTGAGACCAACTCGTTAAACAATAATTAATATGTGAGAGAATTGTGGCGTTTAGGTACAGTTTTGAAGCATCAGTTGTTAAGTTATTTCTAATGTGTTTAAAATTCACTAAATTTAATTTAATTTTGTTTCTCAATTTCTTAACATGTTTTTTAAATGATAATTGAGAATCCATGGTGACACCTAAATACTTGTACTCTTGCACCACTTGTAGTGCTTGCCCATTCACCAGAACTATTGGATCGCTCTCTTTGGTTGCCGACTTAGAAAAGAACATACACATAGTTTTACTAGTATTTAGGTGTAATTTTGAATTTTTTAACCAATCACAGACTGACACCATTACAGATGACAGCTTCTCTGCTGTTTGGTTTTTGCGTGAACATAAATGATGGTGTCGTCGGCATATAACTGACATGATGCTTCAGAACACACATCAGGTAAATCATTGATAACATTAGTACTGACATCAATCTGGGACCGCTCTGGCTAGAATCGTTCAGAGAGGAGCAGCTTTTACTGCTGCTTGGATCAAGCAAACCACAATTTCTTTCTTTTTTTTGTCATCATTGTATTATTTAGTTTAGTTTACTTGTTTATTTGAGCAGTGGAAGTACTGAAATATACGCTATAGAACATTTAAATATTAAAGTAAAAAGTACTAACTATTTTAAATACATGTTGGGGATAACAGAACAAACCTACAGTGCCACCTACTGTTCTGACGTGTGCATTATAAGGTTTGAAATTAAACAATACTTTACTTTTTATTTTATACATTATAGTATTATATTGATCTTTCAAATGGAGGGGAGTTAAAGTTATTATTAGTCAGTACAGACCCATAAAACGTGACAACAGTATGCAAAAGACAACATTTACTCCATTACTTTTGAAGACCCTGCCTTAACATGATGCAGAGCGCCCTCTGTCTAATGAACACAACAAAACCCTCTTTTAATATGCATCTTAACACATTCAACCATTTTTAAATTAGAATAAACATTGTAGGGGGGCGATGGTGGCGCTGATGGTAGAGCGGGTTGTCTCATGATCGGAAGGGGTCGAATCCCGCCTCCTGAAGGTGCACATTGTCGTTGTGTCCTTGGGCAAGACACTTCACCCTCCTTGCCTCCAGTGTCTGCGTACACTGGCCTATGAATGAGAGAGTGAATGGGCCCCCTATGAGAGACCAACAGGCCCGTTTGGAACTATGAGGCCGTCCTTCCGTGGACCCACCACCTGCAGGAGGAGCCATAGGGGGCTGGTGCTATGTGACTTGGGCAGCTCCAATAGCTGCCCCCACGACCCGGCAACGGACAAGTGGGAGAAAATGGATGGATGGATAAACATTGTCATTGGTCAGTCCTCAGTCTCTTGAACACTCTGCTCAGGCTCTGGTAGATCTCGCGACACTGGAAGGCGTAGATGAACGGATTGAGCACAGCGGGGATGACGTTATACAAAACGGAGGTCATTTTGCGGTACTCTTTGTACTCCGGGTAGCGGTGCAGTGCGATGAGGGACAGGCCGCTGAACAGCACAATCAGATACAGCAGCAGGTGAGTAGAGCAGGTCTGCAGGGCTTTGCGGTTCAGACTGCGGCTCCTCGTGCTGAGGCAGGCCACGGTGATGAAGCCGTAGGTCAGAACGACGCTCCCGATGGACCCGGTGAGCAGCACCACCGTGTACGTGATGCCGTACACGTTGTTGATGAACGTGTTCTCACAGGACAGGTTGAACAGAGACGCGTTGCTACAGTATGGAGCCGGGATGAAGAAACGGCACCAGGTCAAGCGCAGCGACAATCCCAACAAACCCGACACCAGCAGGAAGCCGAGCCCCCAGGAGAACACGGTCATCCATACCACCATCTGGGTGCTCATGATCAGGGAGTACCTATGGTAGTAAAAAGAAAAACATAAAAGTAGTTGAGTAGGACAGCAACTTGAATATTTCCCTGTAGATTCCTGACATACAGAGCATGATCGACGTCATGTTCTGACAAAAAGGCGGGAAGCCAGACCCGCTACAAGCCAATCAAAGCTTCTGGTTAAAACTTTTTGTATTATTTGACACATTGTTTGGATGGGATTTAAAGCTGGTGACGACAGAAGTGGATTGCAGGAACTTGTGGAGGTTTTAGAGGTTGTGGCGATGTGGGTAAGTCTATAGTTACAGTTGTGCTCTAAAGTTTACATTCCCTGACAGAATGTTTTATTTTTTGCCATTTTTAAGAGAATATGAAAAAAACCAAAAACTTTTTGTTCCACTCATAGTTCGTGGTTGTGCGAAGCCAGTTAAACAACTGAGTTTACTCTTTTTAAATCATAATGACAAAAGAAACTACCATAATGACCCTGATCAAAAGTTCATATACCCCAGTTCTTAATACTGTGTATTGCCCCCTTTACCATCAATGACAGCCTTGATACTGTGCATGAGATGCACTTGGACGTTTCAACATCACAACGAGTAAACACAGTTGGTGGTTCTGGAGGGTCCATCTCAGTCTCCTGACCTCAATATCATTGAGCCACTGTTAGGAGATCTCAAACATGCAATTATGATTTCAAAAGAGTAAACTCAGTTGTTTGACCATAACTGGCTTTGCGCAACCACAAACTATAAGTTAAAAAAACAATATTCTCTGAAATATGGCCAAAAAATTTTAAATTCTGTCAGGGTATGTAAACTTTTTAATCTCCATCTACTGTTGTTTACAAGCAGCAACCATTGTTGTGATTGGGAATGTTATTTAAAAAGTCATTAGTTATAGTTATAGTTAGGGATGTCACAGTTACCAGTGTAGGGGTAAACCACGATAAAAATATACTAGTCTATAACCATTACCGTTTCAATGAAAAAAAAAAAAAAGATTTCTCAGTGGATTAGCGCACCCGCGGTGTAGGCAACGTGAGCCTTACCAGCCGCCATCTCATCTGCTGAAGTTACCGCGCAGGCGCACTTCGTAGTTTACAACCACAACAAAACTTTCTCGAAGCTGGAATCATGTCCGAAGGAGGAGACGACAGCGTTCAGGACGTCTATCAGCCTTCAAAGAGGACCATGTCTGAAGTCTGGGCATATTTTGGTTATTTTAAGAATGCCGAGGGATAGTTAATGGAAGACAGTTATCCTGTTTGCAGAACGTGTAGGAAAAAAGTGTCTGTTAAAGACAGCAACACCAACATTAACTTGTTTTAGCTTATAAACTGCATAATTAGGCCCGAGCGGACCTGGCAGGTCTCGGGCCTCTTGTAATTGTACAAGCAGTGCGCGGAGCGCACGGAAGAAAGACGTGCGCGTAGCGCACGTCCCACGGGAAAAGAGCGCGGAGCGCTCAAAACCCATGTATGAGACAGTAATCAGGGGGCTCCCGGCACCAACACCTGTCCGATGATATAGGCGTGTGCCGCGAAAGCGGCACATTTGTTGCTGCTCGTAAAAAAAAAGAGGTGAAAACCACAGTGAAGGCGCAACATGGACAAGAAAGTGGTCGATGACGAGCGAAGCTCGTCATCGACCATGGCCACTCACCAAAGCCCAAAACACTGATACAGTGAATCAGGGCATCGAGCCCTTTCCGGTGATATAAGTATTTGCCGCGAAAGCGGCAAATTTGTTCTTGTACTCACAAAAATACGGAAAAAAAACGGATAGAGAAACATTGAGAAAGAAGAGGTAATAGACGAGCGCAACGCGCTCGTATTTGACTATAAACCCCACGGTTGGATTACTGGACGTGAGACCTTTCCGAATATATAAGGTTAGCCGCCGGAGGCGGCGCTATATTGTTATTGTATGAGTTTTTCTTTTTATTAGGCCCGAGCGGACCTGGCAGGTCTCGGGCCTCTTGTAATTGTACAAGCAGTGCGCGGAGCGCACTAAAGAAAGACGTGCGCGTAGCGCACGTCCCACGGGAAAAGAGCGCGGAGCGCTCAAAACCCATGTATGAGACAGTAATCAGGGGGCTCCCGGCACCAACACCTGTCCGATGATATAGGCGTGTGCCGCGAAAGCGGCACATTTGTTGCTGCTCGTAAAAAAAAAAGGTGAAAACCACAGTGAAGGCGCAACATGGACAAGAAAGTGGTCGATGACGAGCGAAGCTCGTCATCGACCATGGCCACTCACCAAAGCCCAAAACACTGATACAGTGACTCAGGGCATCGAGCCCTATCCGGTGATATAAGTATTTGCCGCGAAAGCGGCAAATTTGTTCTTGTACTCACAAAAATACGAAAAAAAATCCCATAGAGAAACATTGACAAAAAAGAGGTAATAGACGAGCGCAACGCGCTCGTATTTGACTATAAACCCCACGGTTGGATTACTGGACGTGAGACCTTTCCGAATATATAAGAATGCGCCGCATTCTATATTTAGAAAATATAAAATTTTATATAAAAAATCTCAAATATGGCGCGTCAGCGCCCCCTGGAAAATCACGTTTACATTGCGCCCTATGACAAGACCCGAAAAACCCGCAAATTTTAGTTCGTCGTAGACGAAAAAAATTCGGCACAGTGATTGGTCACGTGAAGCCAAACAAAAAAACACATTACGCGGTTGCTAGGCAACCAACAGTATGGCGGCCATATTGGCCCGAAGAGGGACTTGGCGCCGAAGGCGCCATTTCATGCCCACGCATTTGAACGAACTCGTCCTAGGGCTTTTAACGCAGCGACTCCCCGTTCGCTCCAGATCATCTCCACATGTGGGAGATTAAAAGTTATTAAAAACTTTTTAATAGGTTTAACGGTGTTGCCGTGGCAACGCCATGAATTTGGCGTCTGTTTTCGCCGCTCGCCGCCGCGTTCAAACAGTCATAACTC
Source organism: Proterorhinus semilunaris (assembly GCA_021464625.1). NCBI lineage: Eukaryota > Metazoa > Chordata > Actinopteri > Gobiiformes > Gobiidae > Proterorhinus > Proterorhinus semilunaris. Next base: position 2,130,708 of record CM038355.1, on the reverse strand, counting down.
GCACATACTTTGGCCGATTTGAACAAAACTTGAATCGTTGGTCGAGTCGTCGGCCCCGGATGTTTTGATATAGGAATTTTGAAAATTGCCGCTATAGCGCCCCCTGCAGAGCACAAAATAAAAATGAATGGAGCCAAAATTTCAACTTTGTCGTACATGCATGAAATTTGGTACAGACATCCGTCACGTGATCCCGAACAAAAAATATATTGATGCCCCGCCCCTTTTCCCACCGTGTTGCCATGGCAACGACCCAATGTCAACTTTGTCGTAGCCAAACCAAAATTGGTACACGCGTGCGTCATGACTGTCCAAACAAAAAAGTACATTACATGGTTGCTAGGCGACCAACAGGAGGTCGGCCATTTTGGGAAATATCCAGTGATCTGGTGCCGAAAGCGCCATTTCATGCCCACGCATTTGAACGAACTCGTCCTAGGCCGTTGAACGCAGCGACTCCCCGTTCGCTCCAGATCATCTCCACATGTGGGAGATTAAAACTTGTTAAAAACTTTTTAATAGCATTTTTGGTTTTGCCGTGGCAACGCCATGAATTTGGCGTCCATTTTCGCCGCTCGCCGCCGTGTTCAAACAGCCGTAACTCACACATACTTTGGCCGATTTGAGCGAAACTTGAATCGTTGGTCGAGTCGTCGACCCCGGATGTTTTGATATAGGAATTTTGAACATTGCCGCAATAGCGCCCCCTGCAGAGCACAAAATAAAAATGAATGGAGCCAAAAATTAAACTTTGTCGTAGGTTCATGAAATTTGGTACAGACATCCGTCACGTGATCCCGAACAAAAAATACATTGATGCCCGCCCCTTTTCCCACCGTGTTGCCATGGCAACGACCCAATGTCAACTTTGCCGTAGCCAAACCAAAATCGGTACACGCGTGCGTCATGACTGTCCGAACAAAAAAGTACATAACATGGTTGCTAGGCGACCAACAGGAGGTCGGCCATTTTGGGAAAATCAGCGCCGAAGGCGCCATTTCTTTTGCCAGCTCTTTTATAAACTCCACCGAGGGTGGCAGCGACATTATAAGCAGGTAGGGCGCGGCAGCGCCCCCCGGTTATTGTTCATTACATGGTTGCTAGGTGACCAACAGGAGGTCGGCCATTTTGGGACAATTGGCGCCGAAGGCGCCATTTCTTGCCTATGCTCTTTTATAAACTCCACCGAGGGTGGCAGCGACATTATAAGCAGGTAGGGCGCGGTAGCGCCTCCCGGTTATTGCGGCGGCGTCAATCGGCCACCGCGGCCCGCGAGGGCCTCCCAATGCCGCTTGCGGCTTTAATTAGGCCCGAGCGGACCTGGCAGGTCTCGGGCCTCTTGTAATTGTACAAGCAGTGCGCGGAGCGCACTAAAAAAAGACGTGCGCGTAGCGCACGTCCCACGGGAAAAGAGAAAGAAACAGAAACAGACTCAAGAAACAGAGCGCGGAGCGCTCCCCATGTAAGAGACAGTAATCAGGGGACTCCCGGCACCAACACCTGTCCGATGATATAGGCGTGTGCGAAGCTCGTCATCGACCATGGCCACTCACCAAAACACTGTTACAGTGACTCAGGGCATCGAGCCCTATCCGGTGATATAAGTATTTGCCGCGAAAGCGGCAAATTTGTTCTTGTACTCACAAAAATACGGAAAAAAAAAACGGGTAGAGAAACATTGAGAAAGAGGAGGTAAAAGACGAGCGCAACGCGCTCGTATTGGATAATAAACCCCATAGGTGGATTACTGGACGTGAGACCTTTCCGAATATATAAGGTTGGCCGCCGGAGGCGGCTCCATATTGTTATTGTATGAGTTTTTCTTATTAGGCCCGAGCGGACCTGGCAGGTCTCGGGCCTCTTGTAATTGTACAAGCAGTGCGCGGAGCGCACTGAAGAAAGACGTGCGCGTAGCGCACGTCCCACGGGAAAAGAGCGCGGAGCGCTCAAGGCCCATGTATGAGACAGTAATCAGGGGGCTCCCGGCACCAACACCTGTCCGATGATATAGGCGTGTGCCGCGAAAGCGGCACATTTGTTGCTGCTTTTAAAAAAAAAAAGGTGAAAACCACAGTGAAGGCGCAACATGGACAAGAAAGTGGTCGATGACGAGCGAAGCTCGTCATCGACCATGGCCACTCACCAAAGCCCAAAACACTGATACAGTGACTCAGGGCATCGAGCTCTATCCGGTGATATAAGTATTTGCCGCGAAAGCGGCAAATTTGTTCTTGTACTCACAAAAATACGAAAAAAAAATTCCATAGAGAAACATTGAAATAGTAGAGGTAAAAGACGAGCGCAACGCGCTCGTATTGGATAATAAACCCCATAGGTGGATTACTGGACATGAGACCTTTCCGAATATATAAGGTTTGCCGCCGGAGGCGGCCCCATATTGTTATTGTATGAGTTTTTCTTATTAGGCCCGAGCGGACCTGGCAGGTCTCGGGCCTTTTGTAATTGTACAAGCAGTGCGCGGAGCGCACTGAAGAAAGACGTGCGCGTAGCGCACGTCCCACGGGAAAAGAGAAAGAAACAGACTCAAGGAACAGAGCGCGGAGCGCTCCCCATGTAAGAGACAGTACTCAGGGGGCTCCCGGCACCAACACCTGTCCGGTGATATAGGCGTGTGCCGCGTTGCTGCTCGTAAAAAAAAAGAGGTGAAAACCACAGTGAAGGCGCAACATGGACAAGAAAGTGGTCGATGACGAGCGAAGCTCGTCATCGACCATGGCCACTCACCAAAGCCCAAAACACTGATACAGTGACTCAGGGCATCGAGCCCTATCTGGTGATATAAGTATTTGCCGCGAAAGCGGCAAATTTGTTCTTGTACTCACAAAAATACGGAAAAAAAATCCCATAGAGAAACATTGAAAAAGAAGAGGTAATAGACGAGCGCAACGCGCTCGTATTTGACTATAAACCCCACGGTTGGATTACTGGACGTGAGACCTTTCCGAATATATAAGGTTGGCCGCCGGAGGCGGCGCTATATTGTTATTGTACGGGTTTTTCTTATTATTAGGCCCGAGCGGACCTGGCAGGTCTCGGGCCTCTTGTAATTGTACAAGCAGTGCGCGGAGCGCACTGAAGAAAGACGTGCGCGTAGCGCACGTCCCACGGGAAAAGAGCGCGGAGCGCTCAAAACCCATGTATGAGACAGTAATCAGGGGGCTCCCGGCACCAACACCTGTCCGATGATATAGGCGTGTGCCGCGAAAGCGGCACATTTGTTGCTGCTCGTAAAAAAAAAGAGGTGAAAACCACAGTGAAGGCGCAACATGGACAAGAAAGTGGTCGATGACGAGCGAAGCTCGTCATCGACCATGGCCACTCACCAAAGCCCAAAACACTGATACAGTGACTCAGGGCATCGAGCCCTATCCGGTGATATAAGTATTTGCCGCGAAAGCGGCAAATTTGTTCTTGTACTCACAAAAATACAAAAAAAAAAACGGATAGAGAAACATTGAGAAAGAGGAGGTAAAAGACGAGCGCAACGCGCTCGTATTGGATAATAAACCTTACGGTTGGATTACTGGACGTGAGACCTTTCCGAATATATAAGGTTTGCCGCCGGAGGCGGCCCCATATTGTTATTGTATGGGTTTTTCTTATTATTAGGCCCGAGCGGACCTGGCAGGTCTCGGGCCTCTTGTAATTGTACAAGCAGTGCGCGGAGCGCACTGAAGAAAGACGTGCGCGTAGCGCACGTCCCACGGGAAAAGAGCGCGGAGCGCTCAAGACCCATGTATGAGACAGTAATCAGGGGGCTCCCGGCACCAACACCTGTCCGATGATATAGGCGTGTGCCGCGAAAGCGGCACATTTGTTGCTGCTTTTAAAAAAAAAAAAGGTGAAAACCACAGTGAAGGCGCAACATGGACAAGAAAGTGGTCGATGACGAGCGAAGCTCGTCATCGACCATGGCCACTCAACAAAGCCCGAAACACTGATACAGTGACTCGGGGCATCGAGCCCTATCCGGTGATATAAGGTTGGCCGCCGGAGGCGGCGCTATATTGTTATTGTATGAGTTTTTCTTTTTCTTATTATTTTTCCTCTCCCCCAAAACGCCAGTTTCGGCACTTTCCCACCGACGAAAAGTCCTGAATTTTTGCCCAAAATTCAATTACGTGAAAAAAAAAAACTTCACATCTCCAAAAATAAAACATTCAAAAAAATGGCGCGTTAGCGCCACCTGGAAAAACGACGTTAACATTGCGCCCTATGGCAGGACCCCCCAAAATACCGAAATACCCGAAAAACGTACTTCGTCGTAGACGAAAAAAATTCGGCACAGTGATTGGTCACGTGAAGCCAAACAAAAAAACACATTACGCGGTTGCTAGGTAACCAACAGTATGGCGGCCATATTGGCCCGAAGAGGGACTTCGGGCCCACGCATTTGAACGAACTCGTCCTAGGCCTTTGAACGCAGCGACTCCCCGTTCGCTCCAGATCATCTCCACATGTGGGACATCAAAAGTTATTAAAAACTTTTTAATAGGATTTTTGGTTTTGCCGTGGCAACGCCATGAATTCCGCGTCCGTTTTTGGCGTTCGCCGCCGCGTTCAAACAGTCATAACTCGCACAGACTTTGGCCGATTTGAGCGAAACTTGAATCGTTGGTCGAGTCGTCGACCCCGGATGTTTTGATATAGGAATTTTGAAAATTGCCGCAATAGCGCCCCCTGCAGAGCACAAATTAAAAATGAATGGAGCCAAAAATTAAACTTTGCCGTAGATACATGAAATTTGGTACAGACATCCGTCACGTGATCCCGAACAAAAAATATATTGATGCCCCGCCCCTTTTCCCACCGTGTTGCCATGGCAACGACCCAATGTCAACTTTGCCGCAGCCAAACCAAAATTGGTACACGCGTGCGTCATGACTGTCCGAACAAAAAAGTACATTACATGGTTGCTAGGCGACCAACAGGAGGTCGGCCATTTTGGGACAATCAGCGCCGAAGACGCCATTTCTTTTGCCTGCTCTTTTATAAACTCCACCGAGGGTGGCAGCGACATTATAAGCAGGTAGGGCGCGGCAGCGCCTCCCGGTTATTGTACATTACATGGTTGCTAGGTGACTAACAGGAGGTCGGCCATTTTGGGACAATCGGCGCCGAAGGCGCCATTTCTTGCCTGTGCTCTTTTATAAACTCCACCGAGGGTGGCAGCGAAATTATAAGCAGGTAGGGCGCGGCAGCGCCTCCCGGTTATTGCGGCGGCGTGCGGGAACCGGCGTCAATCGGCCACCGCGGCCCGCGAGGGCCTCCCAATGCCGCTTGCGGCTTTAATTATTATTATTTTTCTTCTCCCCCCCTAAATCCACTTTCCCACCGACGAAAAGTCCTGAATTTTTGCACAAAATTCAAGCACGTAAATCTAAGATCTTTCACATTTAGAAAATGTAAAAATTCAAAAAAATGGCGCGGCAGCGCCCCCTGGAAAAACCACGTTAACATTGCGCCCCATGTTAAACACCCCCAAAATGCCGCAAAACCCGAAAAACTTACTTCGTCGTAGACGAAAAAAATTCGGCACAGTGATTGGTCACGTGAAGCCGAACAAAAAAACACATTACGCGGTTGCTAGGCAACCAACAGTATGGCGGCCATATTGGCCCGAAGAGGGACTTGGCGCCGAAGGCGCCATTTCATGCCCACGCATTTGAACGAACTCGTCCTAGGCCGTTGAACGCAGCGACTCCCCGTTCGCTCCAGATCATCTCCACATGTGGGAGATTAAAAGTTGTTAAAAACTTTTTAATAGGATTTTTGGTTTTGCCGTGGCAACGCCATGAATTTGGCGTCCGTTTTCGCCGCTCGCCGCCGTGTTCAAACAGTCATAACTCACACATACTTTGGCCGATTTGAACAAAATTTTAACCGTTGGTCGAGTCGTCGACCCCGGATGTTTTGATATAGGAATTTTGAAAATTGCCGCAATAGCGCCCCCTGCAGAGCACAAAATAAAAATGAATGGAGCCAAAAATTAAACTTTGTCGTAGATGCATGAAATTTGGTACAGACATCCGTCACGTGATCCCGAACAAAAAATATATTGATGCCCCGCCCCTTTTCCCACCGTGTTGCCATGGCAACGACCCAATGTCAACTTTGCCGCAGACACACCAAAATCGGTACAGGCGTGCGTCATGACTGTCCGAACAAAAAAGTACATTACATGGTTGCTAGGTGACCAACAGGAGGTCGGCCATTTTGGGAAAATCAGCGCCGAAGGCACCATTTCTTTTGCCAGCTCTTTTATAAACTTCACCGAGGGTGGCAGCGACATTATGAGCTGGTAGGGCGCGGCAGCGCCTCCCGGTTATTGCGGCGGCGTGCGGGAACCGGCGTCAATCGGCCACCGCGGCCCGCGAGGGCCTCCCAATGCCGCTTGCGGCTTTAATTATTATTATTATTATTTTTTTTCCTCTCCCCCAAAACGCCAGTTTCGGCACTTTCCCACCGACGAAAAGTCCTGAATTTTTGCCCAAAATTCAATTAGGTGAAAAAAAAAAACTTCACATCTCCAAATTGTAAAAATTCAAAAAAATGGCGCGTCAGCGCCCCCTGGAAAAACGACGTTAACATTGCGCCCTATGGCAGGACGCCCCAAAATAAGGATATTAGCGAAAAACGTACTTCGTCGTAGACGAAAAAAATTCGGCACAGTGATTGGTCACGTGAAGCCAAACAAAAAAACACATTACGCGGTTGCTAGGCAACCAACAGTATGGCGGCCATATTGGCCCGAAGAGGGACTTGGCGCCGAAGGCGCCATTTCATGCCCACGCATTTGAACGAACTCGTCCTAGGGCTTTTAACGCAGCGACTCCCCGTTCGCTCCAGATCATCTCCACATGTGGGACATCAAAAGTTATTAAAAACTTTTTAATAGGATTTTTGGTTTTGCCGTGGCAACGCCATGAATTTGGCGTCCGTTTTCGCCGCTCGCCGCCGCGTTCAAACAACCGTAACTCACACATACTTTGGCCGATTTGAACAAAACTTGAATCGTTGGTCGAGTCGTTGACCCCGGATGTTTTGATATAGGAAATTTGAAAATTGCCGCAATAGCGCCCCCTGCAGAGCACAAAATAAAAATGAATGGAGCCAAAAATTAAACTTTGTCGTAGAGTCATGAAATTTGGTACAGACATCCGTCACGTGATCCCGAACAAAAAATATATTGATGCCCCGCCCCTTTTCCCATCGTGTTGCCATGGCAACGACCCAATGTCAACTTTGTCGTAGCCAAACCAAAATTGGTACACACGTGCGTCACGACTGTCCGAACAAAAAAGTACATTACATGGTTGCTAGGCGACCAACAGGAGGTCGGCCATTTTGGGAAAAATAAGCGCCGAAGGTGCCATTTCTTTTGCCAGCTCTTTTATAAACTCCACCGAGGGTGGCAGTGAAATTATAAGCAGGTAGGGCGCGGCAGCGCCTCCCGGTTATTGTACATTACATGGTTGCTAGGTGACCAACAGGAGGTCGGCCATTTTGGGACAATGGGCGCCGAAGGCGCCATTTCTTGGCTTTGCTCTTTTATAAACTCCACCGAGGGTGGCGGCGACATTATAAGCAGGTAGGGCGCGGCAGCGCCTCCCGGTTATTGCGGCGGCGTGCGGGAGCCGGCGTCAACCGGCCACCGCGGCCCGCGAGGGCCTCCCAATGCCGCTTGCGGCTTTAATTATTATTATTTTTCTTCTCCCCCCCTAAATCCACTTTCCCACTGACGAAAAGTCCTGAATTTTTGCTCAAAATTCAAGCACGTGATTCTAAGAACTTTCACATTTAGAAAATTGAAAAATTCAAAAAAATGGCGCGTCAGCGCCCCCTGGAAAAACCACGTTAACATTGCGCCCTATGTAAAACACCCCCAAAATACCGCAAAACCTGAAAAACGTACTTTGTCGTAGACGAAAAAAATTCGGCACAGTGATTGGTCACGTGAAGCCAAACAAAAAAACACATTACGCGGTTGCTAGGCAACCAACAGTATGGCGGCCATATTACAGCCGTAACTCACACATACTTTGGCCGATTTGAACAAAACTTGAATCGTTGGTCGAGTCGTCGACCCCGGATGTTTTGATATAGGAATTTTGAAAATTGCCGCAATAGCGCCCCCTGCAGAGCACAAAATAAAAATGAATGGAGCCAAAAATTAAACTTTGTCGTAGATGCATGAAATTTGGTACAGACATCCGTCACGTGATCCCGAATAAAAAATATATTGATGCCCCGCCCCTTTTCCCACCGTGTTGCTATGGCAACGACCCAATGTCAACTTTGCCGCAGCCAAACCAAAATTGGTACACGCGTGCGTCATGACTGTCCGAACAAAAAAGTACATTACATGGTTGCTAGGTGACCAACAGGAGGTCGGCCATTTTGGGAAAAATCAGCGCCGAAGGCGCCATTTCTTTTGCCAGCTCTTTTATAAACTCCACCGAGGGTGGCAGCGACATTATAAGCAGGTAGGGCGCGGCAGCGCCTCCCGGTTATTGCGGCGGCGTGCGGGAACCGGCGTCAATCGGCCACCGCGGCCCGCGAGGGCCTCCCAATGCCGCTTGCGGCTTTAATTATTATTATTATTTTTCTTCTCCGAAAAAAGTCCACTTTCCCACTGACGAAAAGTCCTGAATTTTTGCACAAAATTCAAGCACATGAAAAAAACATTTTTCACATTTAGAAAAAAAAAAAAATCTCAAAGATGGCGCGTCAGCGCCCCCTGGAAAATCAAGTTTACATTGCGCCCTATGACAAGACCCGAAAACCCCGAAAATTTTAGTTTGTCGTAGACGAAAAAAATTCGGCACAGTTATTGGTCACGTGAAGCCAAACAAAAAAACACATTACGCGGTTGCTAGGCAACCAACAGTATGGCGGCCATATTGGCCAGAAGAGGGAATTGGCGCCGAAGGCGCCATTTCATGCCCTCGCATTTGAACGAACTCGTCCTAGGCCGTTGAACGCAGCGACTCCCCGTTCGCTCCAGATCATCTCCACATGTGGGACATCAAAAGTTATTAAAAACTTTTTAATAGGATTTTTGGTTTTGCCGTGGCAACGCCATGAATTTGGCGTCCGTTTTCGCCGCTCGCCGCCGCGTTCAAACAGTCATAACTCGCACATACTTTGGCCGATTTGAGCGAAACTTGAATCGTTGGTCGAGTCGTTGACCCCGGATGTTTTGATATAGGAATTTTGAAAATTGCCGCAATAGCGCCCCCTGCAGAGCACAAAATATAAATGAATGGAGCCAAAAATTAAACTTTGCCGTAGATGCATGAAATTTGGTACAGACATCCGTCACGTGATCCCAAACAAAAAATATATTGATGCCCCGCCCCTTTTCCCACCGTGTTGCCATGGCAACGACCCAATGTCAACTTTGCTGCAGCCAAACCAAAATTGGTACACGCGTGCGTCATGACTGTCCGAACAAAAAAGTACATTACATGGTTGCTAGGTGACCACCAGGAGGTCGGCCATTTTGGGAAAATCAGCGCCGAAGGCGCCATTTCTTTTGCCAGCTCTTTTATAAACTCCACCGAGGGTGGCAGCGACATTATAAGCAGGTAGGGCGCGGCAGCGCCCCCCGGTTATTGTACATTACATGGTTGCTAGGTGACCGACAGGAGGTCGGCCATTTTGGGACAATCGGCGCCGAAGGCGCCATTTCTTGCCTTTGCTCTTTTATAAACTCCATCGAGGGTGGCAGCGACATTATAAGCAGGTAGGGCGCGGCAGCGCCTCCCGGTTATTGCGGCGGCGTGCGCGAACCGGCGTCAATCGGCCACCACGGCCCGCGAGGGCCTCCCAATGCCGCTTGCGGCTTTAATTATTATTATTATTTTTTTTCCTCTCCCCCAAAATGCCAGTTTCGGCACTTTCCCACCGACGAAAACTCCTGAATTTTTGCCCAAAATTCAATTAGGTGAAAAAAAAAAACTTCACATCTCCAAATTGTAAAAATTCAAAAAAATGGCGCGTCAGCGCCCCCTGGAAAAACGACGTTAACATTGCGCCCTATGGCAGGACGCCCCAAAATACCGCAAAACCCGAAAAACGTACTTCGTCGTAGACGAAAAAAATTCGGCACAGTTATTGGTCACGTGAAGCCAAACAAAAAAACACATTACGCGGTTGCTAGGCAACCAACAGTATGGCGGCCATATTGGCCCGAAGAGGGACTTGGCGCCGAAGGCGCCATTTCATGCCCACGCATTTGAACGAACTCGTCCTAGGCCGTTAAACGCAGCGACTGCCCGTTCGCTCCAGATCATCTCCACATGTGGGACATCAAAAGTTATTAAAAACTTTTTAATAGGATTTTTGGTTTTGCCGTGGCAACGCCATGAATTCAGCGTCCGTTTTCGCCGCTCGCCGCCGTGTTCAAACAGCCGTAACTCACACATACTTTGGCCGATTTGAACAAAACTTGAATCGTTGGTCGAGTCGTCGACCCCGGATGTTTTGATATAGGAAATTTGAAAATTGCCGCAATAGCGCCCCCTGCAGAGCACAAAATAAAAATGAATGGAGCCAAAAATTAAACTTTGTCGTAGATGCTTGAAATTTGGTACAGACATCCGTCACGTGATCCCGAACAAAAAATATATTGATGCCCCGCCCCTTTTCCCACCGTGTTGCCATGGCAATGACCCAATGTCAACTTTGTCGTAGCCAAACCAAAATTGGTACACTCGTGCGTCATGACTGTCCCAACAAAAAAGTACATTACACGGTTGCTAGGCAACCAACAGGAGGTCGGCCATTTTGGGAAAAAAGGCGCCGAAGGCGCCATTTCTTTTGCCAGCTCTTTTATAAACTCCACCGAGGGTGGCGGCGACATTATAAATAGGTAGGGCGCGGCAGCGCCCCCCGGCTATTGTACATTACATGGTTGCTAGGTGACCAACAGGAGGTCGGCCATTTTGGGACTATCGGCGCCGAAGGCGCCAATCCTTGCCTTTGCTCTTTTATAAACTCCACCGAGGGTGGCAGCGACATTATAAGCAGGTAGGGCGCGGCAGCGCCTCCCGGTTATTGCGGCGGCGTGCGGGAACCGGCGTCAATCGGCCACCGCGGCCCGCGAGGGCCTCCCAATGCCGCTTGCGGCTTTAATTATTATTATTTTTTTTCCTCTCCCCCAAAACGCCAGTTTCGGCACTTTCCCACCGACGAAAACTCCTGAATTTTTGCCCAAAATTCAATTAGGTGAAAAAAAAAAACTTCACATCTCCAAATTGTAAAAATTCAAAAAAATGGCGCGTCAGCGCCCCCTGGAAAAACGACGTTAACATTGCGCCCTATGGCAGGACGCCCCAAAATAAGGATATTAGCGAAAAACATACTTCGTCGTAGACGAAAAAAATTCGGCACAGTGATTGGTCACGTGAAGCCCAACAAAAAAACACATTACGCGGTTGCTAGGCAACCAACAGTATGGCGGCCATATTGGCCCGAAGAGGGACTTGGCGCCGAAGGCGCCATTTCATGCCCACGCATTTGAACGAACTCGTCCTAGGCCGTTGAACGCAGCGACTCCCCGTTCGCTCCAGATCATCTCCACATGTGGGAGATCAAAAGTTATTAAAAACTTTTTAATAGGTTTAACGGTGTTGCCGTGGCAACGCCATGAATTTGGCGTCCGTTTTTGGCGCTCGCCGCCGCGTTCAAACAGTCATAACTCGCACATACTTTGGCCGATTTGAGCGAAACTTGAATCGTTGGTCGAGTCGTCGACCCCGGATGTTTTGATATAGGAATTTTGAAAATTGCCGCAATAGCGCCCCCTGCAGAGCACAAAATAAAAATGAATGGAGCCAAAAATTAAACTTTGTCGTAGATGCATGAAATTTGGTACAGACATCCGTCACGTGATCCCGAACAAAAAATATATTGATGCCCCGCCCCTTTTTCCACCGTGTTGCCATGGCAACGGCCCAATGTCAACTTTGCCGCAGCCAAACCAAAATTGGTACACGCGTGCGTCTTGACTGTCCGAACAAAAAAGTACATTACATGGTTGCTAGGTGACCAACAGTATGGCGGCCATATTGGCCAGAAGAGGGACTTGGCGCCGAAGGCGCCATTTCTTTTGCCTTCTCTTTTATAAACTCCACCGAGGGTGGCAGCGACATTATAAGCAGGTATGGCGCGGCAGCGCCTCCCGGTTATTGTACATTACATGGTTGCTAGGTGACCAACAGGAGGTCGGCCATTTTGGGACAATTGGCGCCGAAGGCGCCATTTCTTGCCTATGCTCTTTTATAAACTCCACCGAGGGTGGCAGCGACATTATAAGCAGGTAGGGCGCGGCAGCGCCTCCCGGTTATTGCGGCGGCGTGCGGGAACCGGCGTCAACCGGCCACCGCGGCCCGCGAGGGCCTCCCAATGCCGCTTGCGGCTTTAATTATTATTATTTTTCTTCTCCGAAAAAAGTCCACTTTCCCACTGACGAAAAGTCCTGAATTTTTGCACAAAATTCAAGCATGTGAAAAAAACATTCTTCACATTTAGAAAATATTAAAAATCTCAAAAATGGCGCGTCAGCGCCCCCTGGAAAATCAAGTTTACATTGCGCCCTATGACAAGACCCGAAAAACCCGAAAATTTTAGTTCGTCGTAGACGAAAAAAATTCGGCACAGTGATTGGTCACGTGAAGCCAAACAAAAACATACATTACGCGGTTGCTAGGCAACCAACAGTATGGCGGCCATATTGGCCCGAAGAGGGAATTGGCGCCGAAGGCGCCATTTCATGCCCACGCATTTGAACGAACTCGTCCTAGGCCGTTGAACGCAGCGACTCCCCGTTCGCTCCAGATCATCTCCACATGTGGGAGATTAAAAGTTGTTAAAAACTTTTTAATAGGACTTTTGGTTTTGCCGTGGCAACGCCATGAATTTGGCGTCCGTTTTTGGCGCTCGCCGCCGTGTTCAAACAGTCATAACTCGCACATACTTTGGCCGATTTGCGCGTAATTTTAATCGTTGGTCGAGTCGTTGACCCCGGATGTTTTGATATAGGAATTTTGAAAATTGCCGCAATAGCGCCCCCTGCAGAGCACAAAATAAAAATGAATAGAGCCAAAAATTAAACTTTGTCGTAGATTCATGAAATTTGGTACACACATCCGTCACGTGATCCCGAACAAAAAATATATTGATGCCCCGCCCCTTTTCCCACCGTGTTGCCATGGCAACGACCCAATGTCAACTTTGCCGCAGCCAAACCAAAATTGGTACACGCGTGCGTCTTGACCGTCCGAACAAAAAAGAACATTACATGGTTGCTAGGTGACCAACAGGAGGTCGGCCATTTTGGGAAAATCAGCGCCGAAGGCGCCATTTCTTTTGCCAGCTCTTTTATAAACTCCACCGAGGGTGGCAGCGACATTATAAGCAGGTAGGGCGCGGCAGCGCCTCCCGGTTATTGCGGCGGCGTGCGGGAACCGGCGTCAATCGGCCACCGCGGCCCGCGAGGGCCTCCCAATGCCGCTTGCGGCTTTAATTAGGCCCGAGCGGACCTGGCAGGTCTCGGGCCTCTTGTAATTGTACAAGCAGTGCGCGGAGCGCACTGAAGAAAGACGTGCGCGTAGCGCACGTCCCACGGGAAAAGAGAAAGAAACAGAAACAGACTCAAGAAACAGAGCGCGGAGCGCTCCCCATGTAAGAGACAGTAATCAGGGGGCTCCCGGCACCAACACCTGTCCGATGATATAGGCGTGTGCCGCGAAAGCGGCACATTTGTTGCTGCTTTAAAAAAAAAAAAAGGTGAAAACCACAGTGAAGGCGCAATATGGACAAGAAAGTGGTCGATGACGAGCGAAGCTCGTCATCGACCATGGCCACTCACCAAAACACTGTTACAGTGACTCAGGGCATCGAGCCCTATCCGGTGATATAAGTATTTGCCGCGAAAGCGGCAAATTTGTTCTTGTACTCACAAAAATACGGAAAAAAAAACGGGTAGAGAAACATTGAGAAAGAGGAGGTAAAAGACGAGCGCAACGCGCTCGTATTGGATAATAAACCCCATAGGTGGATTACTGGACGTGAGACCTTTCCGAATATATAAGGTTGGCCGCCGGAGGCGGCTCCATATTGTTATTGTATGAGTTTTTCTTATTAGGCCCGAGCGGACCTGGCAGGTCTCGGGCCTCTTGTAATTGTACAAGCAGTGCGCGGAGCGCACTAAAGAAAGACGTGCGCGTAGCGCACGTCCCACGGGAAAAGAGCGCGGAGCGCTCAAAACCCATGTATGAGACAGTAATCAGGGGGCTCCCGGCACCAACACCTGTCCGATGATATAGGCGTGTGCCGCGAAAGCGGCACATTTGTTGCTGCTCGTAAAAAAAAAGAGGTGAAAACCACAGTGAAGGCGCAACATGGACAAGAAAGTGGTCGATGACGAGCGAAGCTCGTCATCGACCATGGCCACTCACCAAAGCCCAAAACACTGATACAGTGACTCAGGGCATCGAGCCCTATCCGGTGATATAAGTATTTGCCGCGAAAGCGGCAAATTTGTTCTTGTACTCACAAAAATACGAAAAAAAAAACGGGTAGAGAAACATTGAGAAAGAAGAGGTAAAAGACGAGCGCAACGCGCTCGTATTGGATAATAAACCCCATAGGTGGATTACTGGACGTGAGACCTTTCCGAATATATAAGGTTGGCCGCCGGAGGCGGCGCTATATTGTTATTGTACTGGTTTTTCTTATTATTATTAGGCCCGAGCGGACCTGGCAGGTCTCGGGCCTCTTGTAATTGTACAAGCAGTGCGCGGAGCGCACTGAAGAAAGACGTGCGCGTAGCGCACGTCCCACGGGAAAAGAGCGCGGAGCGCTCAAAACCCATGTATGAGACAGTAATCAGGGGACTCCCGGCACCAACACCTGTCCGATGATATAGGCGTGTGCCGCGAAAGCGGCACATTTGTTGCTGCTTTTAAAAAAAAAAAGGTGAAAACCACAGTGAAGGCGCAACATGGACAAGAAAGTGGTCGATGACGAGCGAAGCTCGTCATCGACCAAGGCCACTCACCAAAGCCCAAAACACTGATACAGTGACTCGGGGCATCGAGCCCTATCTGGTGATATAAGTATTTGCCGCGAAAGCGGCAAATTTGTTCTTGTACTCACAAAAATACGCAAAAAAAATCCCATAGAGAAACATTGACAAAGAAGAGGTAAAATACGAGCGCAACGCGCTCGTATTTGATAATAAACCTTACGGGTGGATTACTGGACGTGAGACCTTTCCGAATATATAAGGTTGGCCGCCGGAGGCGGCGCTATATTGTTATTGTACTGGTTTTTCTTATTATTATTATTATTATTTTTCTTCTCCCCCCCTAAATCCACTTTCCCACCGACGAAAAGTCCTGAATTTTTGCACAAAATTCAAGCACGTAAATCTAAGATCTTTCACATTTAGAAAATGTTAAAATTCAAAAAAATGGCGCGTCAGCGCCCCCTGGAAAAACCACGTTAACATTGCGCCCCATGTTAAACACCCCCAAAATGCCGCAAAACCCGAAAAACTTACTTCGTCGTAGACGAAAAAAATTCGGCACAGTGATTGGTCACGTGAAGCCGAACAAAAAAACACATTACGCGGTTGCTAGGCAACCAACAGTATGGCGGCCATATTGGCCCGAAGAGGGACTTGGCGCCGAAGGCGCCATTTCATGCCCACGCATTTGAACGAACTCGTCCTAGGCCGTTGAACGCAGCGACTCCCCGTTCGCTCCAGATCATCTCCACATGTGGGAGATTAAAAGTTGTTAAAAACTTTTTAATAGGATTTTTGGTTTTGCCGTGGCAACGCCATGAATTTGGCGTCCGTTTTCGCCGCTCGCCGCCGTGTTCAAACAGTCATAACTCACACATACTTTGGCCGATTTGAACAAAATTTTAACCGTTGGTCGAGTCGTCGACCCCGGATGTTTTGATATAGGAATTTTGAAAATTGCCGCAATAGCGCCCCCTGCAGAGCACAAAATAAAAATGAATGGAGCCAAAAATTAAACTTTGTCGTAGATGCATGAAATTTGGTACAGACATCCGTCACGTGATCCCGAACAAAAAATATATTGATGCCCCGCCCCTTTTCCCACCGTGTTGCCATGGCAACGACCCAATGTCAACTTTGCCGCAGACACACCAAAATCGGTACAGGCGTGCGTCATGACTGTCCGAACAAAAAAGTACATTACATGGTTGCTAGGTGACCAACAGGAGGTCGGCCATTTTGGGAAAATCAGCGCCGAAGGCACCATTTCTTTTGCCAGCTCTTTTATAAACTTCACCGAGGGTGGCAGCGACATTATGAGCTGGTAGGGCGCGGCAGCGCCCCCCGGTTATTGTAAATTACATGGTTGCTAGGTTACCAACAGGAGGTCGGCCATTTTGGGACAATCGGCGCCGAAGGCGCCATTTCTTGCCTGTGCTCTTTTATAAACTCCACCAAGGGTGGCAGCGACATTATAAGCAGGTAGGGCGCGGCAGCGCCTCCCGGTTATTGCGGCGGCGTGCGGGAACCGGCGTCAATCGGCCACCGCGGCCCGCGAGGGCCTCCCAATGCCGCTTGCGGCTTTAATTATTATTATTATTATTTTTCTTCTCCCCCCCTAAATCCACTTTCCCACCGACGAAAAGTCCTGAATTTTTGCACAAAATTCAAGCACGTAAATCTAAGATCTTTCACATTTAGAAAATGTAAAAATTCAAAAAAATGGCGCGTCAGCGCCCCCTGGAAAAACCACGTTAACATTGCGCCCCATGTTAAACACCCCCAAAATGCCGCAAAACCCGAAAAACTTACTTCGTCGTAGACGAAAAAAATTCGGCACAGTGATTGGTCACGTGAAGCCGAACAAAAAAACACATTACGCGGTTGCTAGGCAACCAACAGTATGGCGGCCATATTGGCCCGAAGAGGGACTTGGCGCCGAAGGCGCCATTTCATGCCCACGCATTTGAACGAACTCGTCCTAGGCCGTTGAACGCAGCGACTCCCCGTTCGCTCCAGATCATCTCCACATGTGGGAGATTAAAAGTTGTTAAAAACTTTTTAATAGGATTTTTGGTTTTGCCGTGGCAACGCCATGAATTTGGCGTCCGTTTTCGCCGCTCGCCGCCGTGTTCAAACAGTCATAACTCACACATACTTTGGCCGATTTGAACAAAATTTTAACCGTTGGTCGAGTCGTCGACCCCGGATGTTTTGATATAGGAATTTTGAAAATTGCCGCAATAGCGCCCCCTGCAGAGCACAAAATAAAAATGAATGGAGCCAAAAATTAAACTTTGTCGTAGATGCATGAAATTTGGTACAGACATCCGTCACGTGATCCCGAACAAAAAATATATTGATGCCCCGCCCCTTTTCCCACCGTGTTGCCATGGCAACGACCCAATGTCAACTTTGCCGCAGACACACCAAAATCGGTACAGGCGTGCGTCATGACTGTCCGAACAAAAAAGTACATTACATGGTTGCTAGGTGACCAACAGGAGGTCGGCCATTTTGGGAAAATCAGCGCCGAAGGCACCATTTCTTTTGCCAGCTCTTTTATAAACTTCACCGAGGGTGGCAGCGACATTATGAGCTGGTAGGGCGCGGCAGCGCCTCCCGGTTATTGCGGCGGCGTGCGGGAACCGGCGTCAATCGGCCACCGCGGCCCGCGAGGGCCTCCCAATGCCGCTTGCGGCTTTAATTATTATTATTATTATTTTTCTTCTCCCCCCCTAAATCCACTTTCCCACCGACGAAAAGTCCTGAATTTTTGCACAAAATTCAAGCACGTAAATCTAAGATCTTTCACATTTAGAAAATGTAAAAATTCAAAAAAATGGCGCGTCAGCGCCCCCTGGAAAAACCACGTTAACATTGCGCCCCATGTTAAACACCCCCAAAATACCGCAAAACCCGAAAAACTTACTTTGTCGTAGACGAAAAAAATTCGGCACAGTGATTGGTCACGTGAAGCCCAACAAAAAAACACATTACGCGGTTGCTAGGCAACCAACAGTATGGCGGCCATATTGGCCCGAAGAGGGAATTGGCGCCGAAGGCGCCATTTCATGCCCACGCATTTGAACGAACTCGTCCTAGGCCGTTGAACGCAGCGACTCCCCGTTCGCTCCAGATCATCTCCACATGTGGGAGATTAAAAGTTATTAAAAACTTTTTAATAGGTTTAACGGTGTTGCCGTGGCAACGCCATGAATTTGGCGTCCGTTTTCGCTGCTCGCCGCCGTGTTCAAACAGCCGTAACTCACACATACTTTGGCCGATTTGAAAAAAAATGGAATCGTTGGTCGAGTCGTCGACCCCGGATGTTTTGATATAGGAATTTTGAAAATTGCCGCAATAGCGCCCCCTGCAGAGCACAAAATAAAAATGAATGGAGCCAAAAATTAAACTTTGTCGTAGATGCATGAAATTTGGTACAGACATCCGTCACGTGATCCCGAACAAAAAATATATTGATGCCCCGCCCCTTTTTCCACCGTGTTGCCATGGCAACGACCCAATGTCAACTTTGTCCTAGCCAAACCAAAATTGGTACACACGTGCGTCATGACTGTCCGAACAAAAAAGTACATTACATGGTTGCTAGGCGACCAACAGGAGGTCGGCCATTTTGGGAAAATCAGCGCCGAAGGCGCCATTTCTTTTGCCTGCTCTTTTATAAACTCCACCGAGGGTGGCAGCGACATTATAAGCAGGTAGGGCGCGGCAGCGCCTCCCGGTTATTGTACATTACATGGTTGCTAGGTGACCGACAGGAGGTCGGCCATTTTGGGACAATCGGCGCCGAAGGCGCCATTTCTTGCCTTTGCTCTTTTATAAACTCCATCGAGGGTGGCAGCGACATTATAAGCAGGTAGGGCGCGGCAGCGCCTCCCGGTTATTGCGGCGGCGTGCGCGAACCGGCGTCAATCGGCCACCACGGCCCGCGAGGGCCTCCCAATGCCGCTTGCGGCTTTAATTATTATTATTATTATTATTTTTATTCTCCGAAAAAAGTCCACTTTCCCACCGACGAAAAGTCCTGAATTTTTGCACAAAATTCAAGCACGTGAAAAAAACATTCTTCACATTTAGAAAATATAAAAAATCTCAAATATGGCGCGTCAGCGCCCCCTGGAAAATCACGTTTACATTGCGCCCTATGACAAGACCCGAAAAACCCGCAAATTTTAGTTCGTCGTAGACGAAAAAAATTCGGCACAGTGATTGGTCACGTGAAGCCAAACAAAAAAACACATTACGCGGTTGCTAGGCAACCAACAGTATGGCGGCCATATTGGCCCGAAGAGGGACTTGGCGCCGAAGGCGCCATTTCATGCCCACGCATTTGAACGAACTCGTCCTAGGGCTTTTAACGCAGCGACTCCCCGTTCGCTCCAGATCATCTCCACATGTGGGAGATCAAAAGTTATTAAAAACTTTTTAATAGGTTTAACGGTGTTGCCGTGGCAACGCCATGAATTTGGCGTCCGTTTTTGGCGCTCGCCGCCGCGTTCAAACAGTCATAACTCACACATACTTTGGCCGATTTGAGCGAAACTTGAATCGTTGGTCGAGTCGTCGACCCCGGATGTTTTGATATAGGAATTTTGAAAATTGCCGCAATAGCGCCCCCTGCAGAGCACAAAATAAAAATGAATGGAGCCAAAAATTAAACTTTGTCGTAGATGCATGAAATTTGGTACAGACATCCGTCACGTGATCCCGAACAAAAAATATATTGATGCCCCGCCCCTTTTCCCACCGTGTTGCCATGGCAACGACCCAATGTCAACTTTGCCGCAGCCAAACCAAAATTGGTACACGCGTGCGTCTTGACTGTCCGAACAAAAAAGTACATTACATGGTTGCTAGGTGACCAACAGGAGGTCGGCCATTTTGGGAAAAATAAGCGCCGAAGGCGCCATTTCCTTTGCCAGC
Organism: Proterorhinus semilunaris; assembly: GCA_021464625.1. NCBI lineage: Eukaryota > Metazoa > Chordata > Actinopteri > Gobiiformes > Gobiidae > Proterorhinus > Proterorhinus semilunaris. Next base: position 2,110,703 of record CM038355.1, on the reverse strand, counting down.
TCTTTTATAAACTCCACCGAGGGTGGCAGCGACATTATAAGCAGGTAGGGCGCGGCAGCGCCTCCCGGTTATTGCGGCGGCGTGCGGGAACCGGCGTCAATCGGCCACCGCGGCCCGCGAGGGCCTCCCAATGCCGCTTGCGGCTTTAATTATTATTAGGCCCGAGCGGACCTGGCAGGTCTCGGGCCTCTTGTAATTGTACAAGCAGTGCGCGGAGCGCACTAAAGAAAGACGTGCGCGTAGCGCACGTCCCACGGGAAAAGAGCGCGGAGCGCTCAAAACCCATGTATGAGACAGTAATCAGGGGGCTCCCGGCACCAACACCTGTCCGATGATATAGGCGTGTGCCGCGAAAGCGGCACATTTGTTGCTGCTTTTAAAAAAAAAGAGGTGAAAACCACAGTCAAGGCGCAACATGGACAAGAAAGTGGTCGATGACGAGCGAAGCTCGTCATCGACCATGGCCACTCACCAAAGCCCAAAACACTGATACAGTGAATCAGGGCATCGAGCCCTATCCGGTGATATAAGTATTTGCCGCGAAAGCGGCAAATTTGTTCTTGTACTCACAAAAATACAAAAAAAAAAACGGATAGAGAAACATTGAGAAAGAGGTAAAAGACGAGCGCAACGCGCTCGTATTGGATAATAAACCTTACGGTTGGATTACTGGACGTGAGACCTTTCCGAATATATAAGGTTTGCCGCCGGAGGCGGCCCCATATTGTTATTGTATGGGTTTTTCTTATTATTATTATTATTTTTCTTCTCCCCCCCTAAATCCACTTTCCCACTGACGAAAAGTCCTGAATTTTTGCTCAAAATTCAAGCACGTGATTCTAAGAACTTTCACATTTAGAAAATTGAAAAATTCAAAAAAATGGCGCGTCAGCGCCCCCTGGAAAAACCACGTTAACATTGCGCCCTATGTAAAACACCCCCAAAATACCGCAAAACCTGAAAAACGTACTTTGTCGTAGACGAAAAAAATTCGGCACAGTGATTGGTCACGTGAAGCCAAACAAAAAAACACATTACGCGGTTGCTAGGCAACCAACAGTATGGCGGCCATATTGGCCCGAAGAGGGACTTGGCGCCGAAGGCGCCATTTCATGCCCACGCATTTGAACGAACTCGTCCTAGGGCTTTTAACGCAGCGACTCCCCGTTCGCTCCAGATCATCTCCACATGTGGGAGATTAAAAGTTATTAAAAACTTTTTAATAGCATTTTTGGTTTTGCCGTGGCAACGCCATGAATTTGGCGTCCGTTTTCGCCGCTCGCCGCCGTGTTCAAACAGCCGTAACTCACACATACTTTGGCCGATTTGAACAAAACTTGAATCGTTGGTCGAGTCGTCGACCCCGGATGTTTTGATATAGGAATTTTGAAAATTGCCGCAATAGCGCCCCCTGCAGAGCACAAAATAAAAATGAATGGAGCCAAAAATTAAACTTTGTCGTAGATGCATGAAATTTGGTACAGACATCCGTCACGTGATCCCGAATAAAAAATATATTGATGCCCCGCCCCTTTTCCCACCGTGTTGCCATGGCAACGACCCAATGTCAACTTTGCCGCAGCCAAACCAAAATTGGTACACGCGTGCGTCATGACTGTCCGAACAAAAAAGTACATTACATGGTTGCTAGGTGACCAACAGGAGGTCGGCCATTTTGGGAAAAATCAGCGCCGAAGGCGCCATTTCTTTTGCCAGCTCTTTTATAAACTCCACCGAGGGTGGCAGCGACATTATAAGCAGGTAGGGCGCGGCAGCGCCTCCCGGTTATTGCGGCGGCGTGCGGGAACCGGCGTCAATCGGCCACCGCGGCCCGCGAGGGCCTCCCAATGCCGCTTGCGGCTTTAATTATTATTATTATTATTTTTCCTCTCCCCACCTTAACTCCTTTATCTTGTGATGAAAAGTCCTGAATTTTGGCACATAATTCTAAAATGTTAACCGCTCGAATCGTGCAATTTCGAAATTTTACATTTCAAAAAAATGGCGCGTCAGCGCCCCCTGGAAAACTAGATTACATTGCACGTATGGCGAGACCCGAAAAACGTACTTCGTCGTAGACGAAAAAAATTCGGCACAGTTATTGGTCACGTGAAGCCAAACAAAAAAACACATTACGCGGTTGCTAGGCAACCAACAGTATGGCGGCCATATTGGCCCGAAGAGGGAATTGGCGCCGAAGGCGCCATTTCATGCCCACGCATTTGAACGAACTCGTCCTAGGCCGTTGAACGCAGCGACTCCCCGTTCGCTCCAGATCATCTCCACATGTGGGAGATTAAAAGTTGTTAAAAACTTTTTAATAGGTTTAAAGGTGTTGCCGTGGCAACGCCGTGAATTTGGCGTCCGTTTTCGCCGCTCGCCGCCGTGTTCAAACAGTCATAACTCACACATACTTTGGCCGATTTGAACAAAATTTTAACCGTTGGTCGAGTCGTCGACCCCGGATGTTTTGATATAGGAAATTTGAAAATTGCCGCAATAGCGCCCCCTGCAGAGCACAAAATAAAAATGAATGAGGACAAAAATTAAACTTTGTCGTAGATGCATGAAATTTGGTACAGACATCCGTCACGTGATCCCGAACAAAAAATATATTGATGCCCCGCCCCTTTCCCCACCGTGTTGCCATGGCAACGACCCAATGTCAACTTTGCCGCAGCCTAACCAAAATCGGTACACGCGTGCGTCATGACTGTCCGAACAAAAAAGTACATTACACGGTTGCTAGGCAACCAACAGGAGGTCGGCCATTTTGGGAAAATCAGCGCCGAAGGCGCCATTTCTTTTGCCAGCTCTTTTAGAAACTCCACCGAGGGTGGCGGCGGCATTATAAGCAGGTAGGGCGCGGCAGCGCCCCCCGGTTATTGTACATTACATGGTTGCTAGGTGACCAACAGGAGGTCGGCCATTTTGGGACAATTGGCGCCAAAGGCGCCATTTCTTGCCTATGCTCTTTTATAAACTCCACCGAGGGTGGCAGCGACATTATAAGCAGGTAGGGCGCGGCAGCGCCTCCCGGTTATTGCGGCGGCGTGCGGGAACCGGCGTCAATCGGCCACCGCGGCCCGCGAGGGCCTCCCAATGCCGCTTGCGGCTTTAATTATTATTATTTTTCTTCTCCGAAAAAAGTCCACTTTCCCACTGACGAAAAGTCCTGAATTTTTGCACAAAATTCAAGCACATGAAAAAAACATTTTTCACATTTAGAAAAAAAAAAAAATCTCAAAGATGGCGCGTCAGCGCCCCCTGGAAAATCAAGTTTACATTGCGCCCTATGACAAGACCCGAAAACCCCGAAAATTTTAGTTTGTCGTAGACGAAAAAAATTCGGCACAGTTATTGGTCACGTGAAGCCAAACAAAAAAACACATTACGCGGTTGCTAGGCAACCAACAGTATGGCGGCCATATTGGCCCGAAGAGGGACTTGGCGCCGAAGGCGCCATTTCATGCCCACGCATTTGAACGAACTCGTCCTAGGCTGTTAAACGCAGAGACTCCCCGTTCGCTCCAGATCATCTCCACATGTGGGACATCAAAAGTTATTAAAAACTTTTTAATAGGATTTTTGGTTTTGCCGTGGCAACGCCATGAATTTGGCGTCCGTTTTCGCCGCTCGCCGCCGCGTTCAAACAGTCATAACTCGCACATACTTTGGCCGATTTGAGCGAAACTTGAATCGTTGGTCGAGTCGTTGACCCCGGATGTTCTGATATAGGAAATTTGAAAATTGCCGCAATAGCGCCCCCTGCAGAGCACAAAATATAAATGAATGGAGCCAAAAATTAAACTTTGCCGTAGATGCATGAAATTTGGTACAGACATCCGTCACGTGATCCCGAACAAAAAATATATTGATGCCCCGCCCCTTTTTCCATCGTGTTGCCATGGCAACGGCCCAATGTCAACTTTGCCGCAGCCAAACCAAAATTGGTACACGCGTGCGTCATGACTGTCCGAACAAAAAAGTACATTATGTGGTTGCTAGGCGACCAACAGGAGGTCGGCCATTTTGGGAAAATCAGCGCCGAAGGCGCCATTTCTTTTGCCAGCTCTTTTATAAACTCCACCGAGGGTGGCAGCGACATTATAAGCAGGTAGGGCGCGGCAGCGCCTCCCGGTTATTGCGGCGGCGTGCGCGAACCGGCGTCAATCGGCCACCGCGGCCCGCGAGGGCCTCCCAATGCCGCTTGCGGCTTTAATTCTTATTATTATTATTATTATTTTTCTTCTCCCCCCCCCGGAGCCAGTTTCGGCACTTTCCCACCGACGAAAAGTCCTGAATTTTTGCCCAAAATTCAATTAGGTGAAAAAAAAAAACTTCACATCTCCAAATTGTAAAAATTCAAAAAAATGGCGCGTCAGCGCCCCCTGGAAAAACGACGTTAACATTGCGCCCTATGGCAGGACCCCCCAAAAATAGGATATTACAGAAAAACGTACTTCGTCGTAGACGAAAAAAATTCGGCACAGTGATTGGTCACGTGAAGCCAAACAAAAAAACACATTACGCGGTTGCTAGGCAACCAACAGTATGGCGGCCATATTGGCCCGAAGAGGGACTTGGCGCCGAAGGCGCCATTTCATGCCCACGCATTTGAACGAACTCGTCCTAGGCCGTTGAACGCAGCGACTCCCCGTTCGCTCCAGATCATCTCCACATGTGGGACATCAAAAGTTATTAAAAACTTTTTAATAGCATTTTTGGTTTTGCCGTGGCAACGCCATGAATTTGGCGTCCGTTTTCGCCGCTCGCCGCCGTGTTCAAACAGTCGTAACTCACACATACTTTGGCCGATTTGAACAAAATTTTAACCGTTGGTCGAGTCGTCGACCCCGGATGTTTTGATATAGGAAATTTGAAAATTGCCGCAATAGCGCCCCCTGCAGAGCACAAAATAAAAATGAATGGAGCCAAAAATTAAACTTTGTCGTAGATGCATGAAATTTGGTACAGACATCCGTCACGTGATCCCGAACAAAAAATATATTGATGCCCCGCCCCTTTTTCCACCGTGTTGCAATGGCAACGGCCCAATGTCAACTTTGCCGCAGACAAACCAAAATTGGTACACGCGTGCGTCTTGACTGTCCGAACAAAAAAGTACATTACATGGTTGCTAGGTGACCAACAGTATGGCGGCCATATTGGCCAGAAGAGGGACTTGGCGCCGAAGGCGCCATTTCTTTTGCCTGCTCTTTTATAAACTCCACCGAGGGTGGCAGCGACATTATAAGCAGGTATGGCGCGGCAGCGCCTCCTGGTTATTGTACATTACATGGTTGCTAGGTGACCAACAGGAGGTCGGCCATTTTGGGACAATCGGCGCCGAAGGCGCCATTTCTTGCCTATGCTCTTTTATAAACTCCACCGAGGGTGGCAGCGACATCATAAGCAGGTAGGGCGCGGCAGCGCCTCCCGGTTATTGCGGCGGCGTGCGGGAACCGGCGTCAACCGGCCACCGCGGCCCGCGAGGGCCTCCCAATGCCGCTTGCGGCTTTAATTCTTATTATTATTATTTTTCCTCTCCCCCAAAACGCCAGTTTCGGCACTTTCCCACCGACGAAAAGTCCTGAATTTTTGCCCAAAATTCAATTAAGTGAAAAAAAAAAACTTCACATCTCCAAATTGTAAAAATTCAAAAAAATGGCGCGTCAGCGCCCCCTGGAAAAACGACGTTAACATTGCGCCCTATGGCAGGACGCCCCAAAATAAGGATATTAGCGAAAAACATACTTCGTCGTAGACGAAAAAAATTCGGCACAGTGATTGGTCACGTGAAGCCCAACAAAAAAACACATTACGCGGTTGCTAGGCAACCAACAGTATGGCGGCCATATTGGCCCGAAGAGGGACTTGGCGCCGAAGGCGCCATTTCATGCCCACGCATTTGAACGAACTCGTCCTAGGGCTTTTAACGCAGCGACTCCCCGTTCGCTCCAGATCATCTCCACATGTGGGAGATCAAAAGTTATTAAAAACTTTTTAATAGGTTTAACGGTGTTGCCGTGGCAATGCCATGAATTCCGCGTCCGTTTTCGGCTCTCGCCGCCGCGTTCAAACAGTCATAACTCACACATACTTTGGCCGATTTGAGCGAAACTTGAATCGTTGGTCGAGTCGTCGACCCCGGATGTTTTGATATAGGAATTTTGAACATTGCCGCAATAGCGCCCCCTGCAGAGCACAAAATAAAAATGAATGGAGCCAAAAATTAAACTTTGTCGTAGATGCATGAAATTTGGTACAGACATCCGTCACGTGATCCCGAACAAAAAATATATTGATGCCCCGCCCCTTTTCCCATCGTGTTGCCATGGCAACGACCCAATGTCAACTTTGTCGTAGCCACACCAAAAGTGGTACACGCGTGCGTCAGGACTGTCCGGACAAAAAAGTACATTACATGGTTGCTAGGTGACCAACAGGAGGTCGGCCATTTTGGGAAAATCAGCGCCGAAGGCGCCATTTCTTTTGCCTGCTCTTTTATAAACTCCACCGAGGGTGGCAGCGACATTATAAGCAGGTAGGGCGCGGCAGCGCCTCCCGGTTATTGCGGCGGCGTGCGGGAACCGGCGTCAACCGGCCACCGCGGCGCGCGAGGGCCTCCCAATGCCGCTTGCGGCTTTAATTATTAGGCCCGAGCGGACCTGGCAGGTCTCGGGCCTCTTGTAATTGTACAAGCAGTGCGCGGAGCGCACTGAAGAAAGACGTGCGCGTAGCGCACGTCCCACGGGAAAAGAGCGCGGAGCGCTCAAAACCCATGTATGAGACAGTAATCAGGGGGCTCCCGGCACCAACACCTGTCCGATGATATAGGCGTGTGCCGCGAAAGCGGCACATTTGTTGCTGCTCGTAAAAAAAAAGAGGTGAAAACCACAGTGAAGGCGCAACATGGACAAGAAAGTGGTCGATGACGAGCGAAGCTCGTCATCGACCATGGCCACTCACCAAAGCCCAAAACACTGATACAGTGACTCAGGGCATCGAGCCCTATCCGGTGATATAAGTATTTGCCGCGAAAGCGGCAAATTTGTTCTTGTACTCACAAATATACGAAAAAAAAAACGGATAGAGAAACATTGAGAAAGAGGAGGTAAAAGACGAGCGCAACGCGCTCGTATTGGATAATAAACCTTACGGTTGGATTACTGGACGTGAGACCTTTCCGAATATATAAGGTTTGCCGCCGGAGGCGGCCCCATATTGTTATTGTATGAGTTTTTCTTTTTATTAGGCCCGAGCGGACCTGGCAGGTCTCGGGCCTCTTGTAATTGTACAAGCAGTGCGCGGAGCGCACTGAAGAAAGACGTGCGCGTAGCGCACGTCCCACGGGAAAAGAGCGCGGAGCGCTCAAAACCCATGTATGAGACAGTAATCAGGGGGCTCCCGGCACCAACACCTGTCCGATGATATAGGCGTGTGCCGCGAAAGCGGCACATTTGTTGCTGCTCGTAAAAAAAAAAGGTGAAAACCACAGTGAAGGCGCAACATGGATAAGAAAGTGGTCGATGACGAGCGAAGCTCGTCATCGACCATGGCCACTCACCAAAGCCCAAAACACTGATACAGTGACTCAGGGCATCGAGCCCTATCCGGTGATATAAGTATTTGCCGCGAAAGCGGCAAATTTGTTCTTGTACTCACAAAAATACGAAAAAAAAAAACGGATAGAGAAACATTGAGAAAGAAGAGGTAAAAGACGAGCGCAACGCGCTCGTATTGGACTAAGAACCTTACAGGTGGATTACTGGACGTGAGACCTTTCCGAAAATATAAGGTTGGCCGCCGGAGGCGGCGCTATATTGTTATTGTATGGGTTTTTCTTATTCTTATTATTATTTTTCTTCTATCCGTGTTTTTTTGGAATAAATCGCCCAAACTTCGACGAAAACTCCCCATTTTTTGCCCAAAATTAGAAATCACGGCGATACACAGTGTCAAAAAGTTTCGTTAAAAAAATCACAAAAATGGCGCGTCAGCGCCCCCTGGAAAATCAAGATTACATTGCGCCTATGGAGAGACACCGAAAAATCTGAAAATTTTAGTTCGTCGTAGACGAAAGAAATTCGGCACAGTGATTGGTCACGTGAAGCCCAACAAAAAAACACATTACACGGTTGCTAGGCAACCAACAGTATGGCGGCCATATTGGCCTGAAGAGGGACTTGGCGCCGAAGGCGCCATTTCATGCCCTCGCATTTGAACGAACTCGTCCTAGGCCGTTGAACGCAGCGACTCCCCGTTCGCTCCAGATCATCTCCACATGTGGGAGATTAAAAGTTATTAAAAACTTTTTAATAGGATTTTTGGTGTTGCCGTGGCAACGCCATGAATTTGGCGTCCGTTTTTGGCGCTCGCCGCCGCGTTCAAACAGCCGTAACTCACACATACTTTGGCCGATTTGAACAAAACTTGAATCGTTGGTCGAGTCGATGACCCCGGATGTTTTGATATAGGAAATTTGAAAATTGCCACAATAGCGCCCCCTGCAGAGCACAAAATAAAAATGAATGGAGCCAAAAATTAAACTTTGTCGTAGATTCATGAAATTTGGTACAGACATCCGTCACGTGATCCCGAACAAAAAATACATTGATGCCCCGCCCCTTTTCCCACCGTGTTGCCATGGCAACGACCCAATGTCAACTTTGACGCAGCCTAACCAAAATTGGTACACACGTGCGTCATGACTGTCCGAACAAAAAAGTACATTACACGGTTGCTAGGCGACCAACAGGAGGTCGGCCATTTTGGGACAATCCGCGCCGAAGGCGCCATTTCTTTTGCCAGCTCTTTTATAAACTTCACCGAGGGTGGCAGCGACATTATGAGCTGGTAGGGCGTGGCAGCGCCCCCCGGTTATTGTAAATTACATGGTTGCTAGGTTACCAACAGGAGGTCGGCCATTTTGGGACAATCGGCGCCGAAGGCGCCATTTCTTGCCTGTGCTCTTTTATAAACTCCACCGAGGGTGGCAGCGACATTATAAGCAGGTAGGGCGCGGCAGCGCCTCCCGGTTATTGCGGCGGCGTGCGGGAACCGGCGTCAACTGGCCACCGCGGCCCGCGAGGGCCTCCCAATGCCGCTTGCGGCTTTAATTAGGCCCGAGCGGACCTGGCAGGTCTCGGGCCTCTTGTAATTGTACAAGCAGTGCGCGGAGCGCACTGAAGAAAGACGTGCGCGTAGCGCACGTCCCACGGGAAAAGAGCGCGGAGCGCTCAAAACCCATGTATGAGACAGTAATCAGGGGGCTCCCGGCACCAACACCTGTCCGATGATATAGGCGTGTGCCGCGAAAGCGGCACATTTGTTGCTGCTTTTAAAAAAAAAAAGGTGAAAACCACAGTGAAGGCGCAACATGGACAAGAAAGTGGTCGATGACGAGCGAAGCTCGTCATCGACCATGGCCACTCACCAAAGCCCAAAACACTGATACAGTGACTCGGGGCATCGAGCCCTATCCGGTGATATAAGTATTTGCCGCGAAAGCGGCAAATTTGTTCTTGTACTCACAAAAATACGGAAAAAAAATTCCATAGAGAAACATTGAAATAGTAGAGGTAAAAGACGAGCGCAACGCGCTCGTATTGGATAATAAACACCATAGCTGGATTACTGGACGTGAGACCTTTCCGAATATATAAGGTTAGCCGCCGGAGGTGGCCCCATATTGTTTTTGTATGAGTTTTTCTTATTATTATTATTATTATTATTATTTTTCCTCTCCCCACCTTAACTCCTTTATCTTGTGATGAAAAGTCCTGAATTTTGGCACATAATTCTAAAATGTTAACCGCTCGAATCGTGCAATTTCGAAATTTTACATTTCAAAAAAATGGCGCGTCAGCGCCCCCTGGAAAACTAGATTACATTGCACGTATGGCGAGACCCGAAAAACGTACTTCGTCGTAGACGAAAAAAATTCGGCACAGTTATTGGTCACGTGAAGCCAAACAAAAAAACACATTACGCGGTTGCTAGGCAACCAACAGTATGGCGGCCATATTGGCTCGAAGAGGGAATTGGCACCGAAGGCGCCATTTCATGCCCACGCATTTGAACGAACTCGTCCTAGGGCTTTTAACGCAGCGACTTCCCGTTCGCTCCAGATCATCTCCACATGTGGGAGATGAAAAGTTGTTAAAAACTTTTTAATAGGTTTAACGGTGTTGCCGTGGCAACGCCATGAATTCAGCGTCCGTTTTTGCCGCTCGCCGCCGCGTTCAAACAGTCATAACTCGCACATACTTTGGCCGATTTGAGCGAAACTTGAATCGTTGGTCGAGTCGTTGACCCCGGATGTTTTGATATAGGAAATTTGAAAATTGCCGCAATAGCGCCCCCTGCAGAGCACAAAATAAAAATGAATGGAGCCAAAAATTAAACTTTGTCGTAGATGCATGAAATTTGGTACAGACATCCGTCACGTGATCCCGAACAAAAAATATATTGATGCCCCGCCCCTTTTCCCACCGTGTTGCCATGGCAACGACCCAATGTCAACTTTGTCGTAGCCTAACCAAAATTGGTACACGCGTGCGTCATGACTGTCCGAACAAAAAAGTACATTACATGGTTGCTAGGTGACCAACAGGAGGTCGGCCATTTTGGGACAATCGGCGCCGAAGGCGCCATTTCTTGCCTATGCTCTTTTATAAACTCCACCGAGGGTGGCAGCGACATTATAAGCCGGTAGGGCGCGGCAGCGCCTCCCGGTTATTGCGGCGGCGTGCGGGAACCGGCGTCAATCGGCCACCGCGGCCCGCGAGGGCCTCCCAATGCCGCTTGCGGCTTTAATTATTATTATTTTTCTTCTCCGAAAAAAGTCCACTTTCCCACTGACGAAAAGTCCTGAATTTTTGCACAACATTCAAGCACATGAAAAAAACATTTTTCACATTTAGAAAAAAAAAAAAATCTCAAAGATGGCGCGTCAGCGCCCCCTGGAAAATCAAGTTTACATTGCGCCCTATGACAAGACCCTAAAACCCCGAAAATTTTAGTTTGTCGTAGACGAAAAAAATTCGGCACAGTTATTGGTCACGTGAAGCCAAACAAAAAAACACATTACGCGGTTGCTAGGCAACCAACAGTATGGCGGCCATATTGGCCAGAAGAGGGAATTGGCGCCGAAGGCGCCATTTCATGCCCTCGCATTTGAACGAACTCGTCCTAGGCCGTTGAACGCAGCGACTCCCCGTTCGCTCCAGATCATCTCCACATGTGGGACATCAAAAGTTATTAAAAACTTTTTAATAGGATTTTTGGTTTTGCCGTGGCAACGCCATGAATTTGGCGTCCGTTTTCGCCGCTCGCCGCCGCGTTCAAACAGTCATAACTCGCACATACTTTGGCCGATTTGAGCGAAACTTGAATCGTTGGTCGAGTCGTTGACCCCGGATGTTTTGATATAGGAATTTTGAAAATTGCCGCAATAGCGCCCCCTGCAGAGCACAAAATATAAATGAATGGAGCCAAAAATTAAACTTTGCCGTAGATGCATGAAATTTGGTACAGACATCCGTCACGTGATCCCAAACAAAAAATATATTGATGCCCCGCCCCTTTTCCCACCGTGTTGCCATGGCAACGACCCAATGTCAACTTTGCTGCAGCCAAACCAAAATTGGTACACGCGTGCGTCATGACTGTCCGAACAAAAAAGTACATTACATGGTTGCTAGGTGACCACCAGGAGGTCGGCCATTTTGGGAAAATCAGCGCCGAAGGCGCCATTTCTTTTGCCAGCTCTTTTATAAACTCCACCGAGGGTGGCAGCGACATTATAAGCAGGTAGGGCGCGGCAGCGCCCCCCGGTTATTGTACATTACATGGTTGCTAGGCAACCAACAGTATGGCGGCCATATTGGCCCGAAGAGAGACTTGGCGCCAAAGGCGCCATTTTATGCCCACACATTTGAACGAACTCGTCCTAGGCCATTGAACGCAGCGACTCCCCGTTCGCTCCAGATCATCTCCACATGTGGGAGATTAAAAGTGATTAAAAACTTTTTAATAGGATTAACGGTGTTGCCGTGGCAACGCCATGAATTCCGCGTCCGTTTTTGGCGCTCGCCGCCGCGTTCAAACAGCCGTAACTCGCACATACTTTGGCCGATTTGAGCGAAACTTGAATAGTTGGTCGAGTCGTCGACCCCGGATGTTTTGATATAGGAAATTAGAAAATTGCCGCAATAGCGCCCCCTGCAGAGCACAAAATAAAAATGAATGAGGACAAAAATTAAACTTTGTCGTAGATTCATGAAATTTGGTACAGACATCCGTCACGTGATCCCGAACAAAATATATATTGATGCCCCGCCCCTTTTCCCACCGTGTTGCCATGGCAACGACCCAATGTCAACTTTGTCGTAGCCAAACCAAAATTGGTACACGCGTGCGTCATGACTGTCCGAACAAAAAAGTACATTACATGGTTGCTAGGTGACCAACAGGAGGTCGGCCATTTTGGGAAAATCAGCGCCGAAGGCGCCATTTCTTTTGCCAGCTCTTTTATAAACTCCACCGAGGGTGGCAGTGACATTATAAGCAGGTAGGGCGCGGCAGCGCCCCCCGGTTATTGTACATTACATGGTTGCTAGGTGACCAACAGGAGGTCGGCCATTTTGGGACAATCGGCGCCGAAGGCGCCATTTCTTGCCTATGCTCTTTTATAAACTCCACCGAGGGTGGCAGCGACATTATAAGCAGGTAGGGCGCGGCAGCGCCTCCCGGTTATTGCGGCGGCGTGCGGGAACCGGCGTCAACCGGCCACCGCGGCCCGCGAGGGCCTCCCAATGCCGCTTGCGGCTTTAATTATTATTATTATTATTTTTTTTCCTCTCCCCCAAAACGCCAGTTTCGGCACTTTCCCACCGACGAAAAGTCCTGAATTTTTGCCCAAAATTCAATTAGGTGAAAAAAAAAAAACTTCACATCTCCAAATTGTAAAAATTCAAAAAAATGGCGCGTCAGCGCCCCCTGGAAAAACGACGTTAACATTGCGCCCTATGGCAGGACGCCCCAAAATAAGGATATTAGCGAAAAACGTACTTCGTCGTAGACGAAAAAAATTCGGCACAGTGATTGGTCACGTGAAGCCAAACAAAAAAACACATTACGCGGTTGCTAGGCAACCAACAGTATGGCGGCCATATTGGCCCGAAGAGGGACTTGGCGCCGAAGGCGCCATTTCATGCCCACGCATTTGAACGAACTCGTCCTAGGGCTTTTAACGCAGCGACTCCCCGTTCGCTCCAGATCATCTCCACATGTGGGACATCAAAAGTTATTAAAAACTTTTTAATAGGATTTTTGGTTTTGCCGTGGCAACGCCATGAATTTGGCGTCCGTTTTCGCCGCTCGCCGCCGCGTTCAAACAACCGTAACTCACACATACTTTGGCCGATTTGAACAAAACTTGAATCGTTGGTCGAGTCGTTGACCCCGGATGTTTTGATATAGGAAATTTGAAAATTGCCGCAATAGCGCCCCCTGCAGAGCACAAAATAAAAATGAATGGAGCCAAAAATTAAACTTTGTCGTAGAGTCATGAAATTTGGTACAGACATCCGTCACGTGATCCCGAACAAAAAATATATTGATGCCCCGCCCCTTTTCCCATCGTGTTGCCATGGCAACGACCCAATGTCAACTTTGTCGTAGCCAAACCAAAATTGGTACACACGTGCGTCACGACTGTCCGAACAAAAAAGTACATTACATGGTTGCTAGGCGACCAACAGGAGGTCGGCCATTTTGGGAAAAATAAGCGCCGAAGGTGCCATTTCTTTTGCCAGCTCTTTTATAAACTCCACCGAGGGTGGCAGTGAAATTATAAGCAGGTAGGGCGCGGCAGCGCCTCCCGGTTATTGTACATTACATGGTTGCTAGGTGACCAACAGGAGGTCGGCCATTTTGGGACAATGGGCGCCGAAGGCGCCATTTCTTGGCTTTGCTCTTTTATAAACTCCACCGAGGGTGGCGGCGACATTATAAGCAGGTAGGGCGCGGCAGCGCCTCCCGGTTATTGCGGCGGCGTGCGGGAGCCGGCGTCAACCGGCCACCGCGGCCCGCGAGGGCCTCCCAATGCCGCTTGCGGCTTTAATTATTATTATTTTTCCTCTCCCCACCTTAACTCCTTAATCTTGTGATGAAAAGTCCTGAATTTTGGCACATCATTCTAAAATGTTAACCGCTCGAATCGTGCAATTTCGAAATTTTACATTTCAAAAAAATGGCGCGTCAGCGCCCCCTGGAAAACTAGATTACATTGCACGTATGGCGAGACCCGAAAAACGTACTTCGTCGTAGACGAAAAAAATTCGGCACAGTGATTGGTCACGTGAAGCCAAACAAAAAAACACATTACGCGGTTGCTAGGCAACCAACAGTATGGCGGCCATATTGGCCCGAAGAGGGAATTGGCGCCGAAGGCGCCATTTCATGCCCACGCATTTGAACGAACTCGTCCTAGGCCGTTGAACGCAGCGACTCCCCGTTCGCTCCAGATCATCTCCACATGTGGGAGATTAAAAGTTGTTAAAAACTTTTTAATAGGATTAACGGTGTTGCCGTGGCAACGCCGTGAATTTGGCGTCCGTTTTCGCAGCTCGCCGCTGTGTTCAAACAGCCGTAACTCACACATACTTTGGCCGATTTGAACAAAAATTGAATCGTTGGTCGAGTCCTTGACCCCGGATGTTTTGATATAGGAATTTTGAAAATTGCCGCAATAGCGCCCCCTGCAGAGCACAAAATAAAAATGAATGGAGCCAAAAATTTAACTTTGTCGTAGATGCATGAAATTTGGTACAGACATCCGTCACGTGATCCTGAACAAAAAATATATTGATGCCCCGCCCCTTTTCCCATCGTGTTGCCATGGCAACGACCCAATGTCAACTTTGTCGTAGCCAAACCAAAATTGGTACACACGTGCGTCATGACTGTCCGAACAAAAAAGTACATTACATGGTTGCTAGGTGACCAACAGGAGGTCGGCCATTTTGGGAAAATCAGTGCCGAAGGCGCCATTTCTTTTTCCTGCTCTTTTATAAACTCCACCGAGGGTGGCAGCGAAATTATAAGCAGGTAGGGCGCGGCAGCGCCTCCCGGTTATTGCGCCGGCGTGCGGGAACCGGCGTCAATCGGCCACCGCGGCCCGCGAGGGCCTCCCAATGCCGCTTGCGGCTTTAATTATTATTTTTCTTCTCCCCCCCTAAGTCCACTTTCCCACCAACGAAAAGTCCTGAATTTTTGCACAAAATTCTAGCACATAAATATAAGATATTTCACATTTAGAAAATATGAAAAAACTCAAATATGGCGCGTCAGCGCCCCCTGGAAAATCAAGTTTACATTGCGCCCTATGGCAAGACCCGAAAAACCCGAAAATTTTAGTTCGTCGTAGACGAAAAAAATTCGGCACAGTTATTGGTCATGTGAAGCCAAACAAAAAAACACATTACGCGGTTGCTAGGCAACCAACAGTATGGCGGCCATATTGGCCCGAAGAGGGACTTGGCGCCGAAGGCGCCATTTCATGCCCACGCATTTGAACGAACTCGTCCTAGGGCTTTTAACGCAGAGACTCCCCGTTCGCTCCAGATCATCTCCACATGTGGGACATCAAAAGTTATTAAAAACTTTTTAATAGCATTTTTGGTTTTGCCGTGGCAACGCCATGAATTTGGCGTCCGTTTTAGCCGCTCGCCGCCGCGTTCAAACAGCCATAACTCACACATACTTTGGCCGATTTGAGCGAAACTTGAATCGTTGGTCGAGTCGTCGACCCCGGATGTTTTGATATAGGAATTTTGAAAATTGCCGCAATAGCGCCCCCTGCAGAGCACAAAATAAAAATGAATGGAGCCAAAAATTTAACTTTGTCGTAGATGCATGAAATTTGGTACAGACATCCGTCACGTGATCCTGAACAAAAAATATATTGATGCCCCGCCCCTTTTCCCATCGTGTTGCCATGGCAACGACCCAATGTCAACTTTGTCATAGCCAAACCAAAATTGGTACACACGTGCGTCATGACTGTCCGAACAAAAAAGTACATTACATGGTTGCTAGGTGACCAACAGGAGGTCGGCCATTTTGGGAAAATCAGTGCCGAAGGCGCCATTTCTTTTTCCTGCTCTTTTATAAACTCCACCGAGGGTGGCAGCGAAATTATAAGCAGGTAGGGCGCGGCAGCGCCTCCCGGTTATTGCGCCGGCGTGCGGGAACCGGCGTCAATCGGCCACCGCGGCCCGCGAGGGCCTCCCAATGCCGCTTGCGGCTTTAATTATTATTTTTCTTCTCCCCCCCTAAGTCCACTTTCCCACCAACGAAAAGTCCTGAATTTTTGCACAAAATTCTAGCACATAAATATAAGATATTTCACATTTAGAAAATATGAAAAAACTCAAATATGGCGCGTCAGCGCCCCCTGGAAAATCAAGTTTACATTGCGCCCTATGGCAAGACCCGAAAAACCCGAAAATTTTAGTTCGTCGTAGACGAAAAAAATTCGGCACAGTTATTGGTCATGTGAAGCCAAACAAAAAAACACATTACGCGGTTGCTAGGCAACCAACAGTATGGCGGCCATATTGGCCCGAAGAGGGACTTGGCGCCGAAGGCGCCATTTCATGCCCACGCATTTGAACGAACTCGTCCTAGGGCTTTTAACGCAGAGACTCCCCGTTCGCTCCAGATCATCTCCACATGTGGGACATCAAAAGTTATTAAAAACTTTTTAATAGCATTTTTGGTTTTGCCGTGGCAACGCCATGAATTTGGCGTCCGTTTTAGCCGCTCGCCGCCGCGTTCAAACAGCCATAACTCACACATACTTTGGCCGATTTGAGCGAAACTTGAATCGTTGGTCGAGTCGTCGACCCCGGATGTTTTGATATAGGAAATTTAAAAATTGCCGCAATAGCGCCCCCTGCAGAGCACAAAATAAAAATGAATGGAGCCAAAAATTTAACTTTGTCGGAGATGCATGAAATTTGGTACAGACATCCGTCACGTGATCCCGAACAAAAAATATATTGATGCCCCGCCCCTTTTCCCACCGTGTTGCCATGGCAACGACCCAATGTCAACTTTGTCGTAGCCAAACCAAAATTGGTACACACGTGCGTCATGACTGTCCGAACAAAAAAGTACATTACATGATTGCTAGGTGACCAACAGGAGGTCGGCCATTTTGGGAAAAATAAGCGCCGAAGGCGCCATTTCTTGCCTATGCTCTTTTATAAACTCCACCGAGGGTGGCAGCGACATTATAAGCAGGTAGGGCGCGGCAGCGCCTCCCGGTTATTGCGGCGGCGTGCGGGAACCGGCGTCAATCGGCCACCGCGGCCCGCGAGGGCCTCCCAATGCCGCTTGCGGCTTTAATTATGTTTATTATAGTGTTCTCTAGATTTCCTTGTCAATTTGTTTACATTTTAGTGCAAATTAGATAAAATCCTACTTAACCTAAAACAGTCTGTGTGGCGCCCTCTACATTTTCGGCTGTAGTACATTTGAATTTTGTGTCTGTCCTCTC
Source organism: Proterorhinus semilunaris (assembly GCA_021464625.1). Taxonomy (NCBI): domain Eukaryota; kingdom Metazoa; phylum Chordata; class Actinopteri; order Gobiiformes; family Gobiidae; genus Proterorhinus; species Proterorhinus semilunaris. The sequence continues at coordinate 2,093,131 of CM038355.1, read as the reverse complement.
CGTTTGCTCTGCCAGCTGTGTGTCGTCACTTTGAGCTGTATGACGTCCGTCACTCTGCTGCTTGGGGTATAAAAGCAGCCAAGTCTTGCACATGCCCCTTCACCGCTCTCAGAGGATGAGTATAACGAACAGAGAAAGTTAGAGATAAACAGAGAACAAGAAGTCAAAACAAAGATGGAGAGAAAAACTGTGCCAAGTGTCAAGGCCAGAGATATCCCGGTGCTTGGAGACGGAGCCATATCTAATATACACAATGAGATAATGACTACAAGCACCTATCTGAGTGCCACAGTTTCTGACATCATTGATGTTCTAAACAAGGAGATTACAAATAACTGGGATAAATAAACTGACATACTGGGATAAATAAACTGACATAAAAAACAGAGAGTCTGAAGTCCTGAAAGAAAAGTTTAATAACCTTGAGAGACTTGATTGTCTGGATAATGAGGCAATACAAATGTTCATCAGTGGACCTATCCCAAACATCGACGGGAGAATAAACACATTCTCCCGGTTGTTTCAGTTGAATACATGGCTGTCCAAAGTCTGTGAGTCAAGAGGACTGTATTTCATAGAGAACTTTAATCTTTTCTGGAAACGCGATGATCTGTTTAAAGGAAATGGCCCACATTTGAGCTGAGGTGGAGTGAGACGACTGACGGAAAATCTCCTCCATGCTCTGCAAAATCAGTGGAGACCTGAGCTGCAAGAGAGAGCAGAGAGGAGCATGAGAAGAGCTCCTGGCTCGCCAGCAAAGGTTTCGCCTGCATCCCCAATAAAAGATTCAGGCGCAGCTGCATCATCTGCACCTACAGTAATGGATCCAGCCACAGTTAAGGATCCAGCCACAGCAGCGCCATCAGCACCTACAGTAAAGGACTCAGCCACAGTTAAGGATCCATCCACAGCAGCACCATCCGCATCTCTGGAAAACAGTTCAACCATAGCAGCAGCGCCACCTGCATCTCTGGGGAAAAGCTCAGCTTCAGTACCACCTGCATCTATAGTAAATGGTTCAGCCGAAGGAGCACTTTCATCAACTACACCACAGGCCTTGAGCCCGACTGCTACATCTACACCCTCCAGAGATTTTTATGAATGATTTCCATCCCCAAACTCACCTATGGGACTCCCCAACCATTTTGAACCCTTGATAAAACAAGGGATTAAAATGACTCCCCTCACTCCAGTCATGTCAAGACCAAGGCTGGGAATCGAACCCTGGACCTTCTAGCTGTATAGCATGAGTGCTAACCAATGTACTACGGTGCCGTAGTCATATTATGTTGTATTTAATTTACTTTTAAACAGTGGCGGGCCGTGGGGTTTCAGTCAGGGCCTTCAGTAGAAACCTGGGTTCACACAGTCAAACGCATATAAACTGAAGGACAATAGGCATATGGATAAAACTGCCTTTTTGCATGGCACTTGTTTGCTAAAGCATTTGTCAACAACACAAACCAAAGCAGCCCCAAACAAAAGCAAACACCTTCAGGAACACTCGTACTAGAATACGGAAACACACGACACATGACAGGCAAAGACGAGCGCGTTATAACGTGGACATTTTAGGAGATGTTTTGTTGACAGAGCGAGACATCCAGAGATCAACTCAAACGCAAAATCCATCGTAATAAAATGATACTAAAATTACAGTTTGGTGCAATGTGAGATGTTTTTTAGCGCTCGTAGTCCCGTACCTGTTCCCAGCCCGAGTCCCAGTGCAGATGACACGGGGAAATTCTTCTTCTGTCCGGAGAGCCGAGCATCTATGTCCCGCCGTCAGTCCCGCTGCTTTGCTATCGAAGCTCTTCATGAGGAAGGGGCCCCAAACATTCGGGATCAATAAATCCACTTCATGCGGATATTTCCAAGAGGAATATCTGTTTACCCGGTTTACTTCTGATTTCCTGGAACGTCTTGCCCATGCGCCATTAGTGGTTTTCCCAGGTGAACAAAATGTAGGGGAAGCTACTGAGCTACTGAAGGCCATGGGGGGAGTACTGTCAATGTAGATAGAATTCTGATTGGCTGATAATTCTGTCAATCATATGTGCGGTCTGACAACACAGGACCTGCAGAATCAGTGGAGAAGGCCCTGAGGAGGAGCAGTTCACCGGTAGTGTTTAAGGCACTTTTTGAGTAGGAAATTACAGTTACATCTCAACAAACTGAATATAAGCGACTCAACTGTACATTATATAAATTAAATATACTATTAAAACATTTTACCCTTTTTTCCCTCTTTTGATCAGGCCCTGCTGGCACTGATGGCACACCACTTCTTTTAAAGTAGCCTACTTTGGATCACTTTTATTTGACCCCAGGGCCGTGTACTAGCTGGTTCTGATTGTCCAGTGCTGACCCCCAAACTGTGATTGTTAATTAAAACATTTTGAATGAATTATGTTGTATTTGATTGACTTTTAAAGTAGCCTACTTTTGATAACTTTCAAACTTAAAAAAAAATGCTTATTTGAACAATCCCCATGATTCTGTTACTTGTCCAACATTAGTTTGGGAATGTGTGGTTGTCAGTCTAGCTTTTATTGTTACAACATGTGTCATTATGGTATTTCTAAAGTGGTTCAAGTGGTATTTTGGTTGTACCTCAGCGGTCTGCAGATGGCGACATATCGGTCGATGGACATGAGGATGAGGATAGCGTGGATGTTCCAGCCGTACATGTGGACGGCGAAGGCCTGGGTGACACAGGCGCCCAGCGGGATGAGACGGCGGTGGACAGGCAGTAGCATGTCCCACAGGATCCGCGGTACCACCGCCAAGTTGTTCATCACGTCGTTAACAGCCAATTGGCACATCAGCAGGTACATGGGCTGATGCAGGGCGCGCTCAGACCACACCAGAGCCACCACGCCCAGGTTAGAGCCCACGATGAAGACATGACTGAGCAGGAGAGACAGAAACACCAGGGAGCGGCTGGATGTGGGCACCATCAGCCCCTCAAGCTGGAGGAGCACAGGGGAGGTCCCGTTCTCCATCACTGACTCACAGGAAACACAACACAAGGTTAGTTAATATATCAATAACTTTTGCCCCCGTAGATCTACGTTATACATGCAGGGTTAGTAAGAAAAAAGACCATGTGTGCTGTTGTGTGTATTTTCTTGCGATCGCAAATGCAGAAGTAAGAGCTGATATTAGCACAGTGTTTTGTTTGGCGGTCCCCCCTGTTCACTTCTCAACACTGTCTCAAATCTGAGCTCTGGCTGAAAAATGCATCTAACCTATAGCCTGTCCGTCCATGGGAGTGGATCTCTCCTTCTGTGGCTCTCCCCGAGGTTTCTCTTTTCTCCCAATGATTTTTTATTTCCCTCGCCGTGCTAGCGAGTCTAAGGACACCCACGTGGCTCATCACCACCTGCTACTTGCACTTATTTGGACATTATGTTTGCCTAGATACTTTACATTGTCTTATTTACTGTTCTGTTGTATTGCCTTAATGTTTGGTGCAGCCCTGTGAAGGGCCTGTCACAATTGGCGCATTGACCGCAGCGAATTTGTCCCCCATTTGTTCGCCTCCAAAATTGAAATTGCCATCAGCCGCAAAGATCGCAAAGTAGACTTTTAAGAAATCACAGTCACAATAGAGTACGGGCTGCGACTGGATGCGGTTGATTTGGTTAGTGTCCAAATGCGAGTGGGGCAAGGGAGAAAGCGAATGGTGAGAGGCTGGTGAGCCTACCTAAGCAGGAATCGCACGAGACTGATAGTGGCGTTCACCAGTCTCTCACCAGTATCTCACCATCTGCGCGACTGGGAAGATTTACCTTTCACCATTCTCACGACTGTAGCGGCCTGCTGTGACCTCCACTGAATTGTGTGCATGCATAACATTCAGCTGCAACAAATAATTCAACTGCGATTCACACCCTTTCATAGGGTCAATAGCGGTCGCTCGTGCAGATGCCCGTGTGCCAAAAGAGAGTGTTCGCACGACCTTCATATTTTGAGGCCGTAAACAATTGCATAGTGCCCGTGCGCCAATTGTGACAAGCCCTTAAGGCAACTCCTGTTGTGATATTGGGCTATACAAAACCATTGATTGATTGATTGACCGATTGACTTGTGTACAGCGGGGATCTGCAGGAGACTGTTCTGTCCATCTCGACTCTCACATGTCGAGCGTGGCCCCATTAAACTCTGCAGTTCCTCAAGGTTAAGTTCTCGGCCTTGCCCTCTTCTCTCTATATCTGCTGCCACTTACAGACATATTTCAAAATACAACTACTACTTCAGAAGCCCCTTATGAGAGACCAACAGCAATTTTGTTTTGACTATTATAAGGTAAGCCTTTAGCTTTACCTTTAGCCTTTAGCATTTCTTGTCCAGTTTACTTATAGAAAATACAGCTATAGAGTTCAGGACTGTGATGTCATGTCGCTAAGAATAATGAGATTACCAGATATAATAAACTCATGTTTTTTAAAGGTAAAATACTGGAGTAATCATTCACATTAAAACTCTTGGACACCACAGTGAGATAGATGTGTTTACCAGTAGTTGTTCTACGAATTTTCTTTCCACTGATCTTTTTTCTCCACTTTTTACACTGTTTTTAGCTACAGTTAGTCTATGGATAATATGCCAACAGCTGTAAACATGGCGGATCTCCATGGTAACAGTGGATTTTCCCACAGCAATTAACGAAGTCACCGCTGCACCACTATACATAATTAGCATACATTAATGACAAACCGACAAACAAAAAAAAAGATAAAATTAACCAAACACCTGGACCTACCTCTGCGATTCCTTTTGAGACTTCAAGTTCAAGCCGATTGTCAGGACAGATGTCCTGATTTAGGCCACGTTCAAAGCACCATCTTCTCACATTTCGCTCTGAGAAACCCACAGTTGGACCAAACTGTGCAGTTAGCGCGTTGGCGATCTCACCACAAGCCATACCACTCATCCTTCTCTCTATAACAAAGTCGGCAAAACTATTTAAGGCCATTTGAAAACGTATTATTAAAGTAGTAAAATAGACAAATTAGTTAACCACTGTAACAGCTGACGTCTTCTCACAAAGTGGAGTGACTTTGGCCGCTAAATGGTGGGCATGGTTAACAGCTTCCGCGTCAGCATCAAAATAAGATCAAGAATGGAAAATCCAATTTTTGCTGTGGTTTTTCGATGTTGGTGTTTCTTGTGTAAATGTGTAATGGAAAAACGGAATATGACCTGTTTTTCGTTATCCGTTTTTTTATTTTAAAACAAAACATTAAAAAACTGAAAACTGATTCTCGTTTTCTAAATTTTATTTTGATAATGAAAAACGGGAAACGGCCAATATTCGTTTTTTGTATTTTCTTTCCTAATCGAAAAATGCCGCGACGTACACGGACCTTTAAACCCCATTCTGTAATCTAATATTGAGTTTTGCATTTCAATATTCAATGCCTTCTGTTAATTGATTTTGATAATTAAACTGCCATAAACCACAGTTTGCTTTGGTAATGTCTGTGTTTATTATTTCAGACTAAGAGTCAAAGTGTATCGGTTCAAGAATTCACATCCTTCAGATACATCTGTAGTTTAGGGTCCGTGTATAAAGTATAATTCATTTTTCGTTTCCACGTTTCAGAATGAAAGTGTTCGTGCATATTTCCTTTTATCGATTTTCAAATTAAAATCCAAAACAAATTAACCAAAACACAACGTTTCTCATTTTTGGTAATGAAACGAAATCAGTCCAAATGGCTTCAATTTGGATTTTTGTATATGATGCATACAACGAAAAATGGCATTTTAAATTACTAATGAAGCCTTATTTGATTTTGTTATATTGTTTTATTTGTTTGTGGTCAACCGGAAGCTGAGTTGACTGTACGTCGCATATTATGGTCCGCCTTGACACACCTGAAGAACTTGTCTTCTTTAGCCTATTCTGAGCGAGACTTTCTTGGCCCGCACACATTTGACTCACTTTTTCAGGAGTTGGCGCTCAGTGCTGCTTTTATGTTTAACTGGGATTTCACTATCAGATACGCACGAGGCAGAGACAGCCCGCCTGCATTAGCAGGTTGAGCCACACAACACATTTGGTGATATTGAATTGATCTTTGACAATATAGTGAACAACAACCCAAGGCCATTTGAAAACGCTCTCTTACATCTAATTGAACTGTGTTCCCCAATGTAGAGTTTACTTTAGTGATGTTTTTTTTATTTGATGATGGAAACACCATAAGCATTGGTTCACAAAAGGTTGGTTGTATCACATAATGTTCCACAATGGCCTCAGTGCCAAGTGAGAGGTGTAGGACTGTTATGTTTACCTACAAGTGTTTTAATAAAGCAATTTATTACATAATTGTTTTTTGCCAGCCATGTTTTTACGCACATACATGAGACATTGATGAGGCATCAAAGATGTATCATATGATGGGTTTTCTCTTCACCTGATGCCATCGTTGGGTATTAAACAGATCATATGACATGTCAGCTAAAGAAAAAACAAGCACATATGAAGTGAATACCTGTAATTCAGTTCAAGTTAATCCACTATGTATTTAATGAGTAGAGTTATTTAGTTCAACAGCGTCACCGTGACCGCAAATTCCAGTGCACCATCTAGTGGGCTGTGGCTCAACCTGCTAATGCAGGCGGGCTGTCTCTGCCTCGTGCGTATCTGATAGTGAAATCCCAGTTAAACATAAAAGCAGCACTGAGTAGCACCAACTCCTGAAAAAGTGAGTCAAATGTGTGCGGGCCAAGTAAGTCTCGCTCAGAATAGGCTAATGAAGACAAGTCCTTCAGGTGTGTCAAGGCGGACCATAATATGCGACATACAGTCAACTCAGCTTCCGGTTGACCACAAACAAATAAAACAATATAACAAAATCAAATAAGGCTTCGTTAGTAATTTAAAATGCCATTTTTCGTTGTATGCATCATATACAAAAATCCAAATTCAAGCCATTTGGACTGATTTCGTTTCATTACCAAAAATGAGAAACGTTGTGTTTTGGTTAATTTGTTTTGGATTTTAATTTGAAAATCGATAAAAGGAAATATGCACGAACACTTTCATTCTGAAACGTGGAAACGAAAAATGAATTATACTTTATACACGGACCGTTTAGCCTCTAATTACTGTTTGCTTTTTCAAACTGGTGCCCCATTCAATTGTAAGGCTAATCTGGTCCGTGTATAAAGTATAATTCATTTTTCGTTTCCACGTTTCAGAATGAAAGTGTTCGTGCATATTTCCTTTTATTGATTCAGGCTTTAATTGACTGCATAGGATTTGCAACTAAATATTAAAAATACAAAAGTTGATTCATAATCAGGGGTTAAAGTGGGCGGGAATGATCGGGAACGGCGTAGGGCTAGGAACGGGTAGTTTTATTGTTAATTTGCTAAAGCTGTGCTGGACAAAAGTCCAGTCTTCAGAGAGAAACTGAATCCTAAAATCAGCAGCAGGTCAGTCCGCTCCTCATGTGCACGGGTTTAATGCGCCCCAATATAACAGCATTTATCACGAAATCATGAACTTTATGGACATAAACTAATCCATAAACAGAGTCTACTCTTCCCAAGCTTTTTATTTCGTATCAATCAGCTTCATATTTTCGGTTTTAGAGATGCATTTAGAAAGCATAAGAGAAAACGGCGATAAAACAGTGCGGCGTTGCAGCGCTTGGTTACGGCACGGCCTTTTTCACAAAGTATTTCCTCTGATCTGATCCTCTGAATCTGTCCGTGGTTTAAAAGTAACAGAATCATTTATCCTGGCTAAAGTTGAGTCTTTAGACTCGTCTGGAGCTGGTGTCTCCTCCTCACTGATCAGCACGCTGATCGAGCAGCTCTCAGAAGGAAGAAAAACAGGGGCGGAGCTGACAAGGGCAATAGAGGGACTGGGGCCCCACAGGGACACACTTCCACAGGATGTTGACAGTACATAAAAACAATAAAAAAAATACATTAAGTAATAAAAGTAGTATAATTGTATTAAAATTAAAATAAGTGTATAATCATAAAGTAGACAGTTGTGATTTTCATCACTGTATGAGGCTAATTCAAACAGCATATCTTTGCCTAAAATACACCAGCACTAAATTGTATCTGATTATTCAAATAATTTCCCTGGTAGGACTGGCTGTTGCTCTTACTTTCTGGGAGTATCTCAAACAAGAGCACACATAAAGAAGAGTTATTCTGTTAAAGCTGAGGTACCTGATTTTTCCTGCATAAATTGTGACATTTTTTTTATTTGGCCCAAACTTGTTTCTAGCTCTCACAATCCCTCCTGCATGTCCGAATTGTTCAAACAAATTGTTTATATGCACGTTTCAAGCCCGTGTACAGCTTTAAGCGGTGGTAATGTGGGGGACCACCCCCAAAATAAATTGCACTGATTTACATTCTACTTCTATCTTCTATCACTTAATTAAAAAAAATAGATGAAGACTATGCAATAATGTCTGCTTTTTGCAGTGTTTACAACATACTTTGTGGTGGTAGAAACAGATTTCCTTTACAACAACAACAACAAAAAGTCAGGTACCGCAGATTTAAATGGTTTAAAACTAATTTTTAAATTAAATACATTAAGAGTAATATAAAACACCTTCTGCTACATGTAATATATACACAGCCTTTCATATATCGACCTAATGTAGCGTTCAGAGTCTTCAAAATTAGAGTTCCACCACCTCCCAAATCCACTTTAACCACTGTTGATAATTGTTGCTTTGTCCCAGTATTTTTGGTCCCTTGAAAAGTGGGAGGCTCACATGACAACGCTTGTAATTCCTGCACCGTTCATCTGATTTGGATGTAAATAGCCTCAAATTAAAGCTGAAAGTCTGGAGCTGCCCAAATCACCAGCCCCTATTGCTCCTCCTGCAGGTGGTGGGTCCACAGAAGGATGACCTCATGGTTCTAACCGGGCCTGTTGGTCTCTCACCTAGGACCTGTTTGCCATGGGAGACCCTACCAGGGGCACAAAGCCCCGACAACAGAGCTCCAGCCACGCCACTCCCTCAAAAAAGTGGCGTGGCTGTTTCCAGAAGCACAATAGGGATGCACTTGAAGAAAAATGGGCTACAAGACTGAGTTGCCACAAGAAAATCATTACTACGCAAATGCCACAAAGCATCTCGCTTACACTATGCCAAACAGCACAGAGACAAGCCTTAACATTTCTGGAACAAAATAATTTGGAGTGATGAGACCAAAATTGAACTTTTTGGCCACAACCATAAACATTACGTTTGGAGAGGAGTCAACAAGGCCTATGATGAAAAATGCACCATACCTACTATGAAATATGGAGGTGGATCATTAATGTTTTGGGGATGTGTGAGTTACCAAGGCACTGGAAACCTGGTCAAAATTGATGACAGGATGAATGCAGCAGTTTATCAAAATACTGGAGGACAATATGCGTTCATCAGCCTGAAAGCTGTGCATGGGTCGCACGTGAATATTCCAACAAGACGATGATCCAAACCACAAGGCCAAGTCGACCTGCCACTGGCTCCAGCAGAATAAAGTGAAGGTTCTATCTGGAGTGGCCATCTCAGTGTCCTGACCTCAATATCATTTAACCACTGTGGGGAGATCTCATATCGTGATGTATCATGAATGAATCACAGCAGACTTTAAGATATCGGCAAATATCGTATCGTGGTTCTTTGTATTGATATGATATCGTATAGTGACAAAACTCACGATTTACACCCCTAGTAATAATAATTGTTACTTTTCCCATTGTGAGTAAATATTCAAGCAGCAAATACTTCATTTTGATCTAGAAAATGTCCAGCGCACCTTGTTCTCCACAATTATTTTGTTTTCCTGTATTTTCTGCCATTTTCTTGGATTTTTTTGGAAATATCTGAATTTCCATACTTTTAAGTTTTGTTTCACACAATTTATGGCGGCATTGAAAATAATACTATTTTGCTCAAACATTTACTCACAGTACTCAAGTATCAATTTCTCAAAGTTTCTCAACTTTAACCTGTACTTTAAATTATTTCAAAGTGTCTACTCTTACTTGAGTAAATACTTCAGCTACTCTATCCACCTCTGGCTAAATTTGTGGAGAAACACTGAGTGTATGAAATGAATGCTGGTCTTGAGAGAAGCAGCAGGAGCTGCAGACAGAGGAGAGAGGACGAGCCTGAGGCTAACAGCAGCAGGAAACAGAACTGTCTTTCTGCTTTGCACTTTACTACATATAATTATGTGGTAATAATGTATTATTATCATTTTAAGACATATATACTACATATACATGCTGATAATTATTATTATTTGGACCTCGAGTATGTTTTATTCATGTTGGACGAATATTAGTTTACTAATCTAAGTTAGAAAAGTGCAGCAGGCCCATTTACAGGCTACGTAACCAGCCTGGGCTAAAATAACAGACCCAAATAAACACTGGGCTATAGCTAAGGTATATTGTGATTTTGTTTTTGTGCAGCGCTTTGGAAGCGTTCTTGTTTAAATGTGTTAAATAAAATAAAATAAATAAAGTGGAATGGGGTGAATCTGGCCTTGACAACAGAACATGAATGATTAAGTAAGAAGGATTTATTCCAAGAGTCCAATAGGACTGAACAATCACGGCTTAATCTAAGTGTAACATAATATGTATCACTCCCACAGACTGGGCTTCCCCAGAGCTGAAACGGTTGATCTATTCTCCTGTAGTGTTTAGCTGAGAGTTGGACGGGATAAAAGCCTGTTGATATACTATTTCAGACGCAGTTGGAGCAGGGCCCAGTGTTCTCTGTTTCATCACAGATCTCCAAATGTAAAATCCACAAATGTTTTCCCTGATGGTTTCAATCAGTGACAAAGTCTATTACCTGGAATCATCCAACCACAGAATGTGACCTGTCCCGTCTCAGCTAGACACTATAGGAGGACATGACCACGGGAGGGCATCTGATACAGGAGTTTAGGAGAGGTATCCTGGTTTAGACCTCGTCATGGTCCTGGTTTAGTCCTACTTCAATTCAGTATTAAGGAACCTCAGATGAATGGACAAATCAAATAATAACTGAAGTTAGAACATAACATTGAAGGACAATCCAAAGAATAACTAAAGAAGAACATTGCAAACACAGCCACTCAATTTTCTTTTGCCCTGTAATGACATCACACGCATAAGCTCTATAGAAAAGAATAAAGTAGTTCTTACGGATGGTGGCAGCAGAGCCATGCACCAGACGGCAGCGCGGCCCAGGTTTAGATCTTGGTCTGGACCTGAGTCTTATATGGAGTCCTGAGTCGCAGCAGTCCCAGTGGAGACCCCCTCTCAGGCCCGCCTTATCCAACGGGCTAGCAGGGGCTGGAGCCCAGGGGTCTACCATAGTCAAGGGCCTATCATAAAAATAAATTAAAAAAGTTGATTTGTTGATTTTCATGTCAATCACTTCACTTTGCGGCATGACTAACCGTATGCGACGAGTGCGTTGCTTTCCTCTGTGTGTACCTGGAGTAGGCCCGCCCCATCTGTCCCAGAGGGCCTATCAGATATAAGCGAGTTCCATATTATACTGCAATTTGTTTGTTTTACCTGTCAATTACATACTGCAGTATCAACTAACCAATTGGCTATAATTTGTCATAGCATCACATTGATACTATGGCAAATTCTAGCCAATCCAAGCGCAGGGAAAGTTCAGACGTAACTTATGTTCGTAACGTATCTATTCACTGTGAGAGACGGAAATGTCGGGGAAGAAAAAGTTTGAGAAATCGCATTCACTTCTGTTATTCAACTTAAACTGAAACTAATATATGATATGATACATGCAAAAGAGGATATGTATAGCCTTTATTTGTTATAATTTTGATTATTATGGCTCAGCTTGTAAAAACCCCAAATTAAAAATCTCATAAAATTAGAATATTTTGAAAATGGACTGTAAGCCAACATTATCAAAATTAAAGAAATAAAGTCTTGATATATGTCACTTTGCATGTAATGAGTCTATATCATATATTAGTTTCCTCCAGGAATCCAGTGGCTGGCCGGTGGTTCCGACCTGGGGTGTACCACATTTCCTGCCAAGAAATCAAAATCTTTGATTAATAGATATCAGGCATGTTTTGATTTTTGACAGCATGGGCTACGGTTTTGAACAGGTTTTTTCTGTACATCTGCCTGTCCTCAGAAGTAAAAAACTAACTATTGTTCCCACTGTTTAGGTTAAATTGAAAAACCCAATTGGATAGTGACCTTAAAAACCTAATAGAATCGTTTGAGAAACATGACACCCCAAATAAATCTCAATGGCCTTTTACAAAAAATACTCACGCTGCTGCTTGATGAGTCTTTCAAACTGGGAAATGCCTGAACCAAATCTGATGCCAGGGCCTTTTTGGTCTGTGGCGTAGGACTGTAAAACAGAAGAAAAAACAAAAAAACACTGAAACTGAAAACTACATTTAAATGGATAGTTTGGATTATTGTGAACGAAAATATTGCGATTTTACGATTATTCCCGATTATCGACCGAAGGAAATAACTGACAGTATACTAACAAGGACCGTGACGTCGCCCGGTATGGCGCAGCCGGGGCCCCACCCTGGAGCCAGGCCTGGGGTTGGGGCTCGAATGCGAGCGTCTGGTGGTCGGGCCTCTGCCCACGGGGCTCGGCCGGGCACAGCCCGAACGGACGACGTGGGCCCGCCTTCCTGTGGACCCACCACCCGCAGAGGGATCCGTAGGGGTCGGGTGCAGAGAGGACTGGGTGGCAGTCGAAGGCAGGTGCCTCGACGACCTGGTCCGCGTGCGCAGCTTCTGGCGTTCGGGACATGGAACGTCACTTCGCTGGGGGGGAAGGAGCCTGAGCTTGTGCGGGAGGTAGAGAGATACCGGCTAGATATAGTCGGGCTCACCTCCACGCACAGCCTGGGTTCCGGATCCCAACTCCTGGAGAGGGGCTGGATGCTCCATTTTTCTGGAGTTGCCCGCGGGGAGAGGCGGCGGGCTGGGGTGGGTTTGCTCATAGCCCCCCAGCTCAGCCGTCACGTGTTGGAGTTCACCCCGGTGAACGAGAGGGTCACGTCCCTACGCCTTCGGGTCGGGGATAGGTCTCTCACCGTTGTCTCGGCCTACGGGCCCAACATCGGTGCAGAGTACCCGGCCTTCTTGGAGTCCCTGGGGGGGGTACTAGATAGTGCTCCAGCTGGGGACTCCATTGTTCTACTGGGGGACTTCAACGCCCACGTGGGTAACGACAGTGAGACCTGGGTGGGGGTGATGGGGAAGAACGGCCTCCCCGATCGGAACCCGAGTGGTGTTCTGTTATTGGACTAGTTACGGTTTGTCCATAACGAACACCATGTTCGAGCACAAGGATGTCCATAAGTGCACGTGGCACCAGGACACCCTAGGCAGGAGGTCGATGATCGACTTTGTAGTTGTGTCATCTGATCTCCGATTGCGTGTCTCGGACTCTCGGGTAAAGAGAGGGGCTGAGCTGTCAACCGATCACCACCTGGTGGTGAGCTGGATCCGCTGGCAGGGGAAGAAGCCGGTCAGACCTGGCAGGCCCAAACGTGTTGTGAGGGTCTGTTGGGAACGTCTGGTGGATCCCTCTGTCAGTAGGGTCTTTAACTCCCACCTCCGGAAGAGCTTCACCCAGATTCCGAGGGAGGTAGGGGACATGGAGTCCGAGTGGACCATGTTCTCCTCCTCCATTGTCGATGCGGCTGCTCGTAGTTGTGGCCGTAAGGTCTCTGGTGCCTGTCGCGGCGGCAACCCCCGAACCCGGTGGTGGCGCCCGGAAGTAAGGGATGCCGTCAAGCTGAAGAAGGAGTCCTACTTGGCCTTGTTGGCTTGTGGGACTCCGGAGGCAGCTGAGAGGTACCGGCAGGGCAAGCGTGCTGCAGCTCGTGCAGTCGCAGAGGCAAAAACTCGGGTCTGGGAGGAGTTCGGAGAAGCCATGGAGCAGGACTATCGGTCGGCCTCGAAGAGATTCTGGCAAACCATCCGGCGCCTCAGGAGGGGGAAGCAGTGCTTCACCAACACTGTTTACAGTGCGGGTGGGGGGCTGCTGACCTCGACTGGGGAGGTGGTCGGGCGGTGGAAGGAGTACTTCGAGGATCTCCTCAATCCCACCGTCACGTCTCCCGATGAGGAGGCAGAGGCTGGGGACCCGGAGGGGGGCTCGTCCATCACCCAGGCTGAAGTCACCGAGGTGGTTAGAAAGCTCCTCGGTGGCAAGGCCCCGGGGGTGGATGAGATTCGTCCCGGGTACCTTAAGTCTCTGGATGTTGTAGGGCTGTCTTGGCTGACACGTCTCTGCAACATCGCGTGGCGGTTGGGGACAGTGCCTCTGGATTGGCAGACCGGGGTGGTGGTCCCCCTCTTCAAGAAGGGGGATCGGAGAGTGTGCTCCAATTACAGAGGGATCACACTTCTCAGCCTCCCTGGTAAGGTCTATTCCAGGGTGCTGGAGAGGAGGATCCGGCCAATAGTCGAACCTCGGATTCAGGAGGAACAATGCGGTTTTCGTCCTGGTCGTGGAACACTGGACCAGCTCTATACCCTTCATCGGGTGCTCGAGGGTTTGTGGGAGTTCGCTCCAAACAAGTCCACATGTGCTTTGTGGACCTGGAGAAAGCGTTCGACCGTGTCCCTCGTGGTGCCCTGTGGGGGGTGCTCCGGGAGTATGGGGTACGGGGCCCTCTACTAAGGGCTGTCCGTTCCCTGTATGACCGTAGCAGGAGCTTGGTTCGCATTGCCGGCAGTAAGTCAGACCTGTTCCCGGTGCGTGTTGGGCTCCGCCAGGGCTGCCCTTTGTCACCGGTTCTGTTCATTACTTTTATGGACAGAATTTCTAGGCGCAGCCAGGGGCCGGAGGGTGTCCGGTTTGGGAACCTCAGAATCTCATCTCTGCTGTTTGCAGATGATGTTGTTCTGTTGGCTTCCTCAAATCAGGACCTCCAGCGCGCACTGGGGCGGTTTGCAGCCGAGTGTGAAGCGGCCGGGATGAGGATCAGCACCTCCAAATCTGAGGCCATGGTTTTCTCCACCGGAAAAAGGTGGCTTCCCCGCTTCAGGTCGGTGGGGTGTCCTTGCCTCAAGTGGAGGAGTTCAAGTATCTCGGGGTCGTGTTCACGAGTGAGGGACGGATGGAGCGTGAGATCGATAGACGGATCGGTGCGGCGTCAGCAGTGATGCGGTCGCTGTATCGGACCGTTGTGGTGAAGAGGGAGCTGAGTCTGAGGCAAAGCTCTCGATTTACCGATCGATCTACGTTCCCACCCTCACCTATGGTCATGAGATCTGGGTAATGACCGAAAGGACAAGATCGCAAATACAAGCGGCCGAAATGAGTTTCCTTCGCAGGGTGGCTGGGCGCACCCTCCGAGATCGGGTGAGGAGCTCAGTTACCCGGGAGGAGCTCGGACTTGAGCCGCTACTCCTCCACGTCGAAAGGAGCCAGCTGAGGTGGCTAGGGCATCTGTATCGGATGTCTCCTGGTCGCCTCCCTCGGGAGGTGTTCCAGGCATGTCCTATTGGGAGGAGGCCTCGTGGAAGGCCCAGGACACGCTGGTGGGACTATGTCTCCGTGCTGGCCTGGTGTCGTCTCGGGGTCCCCCCAGAACAGCTGGAAGAGGTGTGCGTGGATCGGGAAGTCTGGGCATCTCTGCTGAGACTGCTGCCCCCGCGACCCGGCCCCGGATAAAGCGGAAGAAAATGGATGGATGGATGGATGGAAATAACTGATATTTTTAGTTTGTCTTTAAAAAGCTTTTTAATACTTGTAAGCTTAAAAACATTCACTGTTTCTAAAAATGAAAAATGCTTCAAGATTGTTCTGCATTAAAATAAATAGGCCTACATTGAATAATACAAAACAATATCAACTTTACTTCTTTATAATGACCATAATTATCATCATATTTTTACTATATATTATTAGGCCACACGCTAGGCTAGGTTTTATGGTCTCTAAAGTTATGCTGCTGTTTAATTATTATAGATGTTTCGATGAACAGAGAATGAAACGTGTTTACAAAATGACTAAGGAGACTCTTTTGAACAGCTGATATCCACATGTGCAGTTTCACTTTCCTTTCTGCTGCTGAAGCAGAGCGTTAGCTTTTTGTTTACATCCTGAGCCAGTTGTGGCGGCTATTTGAACAACTTTTTTGAGAATTAATCAGTTTGTTACCTTGACCTGGACATTCACAGCGAAGGATTATCTCCAAGATGATGTTTATATTCGACATGGCCGATATCAGCGCCTTTTGCTGCAACTTTCTGACGACAGGGTTTGCATAACGGACGTCCATCGACAACAACAACGCCTTGGTCATGTTTTGGATCCTAAAGAAGTCCTTACGGATAACCTACCGCGTCCTTTTATAATCGTGGTAATCGTAAAACCAGTCCCGCAGGTTTTTCCCATGCGGAGGAGATACCACCATAGCAGCACTCAAAACAAGGCATGAGCCGTGCCTGTGCAGGTGACTGACGGACCACCCGTCTCTCTCCTTCAAGAGGAGTGAGCTCCTCTAAAACCTCCGTTCCCCTCACCACTTGTTCATGCGTCACTTTTCTACGAGTGGTTATGGCGCTATATTGGAGAAGTTTGGTGGAAATGTCAGTTTTTACATCGCCGGCCCTTATTTCCCAAGCCTTGAGGTGTTGTAGCTGCCGCGCTGCTAAAGCGTCATCTCCCGCTCCTTTCTGTCTCCCCCCTCGCACATATTTTATTAGCTGCAGACGCTAATCGTTCGTTGTAAATTACAGAAGTACCAGGGGATTTTTGACACGTACAAAATAAGCAGGAAAATGGCAGTTTACAAAAGCTACGCGCGCCGTTTGTAAACGGTTCATCATGACAACGGGTAAATGGCTAGCTACGTTGTTAGCACAACCCATGGCAAAACCAACTATCCTCGAAAGATACCACTTTAATAGGTAACGCTGCACAGACATGATGTGAATTAGATATGTAGTGTACACAAACCTTTTAAGGTTGATTTAACTCGCCATGAGGATGACTTTTTTTGCCCCAGCTCAGATCGCAGCCAAAATGGAGCCTGGTGCGGAGTGTGGATTAGTGGTGGATGGCGACTGTCGATGTAATGACGTTCAAAGCAAAACAACCCAGGTGCTGAGTCAACTGACGTTTGACCCAGCGCATGGGTTGCACAAAAATAACCCAAATCCCAAACAATAAACCCAAATCCCAGATAAATAACCCATAATGGGTAAACAATTTCATAACCCAGCAGTTGAGTGGATTAAATAACCCAGCTGTTTTAGTGTCTAGGGTTACGGTTTGCGCTGAGGGGGGAGGTTATACATTTAATGTTACCAAAGAAATCCGCTATGTTTGTGAAAATATAAAGTATCGAACAAAGAAAAAAGAGGGCGCTTCATGGACCTCCAGGCAGTAAAAAAATTATAGTATATGAGGTGGTGACGGGATTGTCAATGTATACAAATGCATAAAGCACCAAGGCACTCTCTCAAAAATGAATGATTAATTATGGCATGTCTAAAATAGACTTAAACCCCAACAGGTTTCAGCCCACAGGCCTTCATCAGGGGACAAATTGCATTAAAAAACATGTGATATAATTAGGGGCGGGACTTTAACGCGTTAATTTAGATTAATTAATTACACAAAAATAACGCGTTAAATTTTTTTGACGCATTTTAATCGCACATGTTTTTACAACGCGGAACGTTTCTCACTGGATGAGTTTAGGCGGACCGATTATACTGGAGCACCAACTTGTAGCACAGTCAACATATAATTTATGTTTAACATTATTTTTATTGTAAACGCAATCCGGTGTGTACTTTTTGTTGTTATTTACGTGCCCAGCTGAGGCAGGCGCGCTCATTGTATTTCTTCACGCATGTGTGCGCGTGCCCTCGCTCCAGTCACACGACACGGACTATTGAGGAGATCAGGCCTCCTCACATGGACTATTGAGGAGATCAGGCCTCCTCACATGGACTATTGAGGAGATCAGGCCTCCTCACACGGACTATTGAGGGGATCAGGCCTCCTCACATGGACTATTGAGGGGATCAGGCCTCCTCACATGGACTATTGAGGGGATCAGGCCTCCTCACATGGACTATTGAGGGGATCAGGCCTCCTCACATGGACTATTGAGGGGATCAGGCCTCCTCACATGGACTATTGAGGGGATCAGGCCTCCTCACATGGACTATTGAGGGGATCAGGCCTCCTCACATGGACTATTGAGGGGATCAGGCCTCCTCACATGGACTATTGAGGGGATCAGGCCTCCTCACATGGACTATTGAGGGATCAGGCCTCCTCACACGGACTATTGAGGGATCAGGCCTCCTCACATGGACTATTGAGGGGATCAGGCCTCCTCACATGGACTAAAGCCCGGGTTTGAAGCGGGTACACGACTCTGAAAGACTTGGAGTTTCTGGATACTGCTCAACAGGACCGGTGAGAGTTTTCCATTACGTTTGTTTTCGGGTTGCGTAGTGTGCCTGCACGGGCGCGCGCTTTAGCTGCGACCTCGCGCTAATAGTTTACGTGCCTTTAAACCAGCTGTTGCTAAATCAACAAAGTCTGTTATGGCCTCTGAAGCAACAATAAACAATATTTTGTTGCTTAAGCTTATGTATTCAGTCATTATTCAATGGTATACTAAACATCCATATGAAAAAACTTACTTCTCACTGTTCTCAGGTCAAATATTTATATGCGATTAATTTCGATTAATTAATTACAAAGCCTGTAATTAATTAGATTAATTTTTTTTAATCGAGTCCCGGCCCTAAATATAATATACATATGTTCAACCAATAGGATTTGTCCACCTGGCTGAGGCAGTATGGGAGGTGAACTCAGGTGGACAGTGACTAAGAAACACCTCAAGATGGTGGTGTTATTGCCCAAAGCCAACAATAAAAAAAACTGTGCAATAGCACAAGTAAGTAAAAAAAGATTTCAAACCTTATAGAAACACAATGAAATCAAGGTCCTCATTGAGTCCAAGGTGTTTAGTGGCTTGAAGTGTATAAATCCCAAAAGTTTAGTTTAGTTTTAGTTTATTAGTTCATTTGTGGAGTTAACACTCTGTTTAAAAGGAGTGGGCTGAAGCAGAAGCTTATAAGCACCCACCCCCAACATCTTTGCAAATAAAAACATTTAATCATGTCACACACATTAATATGATAAAAAGACACATTAATATACATATTATACTTAGTGAATATTATTATGAACATTTTACAACAATGCTCTCATTTCATGTATGATGTCTTGTACAAAGCAAGTGACAAAAGGCCATTACTTAGTTACAGATGGTTATCAATGCCAAACACAGTCAACATTCCCAAAAGTCATTAGTTTTGTGTTAAAAAGAACATTAAATACATATTATCCGTTATCATGCTACTTCCCAGTTGTCATTTCCATCCTTGATATGGTATTGATTAGTGTACAATTTTGCTTGTTTTTTTTTTAATGTACAATTAAATGATGTAACATGTAAGCCCTGCATAGTGTAGTGCGTTAAAAAGCCAGGGTGTAGAGAGGGTCCATTAAAGAGGGCAGTAACTCCTCATCAACAAACACCCACCCAGCTGCCCCAACTAGCTGATTTGGTAGATGATGTTCCTATGCTGTGTAGTGTGTTAAAAACAAGGTATACGAGCCCATTGGGAGGGTCCCTCTCAACAGATTTGGAGCTCGCCTACTCTACTTCTCCATTTGCGATTTTGAGCAATAAAACGACAACTGTTCAGAGCAACAACAACTGAATGCAAATTAATTCTACTGCTCCCCCTAGTGACAATGCGTTTCTTCTTCTCTGTACTTTTCAAAAGTCTTTTGTTTGTATTGTAGGAATGCCTGCTTCCTGCTTATCAAGAGTGCAGACGTATCTCTGCTTGCTACCGCTGCTTGCCTCTTTATTTGCTTTTTAATCATTTTTAATCATTCTATTTTTGGGCACATGTCTTGGATATGATTTTATTCTTTTCTTTTAAGTGAACCAAGGCTTTTTAATCATTTTTCCTTTTTTTTTTAACAACTCATTTGACGGACCAACGACGACAATCTTGTCAACATGGCTGAGGGAGTAACGCAAACATCTCCTTGTGAAAGCTGTCGGATGTATCAACAAGAAATTTGCCTACTGCGGGACAAGATATATGCCTTGGAGACGGAAAAAGGACTTAATGACACGCTCCCTGTGGAACCCGGTAAGAAGACTAGAAAAACTGATACTTGCAACCTAAACGATACCGTAACATTCCCAAAACTTAAGGGACAACTTGGTGCTAGGCCAAAGCAAAGACAACATGCTGGTAAAAATGCACCTGGAATAAAGTTAACAAACAGATTTTCACCTCTCTCAGAGGATGAGTATAACGAACAGAAAAAGTCACAGAGAAACAGAGAACAAGAAGTCAAAACAAAGATGGAGAGAAAAACTGTGCCAAGTGTTAAGGCCAGAGATATCCTGGTGCTTGGAGACGGAGCCATATCTAACATAAGCCATGAGAAGATAACCACCATTACTTATCCGAGTGCCACAGTTTCTGACATCATAGATGTTCTAAACAAGGAGATTATAAATGACTCTGGGATAAATAAACTTGTTATTCATGTTGGTGCTGTTGACATAAAAACAGAGAGTCTGAAGTCCTGAAAGTTTGTTAAACTTTTTGAGAGACTTGATTCTCTGGATAAAGATGCAATACAAATTTTCATCAGTGGACCTATCCCAAACATCGATGGGAGAATAAACACATTCTCCCGGCTGTTTTAGTTGAACACATGGCTGTCCAATGTCTGTGAGTCAAGAGGACTGTATTTCATAGAGAACTTTTATCTTTTCTGGAAACGCGACGATCTGTTGAAAGGAAATGGCCCACATTTGAGCAGAGATGGAGTGAGACGACTGATGGAAAATCTCCTCCATGCTCTGCAAAATCAGTGGAGACCTGAGCAGCCAGAGAGAGCAGAGAGGAGCATGAGAAGAGCTCCTGGCTCGCCAGCAAAGGTTTTGCCTGCATCCCCAATAAAAGATGATCCAGCCACAGCAGCACCATCAGCACCTACAGTAAAGGACTCAGCCACAGCAGCGCCATCAGCATCTGCATCTCCGGGGAAAAGCTCAGCTTCGGTACCACCTGCATCTATAGTAAATGATTCAGCCGAAGGAGCACTTTCATCAACTACACCACAGGCCTTGAGCCCGACTGCTACATCTACACCCTCCAGAGATTTTTCTGAATCATTCCCATCCCCAAAGTCACCTATGGGACTCCCCATCCATTTTGAACCCTTAATAAAACAAGGGACTCAAATTACTCCCCGCACTTCAGTCATGTCAAGACTAAGGCTTTCATCCCCAAAGAAGTATCCGGCCCCTCTTCCACCTCTGTCTTTTTCACCCAAGGTCTCCCCAGCTCGGCCCCCACCACCGGTGCCCACAGCTGTTATCTCCAGCAGCTTCACTGCTGCTGTCTAGGACATTAGGGGCCTCTGCGTTGCTACCATGCACAGCAAACTCAAAACCAACCAGAGGTCCATGGAGTGTGTTCTTCTGAAACTATTAGTACTGTCAAACAACATAGATTAGATAAGAGAGGGACAGTCAGACCGTCCAATCAAACAACTCTAATCCATATCCCTTGCAAAAAGATTCCATCCACTCAAACATAGATAAATCTCAAACATGCTGTACTCAATGTCAGATCATTAAAAAACAAGTCCTTTTTAATAAATAGTTTTATTTCCTCTTATAATCTAGATTTTATGTTTTTAACTGAAACATGGCTTGACAAAAACACTGGAAACGCAGTTTTGATTGAGTGTAGTCCATCAAATTTCAATTTTGCGTCTGAAACACGCCAAAACCGTGGCGTGTTTCAGGGGTGTCTGTGCCATATTCAGGGACAATATAGTCACCCACAAATTGTCATTTGGGGTTTTTCAATCATTTGAGTATGTGTCTTTCAAAATGGAGATAAAACAATCTTCCATTCTTTATATGACTATTTACAAACCACCACAGAATTGTTTTATTGAAGATTTTATTGAATTACTTTCATTTATATGCACTGATTTTGATTGTTTAGTCATTTCAGGTGATTTTAATGTGCATGTGGATGTGACCAATGACAGGCATGCAAGAGAACTTAGAGCTGTTCTTGAAATGTTTGGTTTAACTCAGCACGTGAGTGAAGCGACTCACAACAAAGGTCACACTCTAGATCTAGTTATTACAAAAGGTGTTAATATATCAAATGTGGATGTTGTTGATGTTGCTTTGTCTGATCATTTTTGTGTCTTCTTTGACCTGTCTGTTACACCCAAACCAGAGGCTGGGCCTGGAGTTATTCAAAGAAGACACATAAATGATACGACAAGGACACAGTTTATGGAAATGATCAGATTTGAAAATCCCCCATGTTCTAATGTTGATAATCTGTTGGACTCTTACACATCAAGCGTCTTAAATGTGTTGGATACTATTGCTCCTGTCAAGGTTAAAATGGTTAACAATAGACAAAGGGCACCTTGGAGAAGTGAAGATTCGGTCAGGGCACAGAAAAGGGAGTGCCGAAAAGCCGAACGGAAATGGCGCAAGTCAAAGCTCCAGGTTCATTTTGAGATATACAAAGAAGTGCTTTGTGAGTTCAACCAGATTTTGCGTGGAGAAAGGGAGAAGTACTTCTCTAAAATCATCGCAAACTGCAGAAACAATTCTCGCGTTCTGTTTTCCACAGTGAACAGATTAACTAACCCTCCAGTTTCACTGCCCTTAGAACTAATCTCTACATCTAAGTGCAATGAGTTTGCAATATTTTTTTATGACAAAGTCCAAGGCATTAAAAATGCCATAATTTCCACAACACAAATAGCAACCCTGCCACCAGATAAACACCTTGAGCTGACACATTTCACACCTGTTACTGACAAAACAATGGAAGAGGTTATCTCCGGTCTGAGTTCATGCACATGCTGCCTTGATGAATTGCCCACTAGATTTCTAAAGTCTGTGTTGACCAGCTTGTTACCACAACTTGTTCAGTTAGTCAACATCTCATTTGAGACTGGAGCATTTCCAAAGGCTTTGAAAACCGCAGTCATTAAGCCTCTTCTAAAGAAGAGCAGCCTTGATCCCAAGATACTGAACAACTACCGGCCCATATCAAACCTACCATTCTTAGGAAAAGTTCTGGAGAAAGTAATCTATCAACAGCTCACTTACTTTCTCCTATCTAACAATGTGTTTGATACTTTCCAGTCAGGATTTAGGCCCCGCCACAGCACTGAGACAGCTCTGAGACAGAAATGATATCCGTATGAACACCAACGCAGGTAAGGTCTCAGTTTTAGTTCTGCTGGACCTGAGCGCTGCCTTTGACAAAGTGGACCATGGGATCTTACTTCACAGGTTAGAAAACTGGGTGGGAATCTCTGGTACTGCTCCAAACTGGTTCAAGTCCTATCTGGAGGATAGGACGTACTTTGTCGAAATTGGCAATTGTGTCTCAGACAAAATTTCCATGACCTGTGGAGTCCCCCAGGGGTCAATCTTGGGACCCCTCTTATTCAACTTGTACATGCTTCCACTGGGTCAGCTAATAAACAGCAACAATGTGTCGTACCACAACTACGCAGATGACACTCAGATCTACGTGTCACTGACGGCAGGTGAACAGGGGCCTGTAGATACTCTCTGTCACTGACGGCAGGTGAACATGGGCCTGTAGATACTCTCTGTCACTGATACAGGTGAACACGGGCCTGTAAATGGTAAAATGGTAAATGGTCTCAACTTATATAGCGCTTTTCCACCTACATTAGGCACTCAAAGCGCTTTACAGCAAGGAACCTCTCACCCATTCATACACCAATGTACGCAGACACTGGAGGCAAGGTGGGTGAAGTGTCTTGCCCAAGGACACAACGACAGTGTGCACCTTCAGGAGGCGGGATTCGAACCCCCGACCTTCCGATCATGGGACGACCCGCTCCACCATCTGCGCCACCATCGCCCCCTGTAGATACTCTCTGTCACTGATACAGGTGAACACGGGCCTGTAGATACTCTCTGTCACTGATACAGGTGAACATGGGCCTGTAGATACTCTCTGTCACTGATACAGGTGAACAGGGGCCTGTAGATACTCTCTGTCACTGATACAGGTGAACATGGGCCTGTAGATACTCTCTGTCACTGCATCGAACAGATCAGTTTGTGGATGCAAAACAACTTTCTCAAACTAAACTCAGACAAAACTGAGATCATTGTTTTTGGCCCACAGACACAAAGACAAAGTGTTATCAGTCACCTTGAGTCTCTCTCTCTAAAACCAAAAAATCAGGTTAGAAATCTAGGAGTAATCATGGACTCAGACCTGAACTTAAACAGCCACATTAAAGCAATAACATCATCAGCTTTTTACCATCTGAAAAACATTAAGACCAGAGGAATAGTGTCAAAACCAGACTTGGAGACACTCATCCATGCATTTGTCTCCAGCAGGTTAGACTACTGTAACGGCTGCTCACTGGCCTTTCTAAACGAGCTGTTAGAGCTGCAGAACATCCAGATTGCTGCTGCTCGAGTCCTGACAAGAACCAGGAAATACGACCATATTAGTCCAGTGCTCCGGTCTCTGCACTGGCTTCCTGTCACTCAGAGAATAGAATTTAAAACAGCTCTGCTTGTGTACAAGTCTTTTCATGGTTTAGCACCCAAGTACATCTCTGACATGTTAGAGCCATATGAACCATCTCGGGCCCTGAGAACTTCAGGGAGGGGTCTCCTGGTGGTTCCCAGAGTCAGGACTAAACACGGTGAGGCTGCGTTTCAGTTTCATGCAGCAAAAATCTGGAACAGTCTTCATGAGGATGTGAGACAGGCCTCAACTCTGACAATGTTCAAATCCAGGCTGAAAACAGCTCTTTTTACCCGAGCAGATGAAAACTGAAAGTATTTTATCTGCACTCTTGCCTTTTACTGTCATTGATTAATTTTTATGTTGATGTTTTAATGATTGATTTGATCTGTTTTCTTGTAATTTTATGCAACTGTGAAGCACTTTGAATTGCCTTATGTATGAATTGTGCTCTACAGATAAACTTGCCTTGCCTTGCCTTGTATTTATAATTGAACAGATTGATGTTTGGACATGGTTTCATCTTCATCTCAAATTATTCCACAATAGGACCCTATTAACTGTCGGACTAAAACTTTTCAAAGTTGTGCTATGTTTCTGAATCCTAAAGTTCAATTCACCACGTAATTCATAACAACCAGTACGTTCTTGGAACCTTCTAACAGATTGTACCTTGCTTTGTATAACATCTGTACAGTTTGGAACTCAACAATGTCACAAAACTTCATGAGCTTTGATTTAAAAAAATAATGAGTTTGTCCATCCATCTATTTTCTTCCACTTTTCCGTTGCCGGGTCGTGGGATCACATTGCACCAGCCCCTATGGCTCCTCCTGCAGGTGGTGGGTCCACAGAAGGACGGCCTCATGGTTCTAACCGGGCCTGTTGGTCTCTCATAAGGGGCTACTGACCCGTCACCTCGGACCTGTTTGCCATGGGAGCCCTACCAGGGGCACGAAGCCCGTGACAACATAGCCCCCAGGATCATTCGGGCGTTCATATCCCTCCACTACCTTAAGGTGGCGGTTCCAGGAGGGGATAATGAGTTTGTGTGGTCCAAAAACCCAACTTTATGAATTAATCGAACAGCTCTTTTTTGTAGCATTACTGTTGGTTTTAATGTGTTTTTATGTTAAGTTATGTTAAGTATTACCCCAATAACACTGACAATGTAAGACTTACTGATGAGCATTTAGCTCACCCCTATGGATACCAAAAATATACCACGTTAATAACCCAATTATTAGTACTGTTATTATTAAGCAATTACTTAGCAGTTACTGGGCAGAGTTATTTCAACTACCATAGAACTACAACCTTTAATTGATATTTATTACTAGTAATTACTAGATTATTACTTAGTGTTATTGGGCTGAGTTACTATTAACAACTACTTTAATTACCCAAGAACTACAACTTTTGATATTTATTACTAGTAATTACTAGGCAATTATTTACTACGACTTTAATTACACAAGAACTACCACTTTTATTGATTTTTGTTACTAGTTATTACCACTGTAACTACTAGGTAATTACCTAGTAGTTATGGTTGTCATGTGAAGTGTTACTGTTATATATTTAATGTGAGATTTCCAAGTAATTCTATCATCTATTATAACTCCAAGGAAGTTATTATAAATAACTTCCTTGGAGTTTTGTTTGGTTTTAGGAATAATCACTCAACCTCACACACACTCTTTGATATAATTGAAGAAATAACTAATATTGTAGATAACAAGAAATATGCAATAGGGTTATTTATTGACCTGAGTAAATTGATTGATACAATAAACAATGATAAATTAATTAATAAACTAGAACATTATGGGATTAGGGCGGTAGCTCTACAGTGGGTTACCAGTTATTTAAAAAATATAACAGTTAATGGTGTACAATTGTGGAATAAACTGGAGATGGAGTTGAAACGGTGTCCAAACATCAACCTGTTTAAATATAAATACAAACTAAAGACTTTTGAAATATACAGACAAGAAGAAATGTGTTGCCACTAGGGGGAGCAGTGGGATCAATTATGTGTATTGTTTCCTCTATAATCTGGAAGAGTGTTGCTGCTTGGAACAGTTGTCATTCTATTGCTCAAATTCACAAACGGAGAATTAGGGTTGGCAGGTTATGGATCTGTTGAGAGGGACCCTCCCAACGGGCTCTAAACCTTGTCTTTTAATGCACCACTCAGCATAGGAACATATTCTACAAAATCAGCTGTTAGGGCAGCCGTGTGGGGGTTTGTTGATTGGGAGTTACTGCTCTCTTCAAATGGCCCGCTCTACACTCTGGCTTTTTAATGCACCACACTATGCAGGGCTACAGCATACTTCACATATAACTCAATTAAATAAATATATAATAATAATGATTATGAAAATTACACCCAAATTAAAATTATACTGAGAATGGTAATGACAACTGGTATCAAGATCTCGGAGTATAATACCTATTAATGTACCTTCATAACATAAAAGTAACTCTCGGTTATCAAGGGTAAAAATCTGAAAGAAATATATTAAGGATCACATTTTTATTTTATTTTGACTGCTTTGTTCTGGATATCGTGCATGAAAAAAGATTGTTGTTGTAGTTGTGCGTTGTTTCAATTAATTGTATAAACAGTTCATATATTTTTTTGTAAGTTTGTAAGTTGGTCTGTACGAATGTAGCTGCTTGAAATGTTTTGTAATGTTCTTTTTTTATTTATTTTATTGCACTTGGGGGTGGGCACTCATAAGCTTTTGCTTCAGCCCACTCCTTTTGAGCACTATGTGTACTGCTCAAATAAACAAATAAACTAAACTAAACTAAAAAAATAGAAAACAATGTGTGAAAATCGGTGATCATCAGTCAAGTTGTCGACAAAATTGTTTAATATGTATATTAACAACATTTATAAAACGTCTTACATTTATCTTGTTTGCTGACGATACAAATATTTTTGCATCAGGAGACAATTTACAACAACTGTGTTGGATTGTTAACTTGGAACTTAAAAGTGTCAACAAGTGGGTCAAACTAAATAAATTATCTCTAAATCTGAGTAAAAGCAAAATGATGATATTTGACAATTGTAATTCCAAAGCTCAGGAAGTAATTCAGATAGAGGGTGTTGTTATCGAGCACGTGCATGAAATCAAATTCCTTGGTGTGATTATTGATGACAGAATTACTTGGAAATCTCATATTAAATATATATCTACGAAAATTTCTAGAAGCATTTCAGTAATTGCAAAAGCAAAGCACATTTTAAACATCAAAGCTCTACATACCTTATACTGTTCTTTGATTTTGCCCTATTTATATTATTGCACTGTGGTTTGGGGTAGTACTTATAAAAACACAGTTAAACCAATAATATTGTTGCAAAAAAGTGCTATCCGAGTAATTCATGAAGTTGGGTTTTTGGACCACACAAACTCATTATTTTTAAATTCAAAGATCATGAAGTTTTGTGACATTGTTGAGTTCCAAACTGTACAGATGTTATTCAAAGCAAAGTATAAATTGTTACCAAGCCAAATACAAAGAAGGTTCCAAGAATGTGTGTATTTTTTCCTCTATAGTCAAGGAAGACTGTTGCTGCTTGGTTGTCATTCTATTGCTCAAATTTACAAATGGAGAATTAGGGTAGGCAAGTTATCGATTTGTTGAGAGGAATCATCCCAATGGGCTCTAAACCTTGTCCTTTAATTCACCACTCAGCATAGGAACATCATCTACAAAATCAGCTGTTATGTGATCATTCAGAAATCTTCATTCAACTTCTGAAGGCAATTGGTTGCACTAAAAGGAAAGGGGGGCCGGTACTTATATACATCCCACTTTTCAGTATTTATTAAAAAAAATCTAATTCATGTATACATTTCATTTCACTTCACAATTGTGTGTCACTAAGGCTGTGTCTGAATGTCCACACTATTCCCTATATAGTGCACTATATAGTGGTCACGCCATTTTGTAGTGGTGTCCGAATGTCCAGAGAGAAAAAAGTAGTGCACTCAAAATTTCCCACAATGCATTCTGAAAAGTAGTGAGCAGCGGCGGTCACTAAACGGATCAATATAGCCCACAATGCATTGCGAGAGTCGGAGAATAACGGACACAGCCACAGGTCTTTGAACTAAACCGGAGTAGAGTTTAGTGAACTTTTATTAGACGTAGTCACTCATTCTGCTGGTGCTTCAGACACCAGGCTGACCTACTTTCTGCACGTCTTTGAGCTAACGCTGGAGTGATTTTTTATTATTATTTGTTTTATGATAGTTTTAATTTAAATTTATATGTCAAATAAAACGGCTGTAAAAGTGCCAAAACTGTCGTTCTGTTTCATAAAATAAACGTTTGTAACAATAAATAAATTAGGATAAAAAAATGTATTAAGAAAATCTGCACACATGACGTCACGCAGCTCGGAGTAGTGGGCTTCTGTCCAAATCGCCAACAGAATCAATGGACTATATAGTCTACTATATAGTGCAGGCCTATGTAGTAAATTAGGGGTTAGGGACTACGGTGGACATCCGGACAAGTGTGTATCTTTCACATAACATTTCAGTTAAATATATTTATGTTTAGATTCAAGATTCACGATTTTTTATTTGTCAAACCATGTGAATAATTTGAAATTATATTTCTTTCATCCTTGATTGTGGAGCTGTGGTGGAGGAAGAGGGGTGGGAGGGAAGACAGGGAGTTCAGCTTCCCGATGGCCTTGTGTATGAAACTGACAGCTTTGCGGGTGAGACGGGTGGGAGTACATGTCCTTAATGGAGGGGAGAGGGGCTCAACCATTATAATCATTCAGCAAAAAAGTTAAGCTGGTAAGAGCCGGATTGATAATACAGTGCCAATAACATTAGTACTGACATCAATCTGGGACCGCTCTGGTTTGAATCGTTCAGAGAGGAGCAGCTTTTACTGCTGCTTGGATCAAGCACACCACAATTTCTTTCTGTTTTTCGTCGTTATTGCGTTCTTTGGTTTAGTGTACTTGTTTATTTGAGCAGTGGAAGTACTGAAATATACACTATAGCACATTTAAATATTTAAAGTAAAAAGTACTAACTATTTTAAATACATGTTGGGGATAACAGAACACACCTACAGTGCCACCTACTGTTCTGACGTGTGCATTATAAGGTTTGAAATTAAACAATACTTTACTTTTTATTTTATACATTATAGTATTATATTGATCTTTCAAATGGAGGGGAGTTAAAGTTATTATTAGTCAGTACAGACCCATAAAACGTGACAACAGTATGCAACAGACAACATTTACTCCATTACTGATCACCCGCGGAAAACCTTAAAAGGCCACCCATTTTGCAGACCCTGCCTTAACATGATGCAGAGCGCCCTCTGTCTAATGAACACAACAAAACCCTCTTGTAATATGCATCTTAACACATTCAACCATTTTAAAATTAGAATAAACATTGTCATTTGTCAGTCCTCAGTCTTTTGAACACTCTGCTCAGGCTCTGGTGGATCTCGCGACACTGGAAGGAGTAGATGACTGGATTGAGGGCGGAGGGAATGACGTTATACAAAATGGAGGTCAATATGCGGTACTCTTTGTACTCCGGGTAGCGGTACAGTGCGATGACGGACAGGCCGCTGAACAGCACGATCAGATACAGCAGCAGGTGAGTAGAGCAGGTCTGCAGGGCTTTGCGGTTCAGGCTGCGGCTCCTCGTGCTCAGGCAGGCCACGGTGATGAAGCCGTAGGTCAGAACGACGCTCCCGATGGACCCGGTGAGCAGCACCACCGTGAACGTGATGCCGTACACGTTGTTGATGAACGTGTTCTCACAGGCCAGGTTGAACAGAACTCCATTGCTGCAGTAGGTGGATGGGATGAAGTAACGGCACCGGGTCAAACGCAGGGACAGACCCAACAAACCCGACACCAACAGGAAGCCGAGCCCCCACACGAACACGGTCATCCTCATCAAAGTGCGGATGCTCATTATCAGAGAGTACCTAAAAAAACAAAAAAAGCATTTGCTCCCTTAGCCTCTCCCCTCAATCCTGGCCAACATGCACCAAGGGAAGGAGAGTAACACAATTCAAATTTCCAATTCCACGAGTCTGCTCGTGTGGCTATGGTTTTTATTTTTTATTTATTGATTTATTTGGGAGGGACAGTACATGTTAATGAAAACAACCACACTGGATTGTAGACTTGGGCCAATTTGCACACAGTGGCCCTCATTTATCAACATTGCGTAAAAAAATGGTGTATGCGTAGGTGTATTTCCGATATACGCCAGAAGGCGCATGACATTATGAACCTGTGTTTCCGCTCAGATCTTATCGTACGCAAGCGCAGCTGATGGTAAACGCCACGGAGAAATCCTAGCGTCATTTGAATGAAACGCCCAAAAATATTCAGGCCTCACTTACGGGTTTTACGGCAGGCACGCACAAAACACGGCAAAAAAGAACATTTCTCCAACCAGGAAATTATAAATAGTTGTTCATATGATATTAAAAAATCTGTCAGTAACCAACGTTAACCTTATAGCCAATCCAAGATCACATTTACTAATAAAAAAAAGAGGGGAAAAAAGAAATAGGCTAATAATAAAAAGTGACCTTTATTGAATAAGCAGTAGGGAAGAACTACTCGCCTTTCGGCCTGAGCAGAGCTTTCCTCCGGGAGGAAACAGGTGCACGGAGAGCAGACAGCCGACCAGAACCTAACGAACCCGTCCGGACCGAAGACAGCCCTTCGAGACGTGTTTCGATCATTCCCCTGACGAGAGGAGAGCGTGTATTGTGTTATGTCGGAGGCTCCTGGCCTTGGAGTGTTGTGTATGTCTAATCGCCGTAGCGTGTCCTTGTGGGGGGAGTTTACATTGCGCAGGAGAGATAACGGCACAGCTGCACTCTGGAGTCCTTGGAGAATTACATTCTTAAACGTATTAATTATTGTCCGCTTTAATTTAAAATTTAAAAAATCACTTTGCTTTCCGCTTTTCGCTGGTTCCCAACTTATCCAGACATTCGCCGCGGCCTTAGTCCATCAACAGTTCTGCACAGCCCGGAGATCTGTCCCGTGACCTCACGAAACATTTCTCCAGACCGAGCCAGGGTGTAATCCATCTTCCTTATACCTTCCTCGTACCGAGCAGAAAGGACTTTAAAGAGTTCCTCACTTTTCGCTAACAGGTGCTCACTGACTTTTCCGAAATGTTCTTTGATTCCAACCGACAGGACCCGGGGTTTCCTTTCTTGCTGCCAGCTTGCCAACTTTACGATAGACCAGGGCAACTCCTACATTTGTAAGAAGGAGCCCTGCTATCATGAGCCCAAAAAGATAAATATCTTTGATGTCTTCCACAGATAGCACTGCCAAACATAACACTCTCCACTTATTCCAAGAGTCAAGCGAGTAGCCAGCAGGGAGAGAGCCATCTGGACATTGCTGATCCCCAACAGCACCGCTTCTTTTAGAAAATATCGTGTCAATTGCAGAGAGAGACCAGCTGATCATTACCATCATTACCATTCCCAATATAATTTTGATTTTGAGTTTAATTAGTTATTATTATTATTTATTTATTTACAGTCATTGTCTTTTAATCCTTCCTCACAGGTGAAGAACCTGGGTGTGATTTTTGACTCTGAGCTGACTTTAGTTCCACACATTAAGAATATCACAAAGATAGGTTTTTACCATCTAAAGAACATAGCCAGAGTCCGCCCCATTCTCTCTCGGGCCAACACGGAGACGCTCATGCATGCTTTTATCACCAGTCGTATCGACTACTGTAATGCCCTGCTTTCTGGTCTTCCCAAAAAGAGTATCTCAGGTTTACAACTTTTACAAAATTCAGCAGCTCGTGTCCTGACGAAGACCAGGAGGCGGGACCACATTACACCGGTTTTAGAGTCGCTGCATTGGCTCCCCGTGTGTTTCAGGATCCATTTTAAAGTTCTTTTAATGGTTTTTAAATGTCTTAATGGTCTTGGTCCTTCTTATCTTTCAGAACTGCTTTTACCATATGAGCCTTCACGGCCCCTTCGCTCCTCCGGCAGGGGTCTCCTAGTTATTCCTAAAGTCAACAGAAAGACTCACGGCGAGGCGTCTTTCCAATATTATGGCCCTCGCCTCTGGAACGATCTGAGGAGGAGCTCAGGACCACAGAGAACGTTCATGTTTTTAAGAGCAGGCTCAAGACCCACCTTTTTAGTTTAGCTTTTAACTCACATCTATTTATTTAGTCCTAATGCTATATTTTGTGTGTGCGTGTGTGTGTGCGCCTGTTTGTCTGTTTGTTATCTGTAAAGCACTTTGCATGCCAAAAAGAGTATCTCATGTTTACAACTTTTACAAAATGCAGCAGCTCGTGTCCTGACGAAGACCAGGAGGCGGGACCACATTACGCAACCCCATGAACTGCTTCCTTAACGTGGTGGGGTTGTTTGAGTGCCCGAATGATCCTAGGAGCTATGTTGTCTGGGGCTTCATGCCCCTGGTAGGGTCTCCCATGGCAAACAGGTCTTAGGTGACGGGTCAGACAAAGAGCAGTTCGAAGACCTCTACGGACAGTTTAAGAACAAGGACCGTGATGTCGCCCGGTATGGCGCAACCGGGGCCCCACCCTGGAGCCAGGCCTGGGGTTGGGGCTCGAATGCGAGCGTCTGGTGGTCGGGCCTCTGCCCACGGGGCCCGGCCGGGCACAGCCCGAGAGGACAACGTGGGCCCGCCCTCCTGTGGACCCACCACCCGCAGAGGGATCTGTAGGGGTCAGGTGCAGAGAGGACTGGGTGGCAGTCAAGGCAGGTGCCTCGACGGCTAGATATAGTCGGGCTCACCTCCACGCACAGCCTGGGTTCCGGATCCCAACTCCTGGAGAGGGGCTGGACGCTCCATTTTCCTGGAGTTGCCCGCAGGGAGAGGCGGCGGGCTGGGGTGGGTTTGCTTATAGAACTGAATCATACATTATCTTAAATCTAAGTAGAAAACAAAGGTCCCTCTGTGCCCAACTGAGAACTGGCACTTTGCCTCTGGCAGTGGAGGTGGGCAGGTTCAAAGGTCTTCCTGAGGAGGAGAGGTTTTGTACTTTGTGTGATTTAAAAGTGGTGGAAGATGAGTTTCATTTTGTTTTGTATTGTCCACTTTATTCTGATTTGCGTGAGATTTTGTTCAGACAGGTGCAACATGAGAATCCTGATGTGTTTTGGTTTCCGCATGATACAATTTTGAGGCAGCTTTTTGAAAGACACGTTTTTGCTTTAGGCCACTATATCTCCAAAGCTTGGGATCGAAGACAAATTCATTTGTATCCTCCTGTGTGATGTGGATGTTGTTCTGTTATGATTGATTGTACAGTTTCTGTGAATGTATTATGGCAGTCATCTGAATTCTGTTTTGATGTGTCTTATAAGCCCATGAGGGCTGGGCACTAATGTGCAAGACACAATAATAAAAAAATAAAAAATAGCCCCCCAGCGCAGCCGTCATGTGTTGGAGTTCACCCCGGTGAACGAGAGGGTCGCGTCCCTACACCTTCGGGTCGGGGACAGGTCTCTCACCGTTGTCTCGGCCTACGGGCCCAACATCGGTGCAGAGTACCCGGCCTTCTTGGAGTCCCTGGGAGGGGTACTAGATGGTGCGCCGGCTGGGGACTCCATTGTTCTACTGGGGGACTTCAACGCCCACGTGGGTAATGACAGTGAGACCTGGGTGGGGGTGATGGGGAAGAACGGCCTTCCCGATCGGAACCCGAGTGGTGTTCTGTTATTGGACTTCTGTGCTAGTCACAGTTTGTGCATAACGAACACCATGTTCGAGCACAGGGATGTCCATAAGTGCACGTGGCACCAGGAAACCCTAGGCAGGAGGTCGATGATCGACTTTGTAGTTGTGTCATCTGATCTCCGGCCGCTTGTCTCGGACACTCGGGTGACGAGAGGGGCTGAGCTTTCAACCGATCACCACCTGGTGGTGAGCTGGATCCGCTGGCAGGGGAAGAAGCCGGTCAGACCTGGCAGGCCAAAACGTGTTGTGAGGGTCTGTTGGGAACGTCTGGTGGATTCCTCTGTCAGTAGGGTCTTCAACTCCCACCTCCGGAAGAGCTTCACCCAGATTCCGAGGGAGGTAGGGGACATGGAGTCCGAGTGGACCATGTCCTCCTCCTCCATTGTCGATGCGGCTGCTCGTAGTTGTGGCCGTAAGGTCTCTGGTGCCTGTCGCGGCGGCAATCCCCGAACCCGGTGGTGGCGCCCGGGAGTAAGGGATGCCGTCAAGCTGAAGAAGGAGTCCTATCTGGCCTTGTTGGCTTGTGGGACTCCGGAGGCAGCTGAGAGGTACCGGCAAGCCAAGCCTACTGCAGCTCGTTTAGTGGCAGAGGCAAAAACTCGGGTCTGGGAGGACTTTGGAGAAGCCATGGAGGAGGACTATCGGTCGGCCTCGAAGAGATTCTGGCAAACCATCCGGCGCCTCAGGAAGGGAAGCAGTGCTTCACCAACACTGTTTACAGTGCGGGTGGGGGGTTGCTGACCTCGACTGGGGATGTGGTCGGGCGGTGGAAGGAGTACTTCGAGGATCTCCTTAATCCCACCGTTACATCTTCCGATGAGGAAGCGGAGGCTGGGGACTCGGAGGGGGGCTCGTCCATCACCCAAGCTGAAGTCACCGAGGTGGTTAGAAAGCTCCTCGGTGGCAGGGCCCCAGGGGTGGATAAGATTCGTCCTGAGTACCATAAGTCTCTGGATGTTGTAGGGCTGTCTTGGCTGACACGTCTCTGCAACATCGCGTGGCGGTTGGGGACAGTGCCTCTGGATTGGCAGACCGGGGTGGTGGTCCCCCTCTTCAAGAAGGGGGATCGGAGAGTGTGCTCCAATTACAGAGGGATCACACTTCTCAGCCTCCCTGGTAAGGTCTATTCCAGGGTGCTGGAGAGGAGGATCCGGCCAATAGTCGAACATAGGTTCCAGGAGGAACAATGCGGTTTTCGTCCTGGTCGTGGAATACTGGACCAGCTCTATACCCTTCATCGGGTGCTTGAGGGTTTGTGGGAGTTTGCCCAACCAGTCCACATGTGTTTTGTAGATCTGGAGAAAGCGTTCGACCGTGTCCCTCGTGGTGCCCTGTGGGGGGTGCTCCGGGAGTATGGGGTCCGGGGCCCTCTACTAAGGGATGTCCGTTCCCTGTATGACCGCAGTAGGAGCTTGGTTCGCATTGCCGGCAGTAAGTCAGACCTGTTCCCGATGCGTGTTGGTCTCTGCCAGGGCTGCCCTTTGTCTCCGGTTCTGTTCATTACCTATATGGACAGAATTTCTAGGCACAGCCAGCGGCCGGAGGGTGTCCGGTTTGGTTCAGAATCTCATCTCTGCTGTTTTCAGACGATGTTGTTCTGTTGGCTTCATCAAATCAGGACCTTCAGCGCGCACTGGGGCGGTTTGCAGCCGAGTGTGAAGCGGCCGGGATGAGGATCAGCACCTCCAAATCTGAGGCCATGGTTCTCCACCGGAAAAAGGTGGTTTCCCCGCTTCAGGTCGGTGGGGAGTCCTTGCCCTAAGTGGAGGAGTTCAAGTATCTCGGGGTCATATTCACGAGTGAGGGACGGATGGAGCGTGAGATCAATAGACGGATCGGTGCGGCGTCAGCAGTGATGCGGTCGCTGTATCGGACTGTTGTGGTGAAGAGGGAGCTGAGTCAGGGGGCAAAGCTCTCGATTTACCGATCGATCTACGTTCCCACCCTCACCTATGGTCATGAGATCTGGGCAATGACCGAAAGGACAAGATCGCGAATACAATATCTGGTTGTCTACTTGTTCCAGAGGAAACACTGCACAGTTTTGTCCAGGTTAATGCTGAGATGCTTGATAAAGTTTTCTCCTCAGTGAGGCCCACCACATGTCCTTTAGACCCGGTCCCAACCCCGTTTTTTAAAACTTTCTATGGATCTCTTAGAGACGAGCTTTTACACATGATGAATTGCTCCCTTCAGACGGGGGTCTTCCCTGCTGCCTTTAAGGGGGCGGTGGTGAGGCCTCTGCTGAAGAAGAGCAATTTGGACCGTAATGATTTTAACAACTTTAGACCGGTATCCAACTTACCATTTTTAAGCAAAATCTTAGAAAAACTTGTTTTTACCCAACTTAGCGACTTTATAAATGCACATAACGTCCTTGAGAAATTTCAGTCTGGCTTTAGGGTAAACCACAGCACCGAGACAGCCCTTTTAAAGATTTTAAACGATTTTAGATTAAATTATGATTCCAAAAGGCTGACAGTGTTGGTTCTACTGGATCTGAGCGCCGCTTTTGATACAGTCGACCATACTATTCTTTTAACTCGTTTAAAACACATCGGCCTCTCTGGTGCTGTCCACCAATGGTTTACGTCCTACCTCACAGACAGGACATTCATGGTAAGTGTGGATACCTGCTCCTCTAGGGTCCATAGAATTACATGTGGTGTGCCCCAGGGTTCGATTTTAGGCCCAGTGCTCTTTAACCTGTATATGCTCCCTCTTGGTGATGTCATCAGGAGACATGGAGTCAACTCTCATAGTTACGCTGATGATACACAGTTGTACATCTCCATGTCTCCTGAGGACACCAGGCCAATGGATGCACTTTTTAACTGCATTTTAGATATTAAATCCTGGATGGCAGAAAACTTTCTCCAGCTTAACCAGGACAAAACTGAAGTTTTAGTCATCGGTCCTAAGGCCCAGAGAGAGAAACTTTTACCCAAACTACAGTCATTGTATTTTAATCCTTCCTCACAGGTGAAGAACCTGGGTGTGATTTTTGACTCTGAGCTGACTTTAATTCCACACATTAAGAACATCACAAAGATAGGTTTTTACCATCTAAAGAACATAGCCAGAGTCCGCCCCATTCTCTCTCGGGCCAACACGGAGACGCTCATGCATGCTTTTATCACCAGTCGTATCGACTACTGTAATGCCCTGCTTTCTGGTCTTCCCAAAAAGAGTATCTCAGGTTTACAACTTTTACAAAATTCAGCAGCTCGTGTCCTGACGAAGACCAGGAGGCGGGACCACATTACACCGGTTTTAGAGTCGCTGCATTGGCTCCCCGTGTGTTTCAGGATACATTTTAAAGTTCTTTTAATGGTTTTTAAATGTCTTAATGGTCTTGGTCCTTCTTATCTTTCAGAATTGATTTTACCATATGAGCCTTTGCGGTCCCTTCGCTCCTCTGGCAGGGGTCTCCTAGTTATTCCTAAAGTCAACAGAAAGACTCACGGCGAGGCGTCTTTCCAATACTATGGCCCTCGCCTCTGGAACGACCTGAGGAGGAGCTCAGGACCACAGAGAACGTTCATGTTTTTAAGAGCAGGCTCAAGACCCACCTTTTTAGTTTAGCTTTTAACTAATATTTACTTATATTAACCTTATTTACCGGTTTTAGTTCTATTATTTCTTTAGTTTCCCTCTTTTTATCCTGTGCTATTTCACGCACAGTTTTAGCTGTTTTTAATGTATCTCTTATTAAATATTTATTTATTTATTTTTTATTTATTTTATTCATTTATTTTTTATGTTCTCCTAGTGGTTCCTCTGAGGGAGCCCTCTGCCCCGGGAGTGCTGGTTGGCTGTGGCCGTGCGGGCGCTCTCCTGGGGGTGCCTGGATGGAAGCAGGACGTCTCTCCTGCACCTCCTCCGGGCCCCCTGGGTTGGCGCTCTGTGGCTGATGGGCTGCTCCTGGTGCAGACGGCTCCTTGGATGATGTTTCCTCTTTCGGTCTATCTGTACCCAGCCTTACGTACTCAACTCTATGTCCATTTTTATTTAAGACTTCTAACTGCTGGGCTGTCTGTACGTATATGTGTCTGTGTGTCTGTGTGTGCGGGTGGTGGGTGGTGGGGTTGTAGTTTTTATGTATATTTACTGGTGGGGACGATTTTTATTATTTTTAATGATTTTTAAGCACTGTAAAGCACTTTGTGTTACATCTTGTATGAAAAGCGCTCTATAAATAAAGTTTTGATTGATTGATTTGATTTGATTGACAAGCGGCCGAAATGAGTTTCCTTCGCAGGGTGGCTGGGCGCACCCTCCGAGATCGGGTGAGGAGCTCAGTTACCCGGGAGGAGCTCGGACTCGAGTCGCTACTCCTCCACGTCGAAAGGAGCCAGCTGAGGTGGCTAGGGCATCTGTTCCGGATGCCTCCTGGTCGCCTCCCTCGGGAGGTGCTCCAGGCATGTCCCACTGGGAGGAGGCCTCGTGGAAGGCC
Organism: Proterorhinus semilunaris; assembly: GCA_021464625.1. NCBI lineage: Eukaryota > Metazoa > Chordata > Actinopteri > Gobiiformes > Gobiidae > Proterorhinus > Proterorhinus semilunaris. Next base: position 2,054,227 of record CM038355.1, on the reverse strand, counting down.
CAGGACACGCTGGTGGGACTATGTCTCCGAGCTGGCCTGGTGTCGCCTCGGGGTCCCCCCAGAACAGCTGGAGGAGGTGTGCGTGGATCGGGAAGTCTGGGTATCTCTGCTGAGACTGCTGCCCCCGAGACCCGGCCCCGGATGAAGCGGAGGAAAATGGATGAATGGATAGACAAAAATCAGTAGCTCGTGTCCTGACGAAGACCAGGAGACGGGACCACATTACACCGGTTTTAGAGTCTGCATTGGCTCCCCGTGTGTTTCAGGATCCATTTTAAAGTTCTTTTAATGGTTTTTAAATGTCTTAATGGTCTTGGTCCTTCTTATCTTTCAGAACTGCTTTTACCTTATGAACCTTCACGGTCCCTTCGCTCCTCCAGCAGGGGTCTCCTAGTTATTCCTAAAGTCAACAGAAAGACTCACGGCGAGGCGTCTTTCCAATATTATGGCCCTCGCCTCGGGAACGACCTGAGGAGCTCAGGACCACAGAGAACGTTCATGTTTTTAAGAGCAGGCTCAAGACCCACCTTTTTAGTTTAGCTTTTAACTCACATCTATTTATTAAGTCCTAATGATATATTTTGTGTGTGTGCGTGCGCCTGTTTGTCTGTTTGTTATCTGTAAAGCACTTTGTGATACCTTTCGGTATGAAAAGCGCTTTATAAATAAAGTTTGATTTGATATGATATAACTCAATATAAAATAATAATTAAACCCAAATTAAAATTATACTGAGGATAGTAATGACAACTGGTAAGTAGCAAGATCTTGGAGTATATGTATTAATGTACCTTTATAACATAAAACTAAATCGCGGTAATCACAGGTAACAATCTGAACAATTTGTACTAGACATCGTACATGAAACAAGATCATTGTTGTAGTTGTGCTTCGTTTCAATTAATTATATAAATAGATATTCAAATATTGTTTTGTAAGTTTGTAAGTTGGTCTGTGCTAATGTAGCTGCTGAAATGTATCAAATTCTCTTTGGAATCAGCTCTTGTCGTTTTGCTCCTTCTGTACCATTGTGTGAAATGTCCTTTTTTTATTGCACTGAATTTGGGGGTGGGCGCTCATAAGCTTCTTGCTTCAGCCCACTCCTTTTGAGCAGAATGTATATGTACAGTGCCTTGCGAAAGTATTCGGCCCCCTTGAACTTTTCGACCTTTTGCCACATTTCAGGCTTCAAACATAAAAATATAAAACTGTAATTTTTTGTGAAGAACCAACAACAAGTGGGACACAATCATGAAGTGAAACGAAATTTATTGGATATTGCAAACATTTTTAACAAATAAAAAACTGAAGAATTGGGCGTGCAAAATTATTCAGCCCCCTTAAGTTAATACTTTGTAGCGCCACCTTTTGCTGCGATTACTGCTGTAAGTCCTTGGGGTTTGTCTCTATCAGTTTTGCACATTGAGAGACTGAAATATTTGCAAAACAGCTGGAGCTCAGTGAAGTTGGATGGACAGCGTTTGTGAACAGCAGTTTTCAGTTCTTTCCACAGATTCTCGATTGGATTCAGGTCTGGACTTTGACTTGGCCATTCTAACACCTGGATATGTTTATTTGTGAACCACTCTATTGTAGATTTTGCTTTATGTTTTGGATCATTGTCTTGATGGAAGACAAATCTCCGTCCCAGTCTCAGGTCTTTTGCAGACTCCATCAGGTTTTCTTCCAGAATGGTCCTGTATTTGGCTCTATCCATCTTCCCATCAATTTGAACCATCTTCCCTGTCCCTGCTGAAGAACAGCAGGCCCAAACCATGATGCTGCCACCACCATGTTTGACAGTGGGGATGGTGTGTTCAGGGTGATGAGCTGTGTTGCTTTTACGCCAAACATAACGTTTTGCATTGTTGCCAAAAAGTTGGATTTTGGTTTCATCTGACCAGAGCACCTTCTTCCACATGTTTGGTGTGTCTCCCAGGTGGCTTGTGGCAAACTTTAAACAACACTTGTTATGGATATCTTTAAGAAATGGCTTTCTTCTTGCCACTCTTCCATAAAGGCCAGAGTTGTGCAGTATACGACTGATTGTTGTCCTATGGACAGAGTCTCCCACCTCAGCTGTACATTTCTGCAGTTCATCCAGAGTGATCATGGGCCTCTTGGCAGCATCTCTGATCAGTTTTCTCCTTGTATGAGCTGAATGTTTAGAGGGACGGCCGGGTCTTTGTAGATTTGCAGTGGTCTGATACTCCTTCCATTTCAATATTATCGCTTGCACAGTGCTCCTTGGGATGTTTAAAGCTTGGGAAATCTTTTTGTATCCAAATCCGGCTTTAAACTTCTCCACAACAGTATCTCGGACCTGCCTGGTGTGTTCCTTGTTCTTCATGATGCTCTCTGCGCTTTAAACTGACCTCTGAGACTCTCACAGAGCAGGTGCATTTATACGGAGACTTGTTTACAGACAGGTGGATTCTATTTCTCATCATTTGTCATTTAGGTCAACATTGGATCATTCAGAGATCCTCACTGAACTTCTGGAGAGAGTTTGCTGCACTGAAAGTAAATGGGCTGAATCATTTTGCACGCCCAATTTTTCAGTTGTTTATTTGTTAAAAATGTTTGAAATATCCAATAAATTTTGTTTCACTTCATGATTGTGTCCCACTTGTTGTTGGTTCTTCACAAACAATTACAGTTTTATATCTTTATGTTTGAAGCCTGAAATGTGGCAAAAGGTCGAAAAGTTCATGGAGGGCCGAATACGTTCGCAAGGCACTGTATGAGTGGAAAGATCTCAAAGCGCAGTTTACGTGGCGCCGTTGTTACGTCTCCGCAACTTTTACTAAAACGATGACATCACAGCACCAGAGTGGAGTCTGTTATCTATAATCTACTGACCTTAGAATGAGTTTTACTCATGGATCTATGATGGTTTTACTCTGCTCCTCTTTGCTCCACTGCAGTCCGTGAGCCACAGGTGATAAGTAGAAAAACAGTCTGTGTTTTTGGACTGAGTCAAAGTCCGGTCACTGACAGGTTTTTCTGCTTTAGTCCCGTTACGTCTGAAGAATAAACTCGTCTCTTCTGTAAATCATAATCCTTGAAACCGTTTAATTTTCACTGTTTACATTCCACAAAGGTTTACTGCACATGCGCCCTCTACATCTTGTTCTATTATCTGTGTTAGCGTCACAGCGCCACACACAGGCCTGGCAGATGAATTACGCCGTTTTCACAGACCTGAGTCAATCCATGTGGACTCACACATTTACTGAGCTGGCTTCAGCTTACAAAGAAAGTTTCTGAAAATGTAAGCGTTTTGTCTTTGTGTGGATATAGCCATATGCTCGCCCCACTTTTCACTTTTCTATTTTTTGTAAAATAACAGAATCATGTATCATTTTGCTTTCACTTCACATTTGTCTGTTACTTGTGTGTGAACTTTCAGTACAAAAAAAACAACATCTTTGTGTTTATGGTTGTCAACATGACAAAATGTGCAAAAAAGGTGTATTAGTACTTTCGAGAACTTTATGTTTGACGCCCTGTAGTACCTCAGCGGTCTGCAGATGGCGATGTAGCGATCCACGGCCATGAAGATGAAAATGGTGTGGATGTTCCAGCCGTACATGTGGACGGCGAAGGCCTGGGTGACACAGGCGCCCATTGGGATGAGACGTCGGTGGACAGGCAGTAGCATGTCCCACAGGATCCGCGGTACCACCGCCAAGTTGTTCATCACGTCGTTAACAGCCAATTGGCACATCAGCAGGTACATGGGCTGATGCAGGGCGCGCTCAGACCACACCAGAGCCACCACGCCCAGGTTAGAGCCCACGATGAAGACATGACTGAGCAGGAGAGACAGAAACACCAGGGAGCGGCTGGATGTGGGCACCATCAGCCCCTCAAGCTGGAGGAGCACAGGGGAGGTCCCGTTCTCCATCACTGACTCACAAATCAAACACAAGTCTGTGTAACACAATTAGTTGATTGTCCTTCATTAGTTAACTATTATCTTGAGGTCAGTTTGATCGATATGGGTTTTCTAAGGCCAATTCCGACTTTTGAGGTGATTTTTATGGTAAGTCTCTCGTGGTTCCAAAATTATGGATTTATGCAAAAGTCTGCAACATAAAGTATAAAAACATAACAAACCAATGTTTCTCTGTTACCCTGAGGCCTAATAGTCGATTAGAAGTTGGTCTTTCAGTTCCAAAGATATCGGCTTTTATCGACATTAGATAGGCTGATAGCTGATATTGAAAAATACCCAAATATCCATATATTGGTTGACCTTTATTTGACATTTAATTAAAGCAGTTTTAATCAATATATTTTCTTGTAGAGTAAAACACTTTTTCCAAAATTATATCCAGTTTAAGGTCCTCCTCATCACTTTCAAAGGCCTCCATAATTTGGCCCCTCCATACCTTACTGACCTACTCCACAACACAAATTAAATCTGCTGTATACATAAAGTGGAATGGATTTAATCTGGCCTGGACAAGAATTACAATAATCAGAATCTTACATGAATGATTAAATAATAAGGATTCATTCTAAGAGTCTATTAGGACTGAAGAATCACGTATTGATCTAAAAACAGCATCATAATCATAAAATCTGAATCAGAATAGCTTTTTATTGCCATTGTTTGAGACGAGTTTCACAAACAAGGAGTTTTTCTCTCTGCAGAGGTGCAACATAAAACATGTAACACAGAATTTAGATAAAAATAAGCTGTAAACTATAAGGCTTTAGGGGGCATGCATAAAGAATATTAAAATAAATAAGATACAAAATAAATAATATGTCACTCCCACAGACTGGGCTTCCCCAGAGCTGAAACGGTTGATCTATTCTCCTGTAGTGTTTAGCTGAGAGTTGGACGGGATAAAAGCCTGTTGATATACTATTTCAGACGCAGTTGGAGCAGGGCCCAGTGTTCTCTGTTTCATCACAGATCTCCAAATGTAAAATCCACAAATGTTTTCCCTGATGGTTTCAATCAGTGACAAAGTCTATTACCTGGATTCATCCAACCACAGAATGTGACCTGTCCCGTCTCAGCTAGACACTATAGGAGGACATGACCACGGGAGGGCATCTGATACAGGAGTTTAGGAGAGGTATCCTGGTTTAGACCTCGTCATGGTCCTGGTTTAGTCCTACTTCAATTCAGTATTAAGGAACCTCAGATGAATGGACAAATCAAATAATAACTGAAGTTAGAACATAACATTGAAGGACAATCCAAAGAAGAACTAAAGAAGAACATTGCAAACACAGCCACTCAATTTTCTTTTGCCCTGTAATGACATCACACGCATAAGCTCTATAGAAAAGAATAAAGTAGTTCTTACGGATGGTGGCAGCAGAGCCATGCACCAGACGGCAGCGCGGCCCAGGTTTAGATCTTGGTCTGGACCTGAGTCTTATATGGAGTCCTGAGTCGCAGCAGTCCCAGTGGAGTCCCCCTCTCCACAGACCAGAGCTGCATCCACCAAACTCTACGCAGATTTTTAGTAAAACCTTTATTGAAAACTATTACACTGAAATAGGTTGTTTTTGCAATTGATCAAAAGTCTAGGAACACATTTCTTTAAAAGGCCATTTTTTTTGCTAAAATTTGGATTCTGTGTCATTTTCTGTCAGGTACTTAGATATGATATGACTGATATATGTTCATATATCAGTGTTCATGTTCCTATATCACTCATGGCGTCAGTCCCTATCAGTCCTTTCAGTCCCGTGGCTTGGCCTTGGTGGGGGAATGTTGACATTGTGCAGGAAAGACAAAAGGCCCAGCTGCTCTCCTGTGCTCCATGCACTGTAAATTGTGATTAGTAAACCTTACCCAGACAAATTGCAAATTGCCACAATTGAGTAACAGTTACCATTATTAAAACAATTAAAGCGTGCTCTATATGATCAAAGAAACCTTACTCTTTACAAAGTAAAGTTTACTCTAAATAATCAATGAATCCTTATCCATTAGTGCCTGATTAAATAAACTTGTAATAACCATAGCTTTGTACAATTATTGTAAAACATTAATAGAGAATGTAGACATCCGTAATCTCTTGAACAGACACATATAAAATGTTTTGCTCAAGGTGTACAAGTTGTTTTGCTCTACATTGGCGTTCTCACTGTGACCCACAGGGTCAGAAGACTGCAAGACAAAGTATCTGTTTCCTGTGGACAAAGAATGAAACTAGGAAAAAGTTGCCATTCATTTATACCACAGGTTTATGCCATACTAAACCCGGTCAATTATCTTTTCCCTACATGTACGTCTGCGATTGATTTCAGTGGCTGCGTTTCATCGGTTGAATTTCAAGCTATCAATCAGCGAGCGGGGGAGGCGAGTGTTGTAGGTGACGTCACGCATTTGCGCCGCATTTGCTGGTTGTAGTTCAGTAATGGCGGCGGATACGAACGTAAAGGAAGCGCTTCAATCTGTTCTGGCTCGGCTCCCAAATATCCAGAAATTATAACTGAAGCCTTAGAATGCGCAAGAAATACTCCCAAGAGTTATGACAGCTGCTTCACTCAACACGGGCGCAGTACCAAACGCCACAACCAAACGCTAGCGAAAATCAGATCCAGTCGTTCACCCCTCCCACCTGTTAACGAAGCTCAATTGTGAAAATCCAGACCCTCTGTACGAAACGAGTACGATGGTATGGTAAAACCAGGCTAACATTTTAACAATCAGTAATAACTTGTATCTATGTAGTATACACAATGGAATAATGTGTATTAGTACTTTGCAGGTACATAATGTAATAGAACATACAGTAGACCAGGGGTGTCAAACGTATGGCCCGCGGGCCAGAACCGGCCCGCCAGTGGGTTCAGTCCGGCCCACGGGATAAATATGGATTATTAAAGAAGAATAAACTTCATTTTCTTTCAAATTTGCAGTTCTTATATTGTCCACTAGGGGGCGCTGTGTTTGAGTCAGTTCTATCGCTTTACCTGCTTTTTCTGTTGACTCTGGCACCCTCTTGTGTTCGGAATTGCTTCCCAGATGTGGAAAATGGATTTTAAATCATTTCTAAATTTGTATGTGTTTGATGTATTTTAACATGCAGGACAGTGGGTTTAAGTTCCAAAAACTGTGAATAAATGTTTTGCAACATTGTACAATTGCTGATCAGTTTTTATGCATAGTGCACTTGAATAAATGTTAACGTGAGTAAAAATGTTGAAATTGCACACTTTTCTTAAAAACTCTTAGGTTGTTCACAATATATTTAGTAAAAGGGACAATTCATTTCATATAAAGATGTGTATAATTTACTTCTTCTTCTTTGCACTAATACAAAGAAAAAAAGTGGACTTATTGTTAGTTCTATGTAATTTTGGAATGAGTTTACTGGTCTGGCCCCCTTGAGATCCGATTAAGTTGTATACGGCCCCAAGACCAAAATGAGTTTGACACCCCTGCAGTAGACCTTTAGGACTTATAGTTAGGGTTATAGTTAGGGTCTTGTGTTTTATTACATTGTACCTGCAAAAGTACTAATACACAGGTGCAGCAAAACCTTAATGATTGTTTAAAGAAAGGCTCCAGTATAGACTCATCTCTGATTCTGCTGCACTTTAAGTTTGATACACAAACCAAAGTATACCTCATTACACTGAGGCACAGCTGAATTATATTAAGTGTAACAGAATGGAGAAAAACCTGCAGAACCCTTTACTGTGTATTCTTATCTTACATAAGGTTTTAAAACCGCCCTTCCTCACGGTACAACTTAATGTTTCAGCTTTTTCTGCGACCTGCATTTGTCGTTTCTGTGTTCCACATTGTTTTTCTGGATACTTTTGAAGGTCTTCGCCGAGTTTATGTGGAAGTTTGAGTGGATTTGTTTACTTTGACAGTCTAAAATGGTCCTGAAGAAAGCAGCTTTTTAAAAGCTAAACAAAATGCTAGCTTTTCAGCTAAACCCATTTGAGACCTACACATTTCCATGGGTTAAAGTTGAAAAAATGAATGAGCCTGAACCTCTATGAATCATAGAATGATCACTAATAAGCGTTTTTTATAAGCGCCTTTATACGCTCATACATATTATTTATATCTATTTAATGCCAACAACTGATGTTTATTCACTTGTTGGCAATAAATACATCATCTGCAAGTACCCCTAGTTTGGATTTGTGTGATAATGTAAAAAAAAACAAAAAACATACCACATCACTATTTTCTTTTTTTCATTATTATTAATGTTATTACTAATATTTTATAAATGTGTAAACTGATTAAACATCCAAACTAGACATCAGACGCGGTCAGTCATTGAAGTAGGGGTCTCACTGGTAGTGGTCACTCCTAGTGATGGGATTTTTGGCTCTTTTGGCTCCCAAATGGCTCTTCTTTGTTTTACATAATACAGCTTAAATTTAGGAGAGGTTTTGATTCATGGCTTGTTAACTGAGCTTTTCGACTACTCCCTGCACAAAACAACTATAATTAAGAAAGAAATTAAAAAGAACAGAATAATATTTCTTTTCCATTGCTATAATGAAGTGATATTGGCATATAGTGGTGTTTTGTCTTCAGGAATCAAAGTTGACTTTTCCAGGTGGTGGAGGCATTGTTTATTATAGCAATACACGCATTTTTAAGGCTGGTACATCTATGTACATTTTTTTTAAATTTACAGTCAAAATCCTTAGTGTTTCTCCCATAGCTTCTCCCCAGTCCCTCTGCCTGTAGCTCCACCCCTGGTCCTGCTCAGTGTGGAGCTGCTCGAGCCTCTCGCTGAGAGGAATACAGACTCCAGACATCACTGAAGTCCAGACTTTAACCTGGACTCCTGTTGTACTTCTGCTTTTGTGGCTTTTATAATGCGCTCATACACCTGTGGAAAAGGCCGACATTACGACGTGTATCGCCCTCCGCGCGTGATCGCATTGTTTATTTTTCACTCCACAAACCCAGCGTAACTTTATCTAACCATAAAACCGAAAATATAAGGCGGATCTTTCTCAAATAAGGAGTGGCTAAAAGCTAGAGATGTACTGACTACATGTATGGATTAGTTTAAGTTTGTAGAGATCTAGATTTTATGTAAACGGCAGGTTTGTTCCTTGTGGACCGGCAGCAGCTGCAGATGTTTTACTTACAGTATCCCTCTCCCCGAACACAGTTTAGTTAAGTTCTCTTACTCTCTTTTTCTTTTAGTCTTTGCCCTTCTCTATTCATCTCTAATGTACCAGTAAGCAGTGCATGTAGAGCTTGATAAACATGCAATCTTTAAAAATGAAAAATAAATGGCTCACTTGTGAGACTCGGCTGACTCGTTCGCGACCGCCCCATCACTAGTGGCTCCTGGTAGCGTAGTTGTGTGAGGTAGAGAACGGACAGCTGCAATGTGACGACTGTCTAGTTCGTGGCGATGAAACACTTTCTTGCCACTTGTAGCATAGATTAGCTTCCTGGAGCGCAGTACGCAGAAGCTAGCACCAGCTTCTCTCAATTTTCTGCACCAGCTGCCAAAAGGTTTATCATCTCGGCCCTTTTCCTACATCCACGACCTGCGCCATTTATTTTTAACTCCCTCGTCTACTACGGCGATATTTTCCCCAGTTTTCAAAAAGTTGCGCTCCATTCCGCTGGAAAACTTGTTTTGTGTAGTTTTGGTGCTGTTGCGCTGGCTGACTCAAACACCGCGCGTGCAGCGATCACGACCGCGCTCACAACACAACCTTGGCCAAAAGTCCCGCGCCAGTCTACTCCTGATTTTCTGTGTTTTGTTGCGCTATACACACGCAATCCTTTCATACAATTGATAGAGCACACTTGAACCTTTTTCAAATGACAGCAATCATAATTTATTTATATATTTAAAAAATAAATAAAGGTGATTTTATTTTTTTTCCTCACGCCGGATTTCCGGCACGGTGCCGGAAAACTTTAAGCCATGCATTTCTTCTTCTGAGACACTGAAGAGGCACCAAGAGCCAGCACAGCTGCACAGTGGAGGTGTCATAAGAGGAGCTACAGGAAACAGCTGACCAGTGCAGGACACCACGCTCTGAAACAGAGACAAACCACGGTCTCCTCTGAGACAGAGGGCAGCCAGCCAGATTGCTACAGTTTCCCCGACCTCCAAGGTCATGCGGGTCAGGTTGACACAGTGGCTGCGCGGCTCAGCCGCAGCAGCTCAGGACTAACACCAGTTGTACAATGACAATAAAGCCCTTACTTACTTACAAGAAATATAATAATAATAATAATAAACTTTTAACATTCTTTCTACATTGAAGAATATAATAAGCACTAGCTTAGCTGGCTCGTGGCGCACTGCTACCCACCAGCAAATATGATTGATTGATTCATTCATTGATTTGGAGGTTTCCAATTACTACTACTACTCTCTAAACTTGAAAAGGCAGCAGATTTCATGCATTCTGGTGCAGTTGATGCATTAGATCTGAATTCTAACGTCACTACCAAATGTGATCTTTTTAACTTTTCACATTTACAGTTTTATAATACAAATTTAGTGTACTTTTTATTCTGAACCAACAGCAAATAAATGTGCATTTTAGTATCAGGCCGTTATAATTACACAGAAATTAAAAGAGGTTTCTGTCAGAAGCAACAGTAGCTTCAGGCTAAACCACAGAGACACTCACTTGGGCAAGAAATGTACATTACTACTGCACTGCTCATGTTAAAATGAGTAGTACTCTGTAGGACGTCTTACTTGCTCTTTGCTTAGTGAGGTGCTGAAACTCTAGCCTAACTTTAATGGACAATAAACTAATAACATTAGCGCTTTAACACTACCGCTTTAGAAGCGCTTCGTGCACACTTTACCACAATCTATCACCGCCTTGCTAGGCAAGTGTAAACTTGGAGAGGGGAGCATGCGTTTATGTTACCCGTATCGCTGCTCTAACCGCAGCTTCATGGTCTGCTCTGAAGGCGAGTCGCTGCGAACATTACTTCAAAAAGCCTGTTGCTGACTCCCTGCCCTCCATCAACAAACCATCCTGACATAGCGGTGCGCACACGCCTTCAACACACATACCGTGCACAGAAAGCACTTTTCATTAAGGGAATTTAATACTTGACACATTATTACACACATGTAAACATAATGCAGCTTAGACTAGGCTAATAAACATCCTCCACTCGGCTTTACATACATTTGACAGCAATCTTTCTCTTTTTTATCCAATTATCTTCGATATCACGTTGTGATAATTCACTTTGAATTGCTGTATTTCGTTCGACTTTAATTATAGTAACACTACATTTTAATAATTATTTTAAGTTACGACCTCTTACCTTATTAGATTGATGATAAAAGGAGAGCCGTCGGAGGCGCACAGATGGCTGCAGCAGAATGATGCGGAGTTAGCCTTTAGCTTAGCTAGCCAAGTTTAGCATCAGAGCTAAAGGCGCGGGACCAGAATGGGCGCGATTACAACAGAAAAACATGGCCATTACACGCCCCGCGAGGGCCGAGCAGGACCGGGTCTACAGTGAAGATCCCGCCCTTATGCCCTTTTTAGGAACATGAGAGGAGGAGCCTGTAAATCCGCCATGATTTCCCCCTCGAACGTGGTCATTTTGGTAAACGGGGAGGAGTGAGGAGGAGCTGTCTATTCTTTTTTACAGTCTATGGTGCCAACCCAACAGCACGTGCGCCCGCCCCCCGCACCTGCACCCCCTCCCTGAGTATAACCACATTTTGTATCCAATAGACTAAGCCTATAGCATAGAGTTTTATTAGAGATTATAATGACATTAATAATAAAAAATAAATAAATAAATAAAAACTCGAAGCCCGACCCAAACCCGACTGTCATGCGTGAAATCTCGGGCTGAGATCTAACCTCTAATCTGCACTGGAGGTTATCGCTTTAGTAAGACTCTAATTATGAAAGGGTCACACAGTGACAGAGAATCACATCACGTAATTAGCACTTACCAAACTTAATGTTACACCATTACTTTTATTGTCTGGAGTTTTATGGTGTTTTTCATTTGTAGAGTTTGCTTTAGGTCTAAGTATGTTATTGCTGTGTTAATTATCAAAAAGTTGAATAAATTACTTTAAAAAATCATGATAAATCGGAATTGTGAGTTTATAATTCATAAATCAGGATATATTCATGCCATATCACCCACCCCTAATTGGAGGATTTATTAGTTTTTGTAGAACATTTTATAAGCGAGTTTATTGATTGTCCACTCTGTCAGGGCTCATTATTGAGGAAACAGCTCCACATTGTGGCCGTTTATTATGTTCATTAATCGGTAAATTTCAGACTTATGCTCAGCGTTTGGCCTAATTAAGGATTCTCTGGGTCTGAAACGCACATTAATGTTAGCATTAGCAGCTGTAGATTAGCTGCTGAATTAACCAAGAACCATTTGCTCTCATCAGCTACACAACTACATCGTAGGCTGTAGGATTTTAATTTAATGACATATAACAGGGACAGACTTAAAGCTGAAGCTGTAATGACATTATAAAGCAACCAGTGAAAAAGTTACAGAAACAAATGTCACTGACAAGTCATGATCACAGTTTAAAAACGTCACCTGTCTTCTCTGTGAAACATCTGAAGCAACAGATGGCTTCTTTTTCATATTCAATCAATAAGTAAAACAAAGAAAGTGTTTATTTTATTTTCAATTAGTTCTTAGACGCTCTTTCCCCGTTAATTTCAAAGGACGAGAGCTGCTCTTTCCCCCAAAAAGGAGCGATAATCTTTTGGCATCTATGAGTTGTGTTAACGTGACATCACCACATTCTAAAGAGCGCATAGTTAAAAATTGAGGTAGAGAAGGGGCTCACGTGATGCATCGAGGAGGTTAGAAGCAGCGCGGTTTGTTTAACTGTGCAAAACAAAGTCATTTTATTTCAAAACTTTACTCAAAGCTTCAACACCTGAATATTGACAGATTATCATTTCTAAGAACGGCATGGGCAACTATAGGGACAACTATATGAATCCTGGGGAAAAAATCTTGCTTCTACCCTATCTAAAATGAAAATGTATGAATTAAAAAAATTCTCATTAATACGAGTGCCTGGTGGTTGGGCCTTTGCCCATGGGGTCCGGCCGGGCTCAGCTTGAAAAGACAACGCGGGCCCACACGCCTATGGACCCAGAGGGAATCATAGGGGTACCGAGAGGACTGGGTGGCATTCAAAGGCAGGTGCCTCGACGACCTGGTCCGCGTACACAGCTTCTGGAGTTCGGGACCTGGAACGTCATCTCGCTGGGGAAGAAGGAGCCTGATCTTGAAAATAAATCAATCAAATCAATCAATCTTTATTTATATAGCGCTTTTGTCCGCTGCCGTTGTGCAAACGTTTACCGCAGCTATATTTCATTTCAGGGATTATTAAAATATCTCCACGCAGAACATGTTTCTTTGGATGTCAAGGAGAAGCCCCATTTTCCAATTTACAAGCGATGGCGCGAGGCGAGATAAGTCCAAGTTTGTTAGGTGAGAAATATTCGCCTGGACACTATGATTTGTTAAAGTTTGATAAGGACAGGGCTCAATCAATTCCGCGGCTTTGGAGCAAAAATAAAAATGACTATTTCTATTTTTATGTCGTTTTAGGTCAATATTGCCTCTTGCCAATATTGATGAAAGTGTTATATTATGTTGTATGCGTTTCATAGGTAATCGCAAAATGCCAGAAAGAGTATAATATGCTGATTCATTCCATAGTGAACACTGCAGGAAGTGTTAACTTGACTTTATTTGGAACAATAAGAACTGTTCCAATTGATCTGATAGACACAATCTAATAATTTACACACACACACCCACACACACACACACACACACCCACGCACGCACGCACGCACGCACGCACACACACCTTTTGCTTAAAAGGTACATTTCTTTTATTGCAATGTATAAAAATGCAACCCTACATGCCTCCATATGCTAATTTTCATTTACATTATTCAATTAATATTTAGTTAATATTAGTTAATAGTTCTTATTCTTCAATTTCACATTGCCAAGTGTGCGTCAAACTTTAGACTGAACTGTCTTTGTGAAACAGAAAAACAAACCTGCAGCTTTTATTGGAGCCGCTTCGTTCGGCAGCACAGGGCCTGGACTCTGCTGCGTATCTGCGCAGCAGTACACCACATCCAGTATAAACACCGGGAAAAACGTATGGATTTTGGTATGTAAAAGCACATAATTTCACATGTCTAGTAATACATATAGTTCTATAGGAAGCACCGACTTGGACTTTTCAATAAGGAGAATTGCTGAAGCAAACACTCAGGATTTTACATTCTCTCAATACGACCTACAGAACACTGAGATCGACATTGACCCGGAAAATAACTTTTTTTCTAGAGCTACCAATGACTGTCAATATTACACAGAGGATCTGTACAATAGTAAACTTAAGAACATTAAGGCATTCACTGTAATCCACTTCAATAGTCGAAGCCTTTATGCAAACTTTGACCACATCAAAAGCTTCTTAAAACAGTTTTCCACACCATTCAGTGTCATTCTAATCACAGAAACATGGATTAATAATGACAGAGAATTTGAGTTTTCTATTGATGGTTATGAATTTATAAGTATGAACAGAAGGAACAAGCATGGAGGGGGCGTAGCTATGTTTATAGACTCCAACTATAGTTATAAAGTAATGGAAAATAAGACAATGGTGGTGGATGATACACTTGAATGCCTTACTGTAGAAATTACAAGGCAAAAAAAGAAAAATATTATTGTGAGTTCTATTTATAGAACACCTGGCTCTGATATAGATGTTTTTTCTAAGTGGATGGAGGAGCACTTTTCAGGATTAAATCATAAAGTCATGTTTGTGGGGGGAGACCTCAACATCGATCTGTTAAACCCATATAAACATAAAAAAACGGACGAATTTATAAATACCTTATTCAGTATAGGTCTGTTTCCTCTAATAACCAAACCTAGTAGAATTACAACCCATAGTGCCACCTTGATTGATAACATTTTCTCAAATGAAATAGAAAGTGACACAGTCAGCGGATTATTGATAAACGATATTAGTGATCATCTTCCAGTTTTCGTTTTGTATAAAAATGGATATGTAAAAGAGGAAGAGGAAAACAAGTATTGGTTTAGAAGGGTAAAAACAGAGAAAACTATTGATGCATTTAAAAAGGAGCTTTTAGCTCAAGACTGGAGTATTGTGTACAGAGAGAATGACACGAATATGGCTTATGATGAGTTTACGCGAGTATTTCAAAAGGTATACGACAAAAACTGCCCAATGAAGAAACACTGTAAAAACAGAAAGTGTAAAGAAACACCATGGATGTCTAAAGGTTTACTAAATGCTTGCAAGAAAAAAAAATATCTTTACAAAAACTTTATAAATAACAAAACAAAAGAAGCTGAGGATAAATATAAGAAATATAAAAATAAACTGACAGGTATCATTAGAAAATGTAAACAGGATTATTACAATAAGTTGTTAGATACTAATAAGAATAATATTAAAGGTTTATGGAACATCTTAAATAGTATAATTAGAAATAAACCAAGAACGATTAATTATCCAAAATATTTCAAAGATGAGGATAACACTTTAAATAATATGAATGAAGTAGTCGAAACATTTAATAAATTCTTTGTAGATGTTGGACCGAACCTTGCTGCAAAAATTGCAAACGTTGAAAACTATAATTGTGATCTGATAGAAGCAAATCCTATGTCCCTGTTCCTCAAACCTGTGGAGGAAAAGGAGATACTGGACATTGTTAAAGGGTGTAAAAATAAAACTTCGACCGATTACCATGACATGGATATGAAAACTTTAAAAACTGTTATTGAAAGTATCTCTAAGCCGTTAACTTACATCTGTAACTTATCGTTACAAACTGGACAATTTCCGGATAGTATGAAAGTAGCAAAAGTGATTCCTCTGTTCAAGGCAGGAGATAAACATCTCTTTACAAACTATAGGCCTGTTTCCCTTTTACCGCAATTCTCTAAAATCTTAGAAAAGGTTTTTAACTCTAGACTTGACGGCTTTACCGAAAGGTGTAATTTACTCTCGGACAATCAGTTTGGTTTCAGGAACAATCACTCAACCTCACACGCACTCTTTGATATAACTGAAGAAATAACTAATGCTGTAGATAACAAGAAATATGCAATAGGGTTATTTATTGACCTGAGTAAAGCGTTTGATACAATAAACTATGATATATTAATTAATAAACTAGAACATTATGGAATTAGGGGGGTAGCTCTACAGTGGGTTACCAGTTACTTAAAAAATAGAAAACAATGTGTGAAAATCGGTGACTATCAGTCGAGTTGTCGACAAATTGTCTGTGGTTTACCTCAAGGTTCTATTCTGGGCCCAAAATTGTTTAATATGTATATTAATGACATTTGTAAAACATCTCAAGTACTTAAATTTATCTTGTTTGCTGATGATACAAATATTTTTGCATCAGGAGACGACTTACAGCAGCTGTGTCGGATTGTTAACTGGGAACTCAAAAGTGTCAACACGTGGTTCAAACAAAATAAATTATCTCTAAATCTGAGTAAAAGCAAAATGATGATATTTGGCAACTGTAATTCCAATGCTCAGGAAGCAATTCAGATAGAGGGTGTTGTTATCGAGCAAGTGCATGAAATCAAATTCCTTGGTGTGATTATTGATGACAGAATTACTTGGAAATCTCACATTAAATATATATCTACAAAAATTTCTAGAAGCATTTCAGTAATAGCAAAAGCAAAGCACATTTTAAACATCAAAGCTCTACATACCTTATACTGTTCTCTGATTTTGCCCTACTTATATTATTGTACTGGGGTTTGGGGTAGTACTTATAAAAACACAGTTAAACCAATAGTATTGTTGCAAAAAAGAGCTATCCGAGTAATTCATAAAGCTGGGTTTTTGGACCACACAAACTCATTATTTTTAAAATCAAAGATCATGAAGTTTTGTGACATTGTTGAGTTCCAAACTGTACAAATGTTATTGAAAGCAAGATACAAATTGTTACCAAACCAAATACAAAGAAGGTTCCAAGAACGTACTGGTTGTTATGAATTACGTGATGAATTAAACTTTAGGATTCAGAAACATAGCACAACTTTGAAAAGTTTTAGTCCAACAGTTAATGGTGTACAATTGTGGAATAAACTGGAGATGGAATTGAAACGATGTCCAAACATCAACCTGTTCAAATTTAAATACAAACAAAAGACCTTTGAAATATACAGACAAGAAGAAATGTGTTGCCACTAGGGGGAGCAGTAGGATCCATTATGTGTATTTTTCCTCTATATTCAAGGAAGAGTGTTGCTGCTTGGAACGGTTGTCATTCTATTGCTCAAATTCACAAATGGAGAATTAGGGTTGGCAGGTTATGGATCTGTGGAGGGAAATCCTCCCAACGGGCTCTAAACCTTGTCCTTTAATGCACCACTCAGCATAGGAACATATTCTACAAAATCAGCTGTTAGGGCAGCCGTGTGGGGGTTTGTTGACGGGGAGTTACTGCTCTCTTCAACTGGCCCGCTCTACACTCTGGCTTTTTAATGCACCACACTATGCAGGGCTACAGCATACTTCACATATAACTCAATTAAATAAATATATAATAATAATGATTATGAAAATTACACCCAAATTAAAATTATACTGAGAATGGTAATGACAACTGGGAAGTATCAAGATCTCGGAGTATAATACCTATAAATGTACCTTCATAACATAAAAGTAACTCTCGGTTATCAAGGGTAAAAATCTGAAAGAAATATATTATGGATTACATTTTTTTTTTTTTTTTGACTGCTTCGTTCTGGACATCGTGCATGAAACGGGATTGTTGTTGTAGTTGTGCATTGTTTCAATTAATTGTATAAACAGTTCATATATTTTTTTTGTAAGTTGTAAGTTGGTCTGTATGAATGTAGCTGCTTGAAATGTTCTGAAATGTTCTTTTTTTATTTTTATTATTGTTATTTTATTTATTTTATTGCACTTGGGGGTGGGCACTCCTTTTGAGCACTATGTGTACTGCTCAAATAAACAAATAAACTAAACTATCTGTCGGATCTACAGTCCATAGATGAGCGTGTTGAGCACGGGCTGCAGGACTGCGGCCACTGCAGCCATCATCTTCTTGTGGTCTGAGAACTGCGGGTACCGGTGAAGGACCACGTGGACGAAGGAGGCCAGGAGCAGGTACAGGTAGATGCTGAGGTGTGAGGCGCAGGTGTGCAGGGCTTTACGGTTCAGAGCCAGGCTGCGGCTGTGGAAACACACACAGACGATCTTAAAATAGGTCAGCACCACGGTGAGCAGAGAGGAGCTCAGCAGCAGCACCGTGTAGGCCAGTCCCAGGATGTTGATCACTGTCAGGTCCTCGCAGGAGAGCTTAAACAGTGACGCGTTGTCACAGAACTGGCTTGGGATGTTGCGGCGGCACCGCGACAGACGCAGAGTTAGGCCTGAGGGCAGAGATACCAACGTTAATGACCATTACTATAGTACAGCAGCTACTGCTGCTGCTGCTACTGCTGCTACTGCTACTCCTGCTACTGCTGCTACAGCTGCTACTGCTGCTACTGCTGCTACTGCTACTCCTGCTACTGCTTCTACAGCTGCTACTGCTGCT